>OY987198.1:10143300-10701827 GCA_963920755.1 Cartodere bifasciata
GATCACCCTTTATATTTCTTGCTAGTTATAATATGTAAAACTGCTTATTCATTATAAAAATGATCTGTTTGTTTACTAACATTTATGTTTTCATTTTAAAATGTTTTATTTTTGAAGATGTTATTCATTCTTTGCAATACTAACTTAGAGACTAGTTCACCTACATTTGTAATTTCGAAAATAAAGTTTTTCTTTTAAAAAGGACTACTCAATTTCGATAATCGTTACTGGCGCAGTCGGTAGGATTTGCACAGTTCGACGATTGGTAATCAATTGACTTCGATTCGTGAGTTTCAACTCTTAAGTGCAATCCGAAAAGAACAAAGAGTGACTAGTGGACTCTTAATAGTGTGCTCAGTTGTATCTACTGTAGACTCATACTAGTGGAGGACCTTTTTACTTGGAGTTCCAAAGAACTGTTTCCAGTTAGAAACGTTGGATAGAGAGACTGCATATCTTCCTGCCAACATATTGCATTGGGTCATCGCAACTAGGGGCTGTGGTAAGCGCCAAGTTTATTCCTAGAATAAATTCCCTTTTTGCACTCTCCCTTGTTCCGGGTTATAGGAAAACCATTTCTTTGGTCTAGTTAAGATTTAATTTTACGCGATTTAGCTTTCAAGTCTGCGTTGCCTGTATAGCAGAGACGAAAAAGTTAAAATCAATAATTTTAAGAAAATAATTTTGAAAAATATAATACCTAAATAAAAGGTAATAATTTAATGTTGACGTTGTTCTGCATAAATAGCAGCCTCGATCAAATAATTTAAGAAAAATAAATAGTAATTTAATTTTGACATTGGTCTGCATGAATAGCAGCATTGATCAAATTGAAATTAATAATTTAATTAATTCATTAGATAGTATAGTAAGTTTTGAAAATAAAGAAAAATCCATAAAAATGACTGAATCTTCTCAAAGACAACAGCTTCCAGGACATGTTCCTCAAGCTCAAGCACCTAATTATCAAATGCTAAAATTATATGTTGACATTATACCTAATTTTGACGGTAATTCCCTAACTTTGACTAATTTTATTCAATCATGCGACTTTTTGTTTGAGACTTATCAAAATGTAAATGATGAATTGTTTACTAAATATTTGATAAGAGTAATTCAATCCAAATTAATTGATAGAGCTCAACTTCTCGTAGGCTCAAGAATTGAACTAAATACATGGCCACTTATAAAAGATGCACTTCATCAGTGCTTTGCTGACAAAAGAAATATTGAATGTCTAGAACAAGACCTTTTCATAGCAAAACCTTTTAAAAACGAAAATATTCTCGATTTTGCTAAACGTTTACAAGTTTTACGAAGTAACTTAACACAAAAATTAAATGCATCCAACATGGATCCGATTACAAAAAATATTTATGTAAGACAATACGATGAAATTTGTCTTAGAACATTTATTCGTGGTTTAAACGGTCCATTACAAAGTCTAATCCGTTTGAAAGAACCTGACAGTATAGAAACTGCCATGACTTACATTGTGGAAGAACAAAACTTCCAATACAGCCAAAATATATTCAAAACACCAACTCTTCCATTACCAAATAATAAATTTACCCAGAATCAATTTCCCAGATTTAACCAAAATCAATCAACTAACCAATTTAACCAATCAAGAAATCAATATTCTCAACCTTGGAATAATAGATTTGGATTTACAAATCAAAACTTCCAACAACCTAATTTTTATCGACCAGGACAACAATTTCCTAGCCAACCAATAAACATTCAATCCAGACCTATAAAACAAAATTTCCCAACTAATGAACAAGTTTTTGGTAAACAAAAAAATGTTTTTAAACCCACAGGTCAAGTTCCTACTAATAAACCTGAACCAATGTCTACCATGACTAGAAGTACATACCAAGAACCAAGTACAAGTACTAATAACAGACCTAATAATCAATATGTCCCTCAAAATTTTAGACGCGACTTCTCTAAGCCGGTTTTTGAAAATAGAAATCCAAACTTTACTCATCAAGAATTATATCAAATTATTGATCCAAATGAAGAGCAAAATTTTGAATACTATGACCAACAAAATGATTATTGTTATAACCAACAAAATGATTATTATGACCAACAAAATAATTATTATGTCCAACAAAATGAATATGGACAAAATATTTATTATAAAGATTCAAACAATCCTTATTATGACTATTTACAACAATATGATAATGAAAACCAATCTATGTTTTCTGAAAATCAAATCGTTTCTAAACAAGAATCATTTGATGAACCAATTCCTATTAATGAGACAAAAAATTCTGAAAAAGAACAGGATTTTTGGCAAACGAGCCTCAAGACGTGTGTAACATAATGCATACGGAATCTAGCAATACCTTACCTTTCATTAATATTTTATTTCCACCAATAAAACTACTAATAGATACTGGTAGCTCTAAATCCATTTTAAAACCTTCCATTGCAGAAAAATATTATCCAGAAACAATTTATCAAAACCCAACAGTAATAAAAACAGCGGTCAGCGAAAAATTAGTAAGATTTAAAGCTGACATACCAGCTTTTCCTGAGTTAAATTCTCAACATATTATACCTTTCGTTTTATTTGACTTTCATTTCATCCATATTTTGACGGTATTTTAGGTTTGAAAGAACTTAAAAACTTTAATATTGATCTTGATAATAATATATTATATAACAATAACACCCAAATTCCAATACATTTTCGAAATCCAGAAAATAATTTAGAAATGTGTACTTTAAATATAAATGCGAACGAAGTAGCTTCAGTTCAAGTACCTGTCTCACAATATGACGGAGATATTATATTTCCTGAAACTACCTTGAATAATTTGTTTATACCAGACACTTTAACAACTGCGAAAAAAGGGTTTGCAAAAATAAATATATTTAATTACACTGACAAAAACATTTCTTTAGAAATAAATAATCCTTTAAACGTATATGCTTTTCCAGATAGTTCTAAAGAAAATGTTGACTTTTATTATATGGAAAATTTATTGCAAAATAATTTAAAATCCAAAACAACTCTCGATATTGACAAATCAATTCGTTGTGATCATTTAAATTCTGAAGAAAAACGATTATTATTAAATCTTTGTCACGAGTTCTCAGAATTATTTTACAATGAAAAAGATATCTTAAGTTTCACAAACACGGTAAAACACGAGATTAGAACAACCGACGAAGTACCTATACATACAAAGTCATATCGGTACCCCTTTATACACAAAGAGGAAGTTCAAAAGCAAATAGAGAAAATGTTAAATGACGGAATAATAAGACCTAGTAAAAGCCCATGGTGCAGCCCTATTTGGGTAGTTCCTAAAAAATTAGATGCAAGCGGCAAACAAAAATGGCGTATAGTCATTGATTATCGCAAGGTCAATGAAAAAACCATTGATGATCGTTATCCTCTTCCAAATATTACAGATATACTTGATAAGCTAGGACGCTGTCAATATTTTACTACATTAGATTTAGCATCCGGTTTTCATCAAATAGAGATGCATCCAAATTCTATCGAAAAAACAGCTTTTAATGTAGAACAAGGACATTTTGAATACGTCAGAATGCCTTTTGGATTAAAAAATGCGCCTGCGACGTTTCAGCGTGTTATGGATAATGCCCAAGTAACACAGTTACGTCTAATCGCTGTTTTTAAAACGTCTTGAGGATGGTATAAAGACGGTCTAAATTGGCTTGGCGCAAACTGTTTATTTGACGTCTAGATGTCCCCGACATTTACCTCTATTTATACTAATATTTTAAACGTATTAAACACATTTATTGCCTTACATCTAGGCGACGTATTTTTTTAGACAACTTTACTTAATTATAACAAATATATTTAAATGTAACATTGACGTTAATAGGTAAACGTCTTTAAAATGTCGAATTTAAATAAGATTTGATAAACATTTTGATTAATATTAGACGTTTAAAATTTGATATAAAATACGTCATTATTTTAGCGTTTATTAGATGCAATTTTTTCCTTCAAAAATAAATATTAAAAAATATATGCATAATAGATGATAAATTTTTTTATTATTTATAGATTTTTAAAATAGATGTTAAATATATGTCTATTTTTTTAGGTATATTAGAGACATCTTTTTAGCTCAAAAATTATTTTTAAAATTAGACGTACAAAAAACGTTTTAATTTTAATTAATTTTTGGCAATAAAATAAATGAAATCATTGCTTAAAAAAATACTGTTTATTTTTATAAGTATATATCGAGGTATATATATATAATTTGTAAGTGAATAAAACTTAAATTCTATAACAGTCTTGCTTGTTTTTACGACTAATCAGTCTTTACATTAAAAAACAAAAAACTCCGACTTAAAATACGAACAAAAAACAACTTTAGATAATAAGGAACAAATTACCTATAAATCACAAACTTTAGTTTTTTACAACGAAAAAAACGAACATAATATTTTATTTTAAACATATTTCGTACTTTATTTAATAAAGGCTCACAATGCCATGCATATCAATATAAAAAGGCAGGTTTATTATGCCTTTTTAGATTGATATACAGGGTGTTCTTGAAAGTCGTGCAAATAATGAAACCCCAGATTTCTGACCTAAAAATAGGTCGATTGAGCCACACTTAGCTCTATCCAAAAGTGCACGGTTTTCGAGATACAGGCTGCTTTATAAATTTTTTTTTAAATTTTAATTTAACATAACTTTTAAACGAAAGTAATTAGAATATTGCTATTTTCCAGTTTTACATTATTTTTTACGCTAAATCGACGAAGTATGCTAAAATTATGATAATATTATTCCAAGACCGCGGTACGGGGCTCCTGCACCTCATTTCGGAGCACAACTTTTTCTGTATTTACTTTTTTTAGTTTTTTTTCTCTAAACCTAAAAGGTAAATTAAACACAAAAATAAAATCATTCTTTAAAAAAAGTAAATACAGAAAAAGTTGTGCTCCGAAATGGGGTGCAGGAGCCCCGTACCGCAGTCTTGGAATAATATTATCATAATTTTACTAGTAATTTTAGCATACTTAGGCGACAAAGCGTAAAAAATAATGTAAAACTGGAAAACAGCAATATTCTAAGTACTTTCGTTTAAAAGTTATGCTTAATTAATATTAAAAAAAAATCATAAAACAACCTGTATCTCGAAAACCGTGCACTTTTGGATAAAGCTAAGTGTGGCTCAATCGACCTATTTTTAGGTCAGAAATCTGGGGTTTCATTATTTGCACGACTTTCAAGAACACCCTGTATAACAGTCTTTTTGTTTTTACGACTAATCAGTCTTTACATTAAAAAACAAAAAACTCCGACTTACTTACTTAAATACGAACAAAAAACAACTTTGGATAATAAGGAACAAATTACCTATAAATCACAAACTTTAGTTTTTTACAACGAAAAAAAAACGAACATAATATTTTATTTTAAACATATTTCTTATTTTATTTAATAAAGGCTCACAATGCCATGCATATCAATCTAAAAAGGCAGGTTTATTATGCCTCTTTTTAGATTGATATGTATGGCGTTGTGAGGCCAGACGAAGCCAGTCTTGAATGGCCTTAGTTATTAAAGAGTCTTTTACTTGTTGCGATGTTTCGCCGGCTTGGAAATGGTAGTGGACTGCCTCTGTAATAATTTTATTATAAAGCTTTGTAGACGTTAATTCTAATGTCAAAGTTTATAAGTATTAACTGCAAGGATTTCGTTTTCAAGTGCTCAGATCCAGTCTGTACATGAAAGCCCTGGAATAATTTGCTTGGAAGAAATTTTTTTGGACTTAACGCCCAAAAAATTTTTCTGTGAACGAATTAAAAAATTGTTCAAAAAATTTGGGTAAAATTTCTTTACTTTTACGTTAGTGTAAAAAACATTAACTCACCTCGAACAACCTCCGCAAATTTGGTCTCTTTCAGGGCCTTTTTTTCATTGTGTCCAACCCAATTAAACCCTTTGGCTAATCGATTTGACATCACAAACTTTAGCATATTATTGGTTGCTGCCCGAACAGATTCTCCACCCAACGCAGCTAATCTTTGTTTCTGTAAAAAATATTTATTTTAAAAACCTAAACAAATACTATTCCTTTACCATTGAGATAAACTGAGTGACCCAAGCAAAAATATCTTTACAATACTTGTCTACGATAAAAATCCTTATTATGGCCCACTTAGTTTATCTCAATGGTATAGACGAATAGTGAAATGGGAAAATCTTTTTGACGCACTTTTTATAAATCTTAAATGATCAAAAATTGTAGAAATAGTAGACAGAAAATATAAAAATTTTATTCGAATCGTTTTTGCCTAATTAGCTTTCCCTGGAAAGCTATGGGAATCGTCAAAAAAATTTCAAATTTTTTTATCATTTCTTTTTGCATTTCTGAACGTTTTATGACTTTTTAGACAGTTTCCAGCAATAAAAAAATTTCCGTCTGTCGTCTGTCTTTCCGAGCGATTGCGGCCGAACGGAATAAGATATCAACTTGAAACTTGGCATATGTAATCATAAGGTAAAACGACAGGCTAAGTTCGTTGGTCAAGGTCATCCGAGCATTTCAAGGTCATTGAATAAAAAATACTCGTAGAGTCAAAACAAATTGCCGGGATCATTAATTAGTGATAAATCAACAAGATCAAGTCAAGGTCATGTCAAGGTCATGTCAAGGTCAAGTCAAGGTCAAGTCAAGGTCAAGTCAAGGTCAAGTCAAGGTCAAGTCAAGGTCAAGTCAAGGTCAAGTCAAGATCAAGTAAAGGTCGAGTCAAGGTCAAGTCAAGGTCAAGTCAAGGTCAAGTCAAGGTCAAGTCAAGGTCAAGTCAAGTCAAGGTCAAGTCAAGGTCAAGTCAAGGTCAAGTCAAGGTCAAGCCAAGGTCATGCACCCAAAACTCCAGAAACAGATAAAAACTGTCAGAATCATGAAAATCATGAAAAAAATTGAGTTTGTTGGTGAAAGTCATCTGAGCATTCCAAGGTTGTTGCATAAAAATCATCGTAGAGTCAAAATAAATTGCCTGGATTATTAATTAGTGATAAATCATCAATGCACATTTAGTTTTTTATTGTAGAATCAAAATAAAGTGTCTGGATGATTAATTAGTTATAAATTTACGTAGCCAGGGAAAGCTCTTCGTTAGATGGGTCTAAGGACCTTAACTGCAGCAATTTTATATCTGGTGCAATACTGATTAAGACATTAAAATAAAGTCCGACACCGTAAGCAGTACAAAGTCAAATACTTACCATATAGTTATAAGTAACGGGATCCTGTAGCATTTGTTCTAAAGTTTTGAAATGTTTCCTTTTCTTTATAGGAAACTGAGGAAGATTGTCCGGTTTAACAATATTTGCAGCCTCATTTTGGGATATGATCCTTAAAATTTGATGAGTGATAATGCAGTTCTGCTCGGAATTTTCTTCAATAGTGGCCAGACGTTTTAGAATGGTTTCTTCATAAAAAGATTGTCGGGCCGAACTCCCTGATTGCCGACTAGCTACTGATGAGCTTCCCCTTGAGGTTACACTTGAGGGGACGCTTGAGAGGGCACTTCCTCCATCGGAGCTACGTCTAGGTGTTGCTGGGATGACGTCTAGCAGTCTTTTAGTTGGCGGCAGCAAGGAAGGGTCTTCAATAGTCGTAACGTTAGTTAACCTTGGGGGGGCACTTTCTAGTTGGCTCTCAGACAAATTAGAAAATTCTTCGAAGTGACATGTCAAGTCATTTGACACATCTGGAACAACATCTTTAGGCGGTGCTTTTTTTATAAAAGGTTCAAATATTTGTTCATCGCTGGTTGACTCTGTTGAGGCCGCAATTATGTCATCTAGTTTGCCTTCTGCTTCGTCATAATCATCTAAACAAAAACATGACATGAAGAAACCGTAAAAATATTGTTTTTGTTCTGATTGACAAATCGAATTTATTTTATTAAAAATAAAGAAAAAGCAGCTCAAAAGGCAGGTTTTTAATTTAAAGAAAAACTAGAAAACACGGGTTATATTCTTACCGCAAGTAAAAAGGATTCGACGTATGTTATACAGTGGCCATGAGCTTTTTGGTGGGTCGCAATCGCGCTTCATTTTATTGAATTTTTCTTGATTCATCTTTTTGGGCCAGGGGCATGTCCTGTTCTCCACAGTCCAAATGTGTGGTACAACAACAACCTCTCTATTTTTCTCAAATTCGACGCCAACGTACATTTTGCCAAATAGGTTTCTTTACGCGATAAATAAAATTCTATTAAATGAAAAGAGTAGTTTAACACTTAAAAAAAATTACTAGCTATATTAATTTAATTTTAAATTAAAAAATGTTTTACCGGATTCATGAACTTTTAATTAAGAATCTTTTAAAGTAAGAATCACTTAAAGTCAGAAAATTAAGGCAGCTCATTGCTCCGTTGGTATTTGACATTGAAGTTTATTTTCTGTCAAATTGAAATTAATCAATGAGCTGCCTTAATTTTCTTACTTTAAGTGATTCTTAATTTAAAAGATTCTTAGATAAAAGTTCATGAATCTGGTATTTGTATTCTAAAATTTTTAAATTTTATTTTATCAAAGTGTGTAGAATTGGAAAAACTGCATTCCCATCTTTGTACTTAAAAGCTATGCATTTACAGCGAATTGATGAAACTAAAAAATTTTCGATGGTTTTCTCACCTTTGCAAAAATAAATAAATAATTTTGATGAAGGAATGGGATCTTCATACAAATTTTGTAAGTAGCGAAATGGAGTACCAGAGCAATAATAGTGATCGTTCATAAAATATATTGAATTTATTACAAATATTTTATTATTTACCATGACTATGTTGTTAGGTGCTTTAATTGAAATATTAAAACTTTCTGAGTTTAAACCTTCGCACTGAAAATAAATATTGTTATAGCAAGAAAATTTATTTTTGGGTTCCAAAGTTTTTGTTTTTTTTAAATGGGGGTAGTTTTTGTATTCTTCTAAGCGATTATTGAGTTGTTCAAGTGGGTTAACCGTCCCTCTAACAGTTTTTTTCAATTTCCCCAAAAGACTTTCGAAGTCAAAGCAACTGAACTTTTCTAACGGTCCAAATCTTTTTACGTCTTGGCAAATATGTAGTAAAGAGTGAACATTATAGACCACAAAACTGTTATCATAAATATTTGGACTTTCATTTACAAATTGCTTTATGGCTTTTTTGGCTTCCAGAAAATATTTGTCTATAAAAAGTTTTGAGGACAAAATAAAAATTGCAACGTGTAAATTTAAAAAATGCTTGTATTCTGAAATTTTAATATGATTCTTTATGAGAAAGGGGGAACAATAAAGTAAAAAATTGCGGTACTCTACTGCTTTCCAACGCTTCACGTCGGTTAAAGGGCTTAATTTTCTTCCGAAGTCGTTAGTAAATTTAATCTGCTTTATTTTTTGATCAACTAGAGCAATATTTGCAATTTTGTACTTCTTTGTTCCTTCCACCCAATATTTTTGTAATATTCGTTTTGTTACTCCCAAATAAATCAAATGCATGGGATCCAAAACAAACTGAGTTACTAAACCTAAGTTTAAAGATAAAAGTGGGGAAATGCCTTTAATATGTAAATTATTTTCTGTTTCAATACAAAAATCTGAATCTCGCCTTTTTTGACCTCTAATGTGTACAGGATAGAAATGTTTTTTGAATTTATTTCTGCCTTTGTTATGATTGTTTTCTGCAAACATAGATTGAAGATTACATCTTTCGCAACCGTTTTTACTAGTATGTCCCACAATTTGTTTCAAAAACGCTCTGGCAGGAGCATCGCAGGAAAAAAATAAAACTTCTATATTAAAAGTTATACCCTCATAAGTGAAACCAGTTTCCAATAAAATTTTCATTTCATTTACAAACTTATTTAGGTAGATTTCAATTGGAGAGGGTTTTCCTTTTCCACAATATACAGCAATAGGAAAGGGTTTATCCCCTTCAAAATTTGCTATCTTAGCCAAAATTGGCCAAAATTCTGTGCTACTATTATTAAAGGGGGAAATGCCGTCGACATTAAATTGTAAGTAAAGAATCCTATCATTTGTTTTGACATACTTTAGCCTGTTTTCTAACTCATTTTGAACGCCAAAGTAAAGCATTTTTCCATTTTCAAGTTTATCGGACTTAACTGCTCTTGGAGTGCCCAAAACTGAACGAGGGTCTTTTGGCAAAAAGGGATATTTAGGCATGATTAATTTTAACAAGTCACGTAAACATTGATGTGTAACTCTATGATTACATGACCATTCTCTTAAATTATTTAAGAACTTAGTGTTATCATCGACTTCTGCAATATTATGATCACTAATATTTTTACTAGCACTTGCATTTTCAGCATTTACAGAGTGAGTTAGCTGGGATTGTTTAACAATATAATTTTTAGGCAAAGATAAAACCTCAGAACTTATTTGCGAAAATTGTATTTCCTCTGATTTGTTATTTATAGGTAAGCATATGCTTTTATCGAGGCTTTTATTCACAACATATTTTGGCAAATTTACGTGGTTATTTAAATTATTGTTAAAAGCATTTGTTCTCGCATTTGTGCTAAAGTTACTCTCTTCACTTCTAATAATTTTTAAAGTTTCATTTACGTTTTTTTGAATGCGGCGCCTTTTATGGCGCCTAGTAAAAATTTTTGGCATTATTTTTAAAAAATTTTATTAGCTGTATCACCTGAAGATAATAAAAAAAAATGTAAGAAATAAATAGTGCACATATTTATGAGACACTCTGTATAATGTAGATACAGGGTCTCGTACAGGTGTTTTAAGTAACAGAATCATGCTTTTTGGCTTAAACCTTTTCAATTTTTTAAAACTGCAGAGTAAATTATATTTTATTTGATCTTGTTAGAAATACTACCGAGGTAAATATTTATTAACGACCACGATGTTAAAAAATAATCAAAATTTGAATTGAGTCTAAAACACGTCGACTTATAGATCATTATGAATTTTGGCAAAAATCTTTCTTAATTTTGAAAAACTGCGAAGTAAATTAAATTTTATTTGAATTTGTTGGAAATACTACCGAGTAAATATTTATTACTGGAGTCATGTTAGCAACACATCGCTCAGCAACAATAACGACCCTGTTGTAAACAATACAAATTTTAATTTGGTTTAAAACACGTATTCTTTTAGATTCTCATGCTTTTTTGCTAAAAAGTACACCAACAGAGAATAAAAACTATTTTGTATGGATAATTAAATTATGTCCTTACCTTTAATTGTATCCTATCACAGATTATTTACACAAACAACATCTCGTGGCACACGCTCCGGCTCAAATAACATTAGCATAAATGGCTACCTGTTCCCTCCCGCAGCACGGCAGCGCTCTTCCGTTACATGCAATTTGCAAGGAAAGGGTAGCAGCGTTGCCGTTTGGTCTTCTTTTCTATCTTTCGTAAATCAATTATACATGTACACTGCACCGGTTACAATTAAATAATGCCTAGTTTGGCATCATGCTAGTAGTTGAACCTGTTGCTAACTGCATTTTGCGCATACTCATGGCAACTTGTCCAAAAATTTTTATTGCTTTATTTTACTTTTCATGACTTTTGATATGCCAAAAAAGTTAATTAGAGCAAAAAAAAATTCTGTCGCCGGTCGCTGTCACTACGACATCTTGTTAAAGGGGCTTGTAGCCCCATCCCAAGTGGGGCAAAGAAGACAAAAGCATCAAAACATAGGACAAATTGTGCTTTAACTCGGTTAATTATTAACTCAAAATTAAGGAGTCATTACAATTGAAAACATCTAATTTTTTTAAATTTGTTAACTTAAGTACTATACTATAGACAATAGTAAAAATTTGGTCTAATTATAGATCTCTTTAATTATTATTTAAAAACAAAATTTTGCTCGTACATGTTTTAATATAAAAATGAACTAAAGGCGCCTTAATCAGAAATAACAACATTTTTAAATTATTAATCAAATTAAATTAAATTTGGGCTTGCCAATGCAATGGTAGAAATCCGGTCTAATAATAGACCAACTTAAAATTAATTAAAAAACGCACTTTTATAAAAAAATATGTTTAGGTAATTAAATGTTTTTAATGAAATTAAAAATAAATTAAGCCCTGACAATTCGAAAAGGCCACTTTTTTCTAATGAAAAATTAAACAAAATAATATAGTTTTCGGTTGTGCAAAATTGAAACAATCTATAAAGTTGTTTATTTTTTCATTGATTTTAAAGTTTTAATCTCGGCCTAAATGCAATAAGTATATTTTTCTTGGTGGCATTTATTATAAATTAAATTTTATTGGAATTTTTTAGAAATACTACCCAGGTAAAAGATTTATTAACGACCCTGTTATAAAAAATAAAATTTATATTTTAATCTAAAACAGGTCTATCTTTAGATTATGATGAGTATTGCCAAAAAAAACCTTTTTAAATAAAACTTTATTTAAATTTGTTAGAAATATTACTTAAGTTAATATTATTAACGACCCTAAGGCCGAGTTGTTCAAAAATAGCTCTGGCGTTAAATTTGGAAAATCGGGTTTAAAATGACACTGTGTCTAAGCAAAATATTCATTTGCTTGGAAACAGTGTCATTTTAACCCCGATTTTCCAAATTTAACGCCAGAGCTACTTTTGAACAACTCGGCCTAAGAATTTTAATTAAGTCTTAAACAAGTCTACTATTAGATTATAATAATTACTGGTTAAAAACCTTTTAATTTTTAAAAACTGCGGAGTAAATTATTAAGTTATATTTGATTTTGTTTTAAATACTTACTGCCGAGGTGAGTATTTATTAATAACCCTATCATAAAATAAGAATTTTAATTGAGTCTATAACACGTCTATTTTTAGATTATTATGAGTTTTGGCCTAAAGACCTTCTTAATTTTTTAAAAACTTTGGAGCAAATTAGATTTTAATTGAATTTGTTAGAAATTCTACCAAGTGGAAAATATTTATTAACGACCCTCTTATTAAGAATAAGAAGTAGCATATTTTTGCATGGATTTTACAAATAAATATAATATCAAATATATTCATTCTAAAAAAAAATTCTTAGTTATATATTTTTTTGCTTGGCTTTAACTCTGGATACAAATATTTCTTATTTTTGTGACAACGCATTGCTAAAAATCCGGTCTAATTATTTACCACTTTTACATTATTTAAAAACGCAAGGTTTTTAATGTCAAAAATAAAGATATTAGTAGATATAAAATAGTTTATTTTAAAAAATACGTAAAGTAAACGTAATTTTTTCAACAATTTTTGTATAGAAAAAATAAAAGATTTTTTTTCCGTATTAAAGCAGTTTTATTAAAATAAGTCAAAATGATGACGTTTCATAAACATCAATTATACATTTAAATTTAGTTTTTTTATTTATGTCTACTGAAAAACGTCTTATAAACATAAATAATACGACGTAATTGTTATTGTTCATAATTAAGAATCTAAATCATGTTTATTTTACGTCTACGTAGGATTAGTAACACAAAAGACGTCTATATGCTATACATTTTTTTATTTAGATGTTCATAGATGTAATTAGACATCTAAACAACGCCATTTAGATTTGTGTGTGTTACTTGGGTGTATTAAGAGATCTGCTTATGTTAAATAAAGTTTGCTTAGTGTATATGGATGACATAATCATTTTTTCTACTAGCCTTACTGAACATATAAGTAATCTTAGACTTGTATTTTCAAAGCTTCTTAATGCTAAATTAAAAATTCAGTTAGATAAGTCTGAGTTTTTAAGAAAAGAAGTAGAATTCTTAGGGCACATAATTACATCAGACGGAATAAAACCTAATCCAAAAAAAATTGAAGCCATTCAAAAATTTCCTATACCTAAAACAGCTAAAGAAATTAAGTCATTTCTTGGTTTGTTAGGCTATTATAGACGCTTTATTAAGAATTTTGCAAAATTAACAAAACCGTTTACTCAATGTCTTAAGAAAAATGAAAAGATCGTACATACACCAGAATTTATTGAGACTTTTGAAATCTGTAAAAGAATTTTATGTAATGATCCCATTTTACAGAGACCTGACTTTGAAAAACCTTTTATTTTAACAACAGACGCCTCAAACTTTGCGGTTGGAGCAGTTTTAAGTCAAGATCCCAATGACTTACCTATTAGTTATGCTTCTCGAACATTAAACCCAGCCGAAATTAATTATAGTACAATAGAAAAGGAATTGCTTGCCATAGTATGGGCAACAAAGTTTTTTAGACCTTATTTATTCGGACGCCATTTTACAATCAGAACTGATCATAAACCACTCGTTTGGCTATTTAATCTTAAAGAACCAAATTCGCGTTTAGTTCGCTGGAGACTAAGACTCGAAGAGTATAATTATTCAATTGAATACAAAAAAGGTCGTAGCAATACAAATGCAGATGCGTTATCTCGCATTGAAATTAATGTTTTTGAATAAAAAAACAAATCAGATTCACTTATAGGTAATCCAGGTGATATTGATTCCGAAATTGACAAATATCTTAATGATGAAAACATATCAGCCGATGTAACACTAAAAGACTTAGAAGAGCTTGATCAAATTTTTAATCCCAGTAAACAAATAAACGTAATGTCTGATATACAAATAAATCCCCCTGAAAATAATGATAATATTTTACTACCAACACAAATAAATAGTGATGACGATGAAACCGTTCACTCTTCAGTTGAAAACCCAATTTTAGAAATACCAATATCCGAAAATTCATTAAATCATTCTATTCATGCTAATCAAATTATTTTCATACAAAAGAAAACTCATGTATATCATGTTATAAATTATAGACCTTTCGATCAAAAACAAAGAAAACTTGTTTATTTGTCACAAAATTATGAACCAGAAATTATTAGATTCTTTAAAGAACAAATCAATCCTAAACTTTTATATTGTTTTTATATAAAAGAATCTGAAATCGAATTAGCTCCAAAAATATGCAATATTTTAAGAGAAACTTTTAAGAATAATGCATTTCGTTTAATAAGGAGTAATATTTTCCTAACAGATATAAAAGACATAAACAGACAAAAAGAATTAATACAATATCATCATGAGACAAAAACATGTCATCGTGGAATCAGCGAAACTTCCATGTCTCTTAGAAAAATATATTATTGGCCTAAAATAAAAGATCAAATTACTGAATATATAAATAATTGTGAGGTATGTCAACAAGCTAAATACGACAGAAACCCTCCACAAATAAAATATAATTTAACACCAACACCTACTCAACCTTTTGAAAAAATTCACATTGATACTTTTCAAATTGCCAATACTAAGTTCTTAACTATTTTAGATGTATTTTCTAGATATGGACAAGCCTATATTTTACAACCTGCTTGCACTGCAGAAATAGTTTTTGAAAATCTTTTAATGTTTACAACTCATTTTGGACTCCCATTATCAATCACATGTGATAACGGAACAGAGTTTAAAACTTCACTTTTAATTGATTTTTGTAAACTTCATAATATTAATTTGCATTTTATTACTGCAGGAAATTCAAATAGTAATAGCCCAGTTGAAAGGCTTCATTCAACTTTAATTGACAGTATTCGAGTTTTAAGACTAAAAGACTCAAAGTCTAGCATTAAACAATTAATGCAGTACGCAATTTTAGGCTATAATTCTTCGGTACATAGTGTCACTAAACAAAGACCTTTTGATATCATAAATGGACGAATTAATGCTATTGATCCTTTTGATCTAACCGACGAATTAATATTAAATCAATATATTATTGATAGACGCGAAAGATTAAAAATTTTATTTAATCAAATTCATGAAACATCTTTGAAAGAAAAAACTCGCGTAATTGAGAAAATAAACAAAAATCGTGAAGAATCAGCAAGTTATGAACCTAACACAAAAGGATTCGTAAAAAATAAGCTTGCAACTCGAAATAAGACAAAACCCAAACAAACAAAAGTGTTAATTACACAAGACCTCGGAAATAAGATAGAAACAAGTCAGAATAGACTTATTCATAAATCACAATTAAGTAAACCAAGAGTAAAAATGAAATCTTGTTTACAGGAAAATGATTCAACTGACCAAGATATGCCTACTTGTAGCCGTACTGACAAGAGTACAGTTACTGCCGACTCAACTTGACAATCCTATAAATGTTATCCCTCTAAAAGCTCCTTTACTTCCTTTCTTTATGGGAAATGGTAGAGTTATTGAGAGTAAACATACATTTATTCATTATGTGGAATTATTACCACTATTTAATCAAATAAAAAATATTGAATATTTTTATAATGTTGTAAACAACACTATTATTAAGACACATTCAGATCATGTATCATTTTCTCATTATAATGTTATCTCTAACATTTTAAAACATGTAAGTTATTTAATATCAGAAGTAAAAATGAAATTAAGTAACATTACACCTCTTAATCGCTCTAAGCGTGGCCTTATAAATGGAATCGGTAAACTACACAAGTGGCTTTATGGTACTTTAGATTCCGATGATGGAGAACGGTATGATAACGCTATTTTAGAACTTCAAAATAATCAAAATGAGCTTAATACGCAACTTTCTTTACAAATCTCATTAAGCAAAAAATTAATTTCAAACTATAATACAACAATAACGCTTTTAGATTCAAATCAAAAGCTTATTAAAAACAGACTTCAATATTTTGAATTTAATATGAACCAAACAATAAATGATATAGCAGCATATTTACGTGCACAAAATACTCTAGATCAAATAATTTTGAACTGTCAAAATCTAATTACATTTTTAGATAATTTGGAAAATGCATTGATGTTTTCAAAGTTAAATACTTTGCATACTTCAGTTATTTCTGCGGAACAATTAAAACATATTTTTGAATATTTAGCAAAACTTTACGATCCAATGAAGATTATTGATTTTAAAAATATTATGTCTTATTATCAGCTAGCTGGCTTGCAAGTTACTTATTTGCCAAATAAAATTGTGTTCGCAATACACATTCCAATTTTTGAAAAACAAAATTTTAAATGTTTTCACCTATACCCAATTCCTTTAAAACAAACCATAATAATTCCGACACACCCTTATCTTATTCTTGGTGCGGAAACATTACAATTTGATGATATGGAATGCCCAATTATTGAAGACATCTACGTATGTCCAAATAATTTACAACCAATGTTCAACAGCTGTGTTGTATCGCTAGTAAAAGAAGCGGAAGACCTGAATTGCAAACCAATGAAAATCAATGTTCAAACTCCAGTAATTCAAGCCATCAACGACGAATATGTCATTACAGTTCCGACTGAAAAGCCAATCAAACTTCACCAAAATTGTGGTAATGACAAATATATGCTTATAACCACACCCAGTTTGGTGCAAATTCCAAAAAATTGCAAAGTCCAAATAAATGAAGCACAGTTTACAAACACCCAGCTTCAATTAAATGGTAATCCAATACATTTACCAGAGATTCAATTTCAAGAAACTGAGCACACGCTAAACGAAAATAAAATTCAACTTGAAACAATCGATTTGGAAAAAATCCATGGTCTACAAGAACAAGTTCAATTACTCCATGTTCCAAATAAAGTCACTAAACTTCATGTCTTTGGTTGGAGTTCATTGAGCACATGCACAATCCTATTAACCATTTGCTTAATACTTACTGCGTTATGGTTCCTTCGCCGAAGATGTTTATCAAGAAAAGTTGTCGTCCCAAACTTCATCCCTTTGGCAAAAAATGAAAATACTTCGCCAATATTTTCATCTTAAGGAGGGAAGAGTTATAATATGTAAAACTGCTTATTCATTATAAAAATGATCTGTTTGTTTACTAACATTTATGTTTTCATTTTAAAATGTTTTATTTTTGAAGATGTTATTCATTCTTTGCAATACTAACTTAGAGACTAGTTCACCTACATTTGTAATTTCGAAAATAAAGTTTTTCTTTTAAAAAGGACTACTCAATTTCGATAATCGTTACTTGCTACAATGCGGTATGTTAACCCCTTAACATACTTGATTGTAACCTACAAATTAACTTTATCTGACAATATTTAAAATTGATTAAACTTTTACAGCAAAAATTGCTTGTTTGCATATGAACATTAGGTTTGACAAGCAAAAAATACAAACTAGAGTTTGTTAGATCGGTGAATGGGTTAGATCATTGAGTGGGTTAGGTTTTATTATAAAATGCCGTCATTTAATAGGATACTCCTCGCAGTAATCAGACATTCACAATATTTTTAATTTTATAAAAAAAAAAAATTAATTTAAAAAAAATCTGCGAAGAGGTCAAACTATTAACTCTCTTTCGCAAAAAAAAAAATTATTAGCGAAGAGCATAAATATGAATTCTGACACTGACGTTTAGGATTTAATTTGACTTTAGAAAGATGCTGCTGTGTTTCGAATGTTTTTGCATAGCCACCTAGACCGAGGCCAAGACTTATGGGACTTAGAACTTTTTTATTACTAAAAACCTTTCTTTTAGCCTTTTATGCCCTACTAACTTAACAAAAAAAAATTAGCAAAATTATTTTAAATACAGAATGACATTTTCTTTAATTTTTTGGAAGAATTTTTTTTAGTAAATCAAATAATAACGAAAATACGGCGTTTTTTTTAATTGGGGGGCTAATGGGGGGTCGGATCAAAAAAGTTTTAAAATAATTTTTGTAAAGAGTTAAAAGGGCTTTAATATTACGCATTTTTTTTTTCTTTAATTCATAATAACTGAAATATGAATTTTTTACCAGTTTGGGGGTCCCTTTACCCCCCTTGTTATTATCCGATTTTTTCCAATAACAATCCCAACCAAGAGTTTAATGAGAACAATTTTTCCTGCAAATTTGAACACGATTGGGCATTTCGTTCTTAAGTTATCGTGTTTACAAAAAACGTGACAGACGGACGGACGGACGGACGGACGGACGGACGGACGGACGGACGGACGGATTTTTTGAAATTTGTTCAAAATTCGATGAAACGCACGAATCTGCAAGAATTTTTGCTCTACGACGATTTTTGACGATTTTAGAATTTTCAAAACAATCACAATATACTCCTCGTTTTCGACTATGTCTGCGAGGAGTATAATAACTTGTCTACACACTTACCCTGATCCATTTTATGATTTTTATGTACGTTTATTTGTGTTTGATGTAGGTTATTTCTAAGAAAAAACAAAGTATGATTGTAAAACTCGGTTTAAAAAGATAATGGGTGGATAGAAATCGAAATAGAATTAATTATTAAGGGTACTTACCAAAAAAGGGTGACAATTTTCACTAATTACTGGCTATTGCATTATTCTCACACACTAACCACCACTCATAGACAAGTTGACCACAGGTCTTCTTTCCTTTAGTTTGCCACCTGCCGACAGCGTGCTTCAACTATAATGCGCACAGCGTTAATCGCGTTTCGCAATGGAAACAAGATACGACGCACAGTGCTGGATTTTAGGATTTTAGATAGAAAAAACTCCAAATCGACTTAAACTAGCAGATTATATAAAATTTAAATTAATTGTTGTAAAATAATTGTTAAAATAAAATAACAAAAAAACAAAATGTTTGAAAATGACCTTTTTTACTCTAAAAATCATAATAATAATTTTTTATGATTCTTACAAAATCATTTTTGTTTGTTGTGTGTGTTTTTCGTTAATATGTGTTGCTATCTTCAAGCTATAAGCGTTTAAAGTTTTGCACTTTGGGGCCTCATATCTTCAAGGGTATATGTGATAGATTTTTTTTAACATTTTTCTGGGGATCCCTGAGCATGCCCCAACAACGTACCATTGCGTTTATGCGCCAATTTTTGGACACCCTGTATAAATCCTTTAAAATATAATATACTGGTAAGTTTTTTTTTTAAATTATCTGTTATTTTTTTAAACTTGTTCAAAACAGTTTGCACACAAACGGTGCGGTACCTAAAAAAAATCATTTCTAAAAAAGGGACAAATATGGGCAGCTACTTTTTTGTGGTATTTTATTTTTTTATAAGGGTCTATAATTATGAAAAACATTAAATTAAAGGGGCCAGGAGGGGTCAAAACTTTAGACAGTCTATTAAAGTAAAAGTATTCCAGTTTACATTTTTAACATTCGTCATTAAAATTATACTACTTTCAATCGATTTACCTCGAAATTTTAGTGATAATGGTGAACTTGAAGTACATACTTTGATTATTTAGAAGGGTAGAAATAAAAGACCTTTCTTTTAATACTGTTATACAGGGTGTCCGCGATCAATGTGCTTTTTTTATAATGGGAGATAGCTGGGAAAAATCCATGACATTTGGTAAAAACAGTTTTTTGAAAAAGTGCCCCCCTTCGGAAATAACGGCCTTCAAACATGTAGACTAAAAACCCTTAATCGTAAATATTTACCAAACGATTTCACCAACCATCATGAAAGTTGTACTATCATTAAAGGTAATAAAAAGGGTCATTTTAAACCCATTTTGAAATTTGGGGCCCCTTTTAAAATGGGTTAAACACTAGTAGTGTAGATAAAAACTGCATGTAATTTCTTCACCTTTAAGAATTTTGTAATTTTATGTATTTTTTTAAATACCCCAATTTAAGTAACAACTTTTTTACCACTTGAAATTTCTGAGAAAGTGTACCTTTTACGAATAAACTACCAAAAACACCTTTGATGTACCCCATATTTTTGCATAAGACTAGACTTTCTTTTGAAATTTGTATGTCACTTACCACTGTCACTACATTGAAGTAAGTTTTTTGTCAAATCAACGCAAAATATGGGGTACATCAAAGGTGTTTTTGGTAGTTTATTCATAAACGGTACAGTTTCTCAGAAATTTCAAGTGGAAAAAATGTTTTTACTTAAATTGGGGTATTTAAAAAAATACATAAAATTACAGAATTCTTAAAGGTAAAGAAATTACATGCAGTTTTTATCTACACTACTAGTGTTTAACCCATTTTAAAGGGGGCCCCAAATTTCAAAATGGGTTTAAAATGACCCTTTTTATTACCTTTAATGATAGTACAACTTTCTTGATGGTTGGTGAAATCGTTTGGTAAATATTTACGATTAAGGGTTTTTAGTCTTCATGTTTGAAGGCCGTTATTTCCGAAGGGGGACACTTTTTCAAAAAACTGTTTTTACCAAATGTCTTGGATTTTTCCCAGCTATCTCCCATTAAAAAAAAAGCACATTGATCGCGGACACCCTGTTGGTTATCGATTTTTTCTTGCAATGTTATGGCATCTTCGGACCAAACACTTCAAGATCTATCATCAATGTATAAATATTTATTTAAAAAAAGAAACTTTTTTATAACAATTGTTTTTTGGTGAATATAATACAAAAAACCTGGCATCCGTTCGAGTACGTTCGTCAATTAATCGTCAACCTATATTTGAGCTTATTAAAATGTACACGCTTAAACCAAAGGAGTGAAAATTAACTCAAAAGAAGCAAGTTTGACTCCTTTTTCACTCCTAAAAAGAACCGAAAATCAACAACTCAAAAAGAAAGAAAACAACTTTTTCAAAACGAGTTACAATATTAACTACTAAAAGAGAATTATTAATTGGCTCTTTTTAAAAAGAGAATTTGAAATTAACAAAAGAATTAAAAAATTTACCAATAAAATTGATTAATTTTACTCCTTTTAAAATATTTAACTAAGTTCCTAAAAGGAGTAAAAATCTAGCGACTCTTTGTATACAGTTATTTTAATTTACTCTTATTAATAGGTAAAAATAGTGTCATAACGGATAAATGTTTATCTAAAAGAGTTCTACACACATCAAAACAATCTAAGGGACAACATCTTTTTCTTAAATTTTTGGTTGGGGGTTTAAAGTTTAGTGGTTTTAACCATTGCAGTATTTTCTTGCAATGCCTCTAAATAATTACCAACCATTTTCAGCGAAAAAATTTAATTAATAAAAAAAAAATAAACAGGGAAAACATCACTTGAAATTTAGCTGATTTTAAAAAAAAATTAAACAACAGTTGTAATCAAGCAAAAAAATAATGCGATCTTTTAGGAGTTAGTATGCCCCCTTGTGATGGTAATAAAGGCGTATCGTTTTCTTCGCATGCTTCGAATACGGTTGTCAATCATTTCTTGGTCCAATTTGCTCCATTGCTCTAAAACACGCTAAGAAAGATTCTCTCTTACCCCAAATGGTTTAATTTGTTAAGTAAGCCTTCCTTTAAGCATGTTCTATCGGATTTAAATTAGGAGACTAAGCTGGCCAATCCATAACTGCAATATTCTCCTAAGCTCGATAATCACGAACCGGCATGGCAGGATTGAGACGGGCGTTATCATGTGTTAGAAAAAAATCTTGCCCAATGTTATGTGTATATGGAACAACGACAGGGTCTTAAATGTTGTTAATGTATCCGTTTGCATTATAAAAGCCGTCCACCAAAACGCACTCAGTTCTTCCGCCAAAAAAAATTTCACCCAAAACCATGATTGTGCCATCGGTAACTATGGACTTCCTGTGCAGTTTCCATACGACCTTCATTTTCATACCGTCTCCAAACACAAGTTTGCCTTGTATTTGATTGTAAACCAAACCCTGATTCGTCTGTAAATAACACAACACAATTATGGTTTTAGGTGAAATTTTTCTTGGCGGAAGAACTGAGTGCGTTTTGTTGGATAGCTTTCCTAATGCGAACGGATACATTAAAAACATTTAAGACCTTGTCTTTGTTCCATATACCCATAACATTGGACATGACTTTATTCAAACACATGATAACAACCGTCCCAATCCTGCCATGCCGGTTCGCGATTATCAAGCTAGAGAAAATACTGCAGTTATGGATTGGCCAGTTCAATCACCAGATTTAAATCCGATAAAGCATGCTCAAAAGAAGGCTTACTTAACAAATTGAACCATTTGGGGAAAGTGAACTGCTCTCTTAGTGCATTTTAGAGCAGTGGAGCAAATTGGACCAAGAAATGATTGACAACCGTATTCGAAGCATGCGAAAAAGATGTGGAGCCTTTATTACTAGCAGAAGGGGGCATACTAACTACTAAAAGATAAAATTACTTTTTTGCATGTTCTCAACTGTTGTTTAAATTTTTTTTAAAATTAGCTAAATTTCAAGCGATGTTCTCCCTGTTCATTTTTTCTCTATTGATTTAATTTTTTCACTGAAAATGGTTGGTAATTATTCAGAGGCATTGCAAGAAAATGCTGCAATGGTAAAAACAACTAAACTTCAAATCACCAATGAAAAATTTAAGAAAAAGATGTTGTCCCCTAGATTGTTTTGATGTGTGTATTAAGTAAGTCAGATTAAGAGAAAAAACAACGTCGTAAGGGTCAATAATTATCTTTATGAGTTACTTTAAATAACTCAAAAAAAGACTTAAAATCACCTTAAAACATCAAAATAATTCTCTTAATGAGTTATTAGAATTAACCCAAAATGGAGTGAAAATAATTTTATATCGGATAAATATCTATCCTAAAGGGTTAAATTAAATAACTCAGAAAACAAGCAAAAATAACGTCGTAACGGCTTACTAATTGTCTTTAGGAGTTATATTGATTAACCCAAAAAAAGAGTTAAAACCATCTGAAAACCCTTAAATAAAGAATGATTACTATTATTCCAAAAAGTGGTGAAAATAGTGTCATAGCGGATAAATATTTATCTTAAAGAGTGATATTAAATAAGTCAGATTACGAGTGAAAACAACGTCGTAAGAGTCAATAACTCGCTTAAAGAGTGATTATAATTAACCCAAAAGGTAGTGAAAATGGCTTTGTATTGGATAAACATTTATCTTACAGAGTTATATTAAATAACTCAGAAAACAAGCAAAAATAACGTCGTAACGGCTTAAAAATTGTCTTTAGGAGTAATATTGATTTACTCAAAAAAAGAGTTAAAATCACCTGACAACCAGTAAATAATTCTCCTAAATAAGGATTACTACTAATCCAAAAAGCAGTGAACATAAGTGAAAAGCAGTGAAAATATTTATCTTAAAGAGTAGTGTTAATTAACTCGGAAAAGAAGTAAAATAACGTCGTAGCGACTAATTCTCTTTCCGAATTATACTGTCCCATTGGTACAGTACACTGAGTTACCCACATATTCCTTGGGTTAAAATAAAATGTTCATATAGAACCTAAAAAATTAATTTTTAATAAACAAATTTATTATGTAAAATAATAGAAAAAAAAAATGGCACGTTAATAAAGAGTATGCTTCTTGTTCAAACCTTGCGTCTTTGTTTTTTATAACCCTGAAAAATAATATTTTAATTAAAGAAAAAAATTTATTTTCCCAAATAAACAAGTACAATGTATTAAACTTAAACACTAAGGCGTGATAACTATGGTTACAAAGTGTGACAAAAACAAAAAATGGTATCCCATTTACATCGGATATATATTTAGGTATAAAAAATATATAAAACTTCAGAAATAAGAGTTAAGCTTAGGTTAGGTTAGGTTAGGTACGCCGACGTTGGAAGTAAAATAAAACCTCTTTCGATTGAGCTTGGTAAGCCGGCGGGCCAAAAAATGTCAATCTGAGTCTACAGGTGTCCCATTTTCGATGCAAATTACAGCTATTTCCAGACAAAAACTGATTGCACATTACTAAACTCAATTTTTTTTAAAAATTTGTTGATAACTCTGGAACCATATGAGGTGTGCAAACATTTATTTAAAAAAAAAATGGGTCCAGTATTGTGCAATCAGTTTTTCTCAATCATGTCTAGAAATAGGTGTCACCCTCACCTTGCATCAAAAATGGGACAGCCTGTATAAATGGGTCGGCATAGTCTGAGCTAAGCCCTCATTGTAAAAATGTTTTTTTACGTATTTATATTTAAAAAGTGATAAGGAGTTTATAGTTGGTCCAAATTAATTTTTAAATATTGACACGACGAATTTATATTTACCTCCTTTTTAAATATAAATGCGTCAAAAATATTAAAAACTTTTGATAATCGTTTATCGTACTGTAAGTCGAGCACATAGTGGCATTTGTACAATAAATCAAACGCTTTAATAAAGGGGTCAACTTGAATAAACTTGTTTTCAAGTGATGTTCCTAGTACTATATAGTAACTTCCTGATTTATGAATAATGAAAGGTTGATCGTTGCTTATTTTCGTGGCCACATCGTCCAGGTTGTCATTGTCCTACAACATATATAAAAAATAATTTAAAAGGCTAGTTATTAGAACATGCATTTGTCTTACATTTGCCAAAACCAATAATCCCTCCAATTCTGGGCCCCTAAATTTCGACCTAATTGAATTAGGGGCCTTTAATACATGCAGAACTATTAATATAGCCATTACAAATTCTAAAAAAAAAATGTATCATGATTTCTAGACCAAACCGAGCCACGTGAAACCACCAAAAGAGTATTTTCCGTCATTTCTACCGAAGACCACATCTATATAAGGCCCCATCGTACATTAAAACTAAATGTAGTTTTAAAAACAAGAGAGAGATAGGTCTATACACAAGTTTTGGTTTCATTAAAATCGGTGATTCTTTGTAGCGTCTTTGGTAGAAATGATGGGAACTCAATGGAGACGCCTTCTTCGAGCTTCCGAGTACATAGATTTTGTCAATCTGTGTAAGTGAAACCCGAGTAATAAATAATTCTAATTTGCTTATCTATTTTTTTTATGTTTTTGCTGTTGTTTTATAAATCATAAATTAAAATAAACATAACATAACATATCAAAAATTTCCATAAAGATTTAAAAAAATAGTGCAGAAATGAATATTTTTTAAACATGTGAAATTAAAAAAAAAAAAGGTAAACTTAAAATTTCACATTTTTAAAACAAATTCATTTTCGCACTATTTTCTAAATCATTATGAAAATGTTTGTTACGTTATGTTTATAAATTTTAATTTGTTATTCATATAACAACAACAAAAACATAAAGAATAGTTAAAAAATTAGAAAACTAAAAGAAAATGCTTGACCCCTATATTCTTGAGATTTTACGTAACCAAAATCATGAACCTTTCCCGTTCAGGTCCAGGTTCGCGGTCGTCATACTTGGGAATAGGCTGACCACCAGCATCACAATGACTCGGGTCAATCTGACGTTTCCCAAGTATGACGACCGCAAAGCTGGACCTGAACGGAAAAGGTCCATACCCCCAATAAAAACATTGTAATTGACATTCAAAAATTTTTGGCATCTTAAACTGTTCTATTAAAGAAATGTATAATAAATTGTTCTAAGCTTCACAAATATCGAATTTTATGGTATTATTATTATTGATAAATTAATTAATAAACTATTTCTATAACCCATTTTTCTACCCAAAAAGTTAAAGAAATGTCAAACATATTAGAATGTCACTAACCTACTATTTTTTTCATTGGTCTATGAATCAATTTGAACATTAGAATCAAATAAATATGGACAAGAAAACACTTTTTCCGTGTGCGTATGTGTGTTGTAGCGGTCTTAATGTTCTAAATATAGTAGATAAGTTAAAAAAAAAGTGTAAATATTGGCGCGGAATTTTCGTAAAAAGTGTTTTATTGTCCATATTTATTTGATTCTAATGTTCAAATCAATTCATAGACCTGAGAGAATCGGTCTAAACATGAAACACAAGATGAAATATATTTTACAGAAAAATAAAAATTTAAACTTTAAATATTATTATATGGTTAACATACCATCTTCTAGTTCCCTATACGCCGTTGGTATGGTTATACAGTTATTAAGAGCGTACTCCTTTAATTTCGGGCTTAAAGAAGGGAGTACTTCTTGTAGGTTTTTGTAATCCTTAAAAATGTTTGCATAATCATCGAGAATCTAAAATAAAATGTAAAAGTAAAATTAAATTCATTTAAAACTCATTTATATAAGGAAATCCTCCAAGGTAGCATAAATGTTTAGTTTAGTAAAAATAAAAAGTAACTTACTAACTCGCCTCCGTAATCGATCATTCTCGGGTATGTTGTAAAAATATCGACCATATTCATATTGCGTAACATTTTACGTCGGGCATTATTTGTTTTTTCCCACAATGATTTTATTTCCATTTTGTTTTTTTCAATGGGGTCTAAATTTTACATTTCAGAAATCTAAATAAAATAAACAAAATAAATAAATAATAAAGGGTAAGCATTTCACATAAGCTTTGTTTGCTGTGCACAAAATCCAGGATTAAAACTGTCAACAGGTGTAAAAATCCTGCACTTAACTTTTGACATCATTTTTACATCAGTTGACAGTTAAAATCAGGAATTCTGTGCACATCGAACAAAGCCATTAAAGGTTGATAAAAATAGTGATAGTGGATGATATTATATCAACTCACTCTAGATAAAAATAAGCTAACCATTTCTTTAATTTCGTCCGGTATGTCGTCCTGTTCTTCCGCAGCATTTTCCTCGTTTTTACTTTTATTTTCCAATTTTTTTGGGTTAGTCTTGCTTTTGTTTTTTTTTTTTCTGAAGGGAGTAAACTCTTTCTCATAGTTTTGAAACGATTTTCAATAAAACCGGATCTGTCATCTTTGTTGAAAAAATGTGTCTAAAACAATTTTTTTTTGTAATAAACCTATGCTTAAGTAAATAATTATGAAACTCTTACATATGAATTTTGTGGACCAGCTAAGTGTGGATAGGTATCCACTATGGATTTAGCCAAATTTTCCTTGTATTTATTGGAAACATAACTGAAAACGATTATATTAGAAATATGTAGGTAGGTATGCTTTTTGGTCTCAAAATCTATTAGGACAGGATCATAGTTATTCTAACAATAAATTAGTGTTTCGTTTAAAGAAACTTAATTACATAAAAAAGTTCTAAATATTATTTCGTATTTATTAAAAATAAGGAACTTATTTATGTTTCTTAACGTTTTACATACACATTTTTTGTAAGAATAACTCCGTTATTCCAATAAGATTTCTGACTGCTAAAATAAATCATACTAGTCACTTTTTTACGAAAGCGTGTAGGACTACATGGGAGAATTTTGTTTTTTCAGCTTAGTATGTTGAAATTTTAACTACTTAGTAACTAAGTTAAAATTTCGACTAACTAAGTTAAAATTTTAACATATTTCAACATATTAAGTCGAAATTTTAGCATACTAGTTAAAAAACCAAAACAAACATTCTCCCATTTGGCCCCTATACGCTTTTGTACTTTTTTAACCAGCGTAATAGGTTTATGAGCATGCGAGGCGATCTGATAAGAGACTTGCAATGGTGTACAAAATCGGGAAGTTTTAAGGAATTTGGACGAATTTATTGCGTTTTTTTTAAGGAATTTGTGCACAGATTTTGAATACCAGATCGCTCCTCGGGTTGAACATTTAAAAGCGTGCTTACCATGACTTTTGAATAACTAATTGACCAACAGTTAATCTTATAAGCTCATTTCTTTTCTTAGGAAGAAGTAATTTTTTCCTATCAAGTATTTCCATTAATTGTGTGGCCTTATTATGCATTAGTATTTTTTTGATATCAATTGCCTAAAAATTAGAAAAAAGTAGGTTTACTCAATCTATTTATTTTTTTATTAATTAAAAGTTATGTTGCATAAGGAATATACATAATAACAAGAAAATAGTTATTTACGTATCGAGGGTGTAAAGTTATAGTTTTGTACTATTTTGTACTATCGGGCGTAAAAGGGAATTTTACGTCTGTTTTCGGACTGTGGGCCAAAAACAGGTTCTAGGGCGGAAAAGTACCACCTCACGCTTGCAGTTTAGATCGTAAAAGTGAATTTTACGCCTGATTGTACAAAAATATTTTATTACCTCTGCCGATTCGAAATCAATAACTAAACCATTATCTCCAATAGAAGATTTCATTTGGTCACTCGAAGTGGATGTTGCTACCGATGACGATGGGGCCGAACTTTCAAGGCTATGAAAGTCTAAAAGGTCATCAAAGCTGACAGACTAAAAAAAATAATAAATTTTTTATATTACAAAGTCGATTTCAGCCAATTATGACAGCTAAAATCGACTTTAAAGTACATTTAAACTACACTGGCTTTCAAAATTCTTGCACCCCCCCTTTAAAAACTTTCGCGTTTGCCTTACAAAAATAAAATTTTCTTTAAAATAAACTTTAAAGCCTCTGTGATATAATACACAAGATAAAAAACCGTTTAATTAATTTTCTTCAATAGTACCACGCGTTTAAAAAAAAAGTGTAAAATTCCTGAAAATTGAAAAAGTGTAAAAATTAAAAATAAAGCAAACTTGGGATTTTAGTGAGTAGTATTAGTACTCCTTGTTCTAAATGATGCATTCAAATGGTTTCGCATACTTTTAATGGGGCTATTAATAACTTCTAGGGGTGCATTCACCGTTTTCTCGCAACGCAACAATTAGCCTCTGTCTGCTTTTTAGCGTTTTTTTTCGGATTTTTTTTTGCGGAAAACTTGTTTAGAGACAAAATTCCACTATGTCCAAAAGAATTCAGGTTCAATTAGCTGGCAGGCCAGTCACATCACTCCCTGTGAGAATATTTCGACACGTTTCATAAGACGCGGATTTCCATTGTCGCCCTTAAAAGCAAAATTTCGGTTTTTTTTTATGAACTCCTAGTGTAGGGGTTATTATGCTAACATAACATTTTATACAATACCCGTTTTCATTGGTCAGAGAAAAATTTAAGCGGGATGTTTCGTGGGTGAAAAAAATTGATTTTTATTGGTAAGTCCAGGTTTGCCCTAATGAGTAATGATTATCTTTAAAGAGTTTGGCAAGATGCAAAAAGACAACATCGATTGCATACTTAAATTAAAGTTGCTCCATATCATACGGGTACTGAAATGTTTTGGAGGGGTATAATGTTTTAGGAAAAGTTTGCTCTGATTCATAGTCCTGGGAATATCGATGGTCAAGTTTACGAAAAGACTTTTGTTTGTCTCCTAATATATCCTCCTCTTAATATTTCTTTTCAAAATTTTGCATTTATGGACGACAAAGGGACTCTGCGTCGTATGAAACATGTCCGAATATTCCTACAGGGCGTGAAATGAGTGGCCTGCTTACTTATCAGACCTGAATTTCTTTGAGCATCTTGAGATCATGTCTCCAGAAGAGTTTTCTGCAAAAAAGAAACCGAAAAAAAAACGCTGAAAAAGAGACAGGGTCTTATTGTTGCGGTGCAAGAAAATGGTGAATGCACCCCTAGAAGTTATTGATAGCCCTACTAGAAGTATGCGAAACCATTTGAATGCACCATTTAAAGCAAGGAGTACTAATTCTACTTACTTATAATCCCGTGTTTGCTTTATTTTTAATTTTTACACTTTTTCAATTTTCAGGAATTTTACACTTTTTTTTTAAACGCGTACCATTGAAGAAAATTAATTAAAAGCTTTTCTATCTTGTGTATTATATCACAGAGGCTTTAAGGTTTATTTTAAAGAAAATTTTATTTCTGTCAGGCAAACGCGAAAGTTTTTAAAGGGGGGGTGCAAGACTTTTGAAAGTCAGTGTAATGAGAACTTTAATAGATAAAAGTACGCGTCTTAGACTTATTACAGTATGATATCACAGGATGAATTATTAAGGTTAACTAAATATCTCCATAAATGTTAAGATATTTTCAGTACACAGCAAGCAAACATATTATAGAAAGGTGGCTACATATGTAGGTATATTATAATATAATTAGACTTACCTCATTTGGGGCAGATGGCTTGGATTTGGTAGGCTTAAGTGAGTCAACAAAAGCCCTTAACTTTTTTTCCGGCCCCAATTTTAGTTTGAGCTGTTTAAAATCCATGTCGTTTAGATCTTTAATTGTATCAATGTCCATTTCTTCAGCTACAAATATTAAATAATGTCATAATATTAGAGTTCTTACTGACAGATATTTTTCCTCAGAATCGTATTTCTTCCAAATTGCTATAGGTTTATAATTTGTTAAGTCATTGTAATTACAAATCTTAGTTTCGGTATGTAGGTTGTCAATAACTTGCCATGCATTTAGTTCGGTGACAAAGTTTAAAGTTTGTAGGGGTCTTATAATAAAATAAATTAATTCGTCGATAAAAATATTTAAAATTATCCCAAACTCGGGTAAATTTTCAGTTTGAATATTACTGTCTATGATTATGACCAAACCCTGACGATATTCAGTACCATTTACTGTTACTGATTTTGCTACTTTCATCATTTCTGTGCCCATTTTGTTTTTCTTAAAAAACTGTGATATTTTTTCTGGTAGACTGTTAATTGTTATAATTTCTTTTAAATTAGAGGTAAATTCCAACTGAATTACTCCATTTGTTGTCCATCGCTGACACTGTTGTAATTGGTGTTTAAAAGATAATGATTTTGCAATGTTTTTAAAATTGCAACAAACCCCACCATATTTCTTCAGTTCCTGGTGTTTGCCTTCATATCTTAAGCACATATATCGGGAGAGTGGACCAATATTTAAAATGGAGTCAGGATAGTGTTCAAGATGGTGATGTTTGTTAATTAAATTAACATTTGGAAATAGTTGCTTAAACAAGCGATGATGATCTTCGATTAAATATTTCAAATACAACGTTGTACCTTTTGAAAGCTGAGGTGAGAAAACAATTTCCATAATTTGCAACAACAGACATATAAGATTCAAATATGGGCAATCATCATTAATTTGATCTATTACTAAAAACGGAAAAACTCTTGTCAGGCACCAAACCTGCACTGATTTTTGTTTAAGTTTATGATCAGAAGTGTTCTTTAGAGAAGCAACAGAAAAATTAGCCGAAGGTTTATTTTTTTTTTCTGTGAATCCATATTTAAATGAAGCAATTCGTGTATTAAAAAATTTGTCGGTAAAATATTTTTTTGAAACAATGTAGTGATGTAGGACTAATTTTATTTCCATTTGACAGATTCATCGGCAGTTATACTAGTCAACGTTGCTCTAAGTGTAAATTTACATCCATTTTTTAATATATCTACACCCTTATCCGATTCAAGAAAAATCATTTCCTCCTTAATCTTTTTAAGAACTTTATTCCAGCCGTATTTTTTAATGTCTTCGGTATAAATTAGGCATAGTACATAAATTGTATTTAAGGCTGAAGAATATTTGCCAGGTAAGTTTTGGACGGAAAAGTAAACTGCAGTAATTTTATGAATACATGTCTTTGCACCAAGCGGATTTACCACTTCTATATCATCAGCATAAAGCACAATACGTAAAGAAAAAGGATATTTTTCAAAATATTTATTGGTTTTAAATTGAACGCCGTCTTTATAACCTCGTAAAATTCTGTCTGATGAACTAAATTCATTCATCACATTTGCTTCAAATTCATTGTCCAATATTAATGTAGTTAAAATGTCTATTATTGATATGTATTGACAATAATCGTAAACAATTTTCGTTTTGTAATCGTTACTTTTCCGATCATATACTGTTTCAGTGCGCTGTCCTAAAGGTATTTGTTGTGGACAAATAAGGCCCATGTGTTCAATAAAATACTTAATTTGTGATTTTCTGCCTGAACTAAAATTTTCAAAGGGCGATATAATTAAAATTTGATGATCCAAAATTTCATCCAATTTGTCCAAATGTTTATCTTTTTGTTGAAGAACTTGTTTAATGTTTTCCTTTAGTTTTAAATTGGTTTGTATAATTAGGTTTTCACAGGATTCAATTGCCAATGCGACACTGGTGGAAGTTATGTTTGATTTCGCCAATAATTTAAGTATAAATTTGGCATCCTCATGCTTAATATCTATTGACACCGTCTCATTTAAAGGTTTATCAAGTGGCTCTTCCATCTTTTTATTTTTAACATTTATGTCATCTTTCCTTACCAACGAATCATTCGAATTGTCTGCCTTTTCAAACTTAAAGGTGTTTTTGAAAGATGATTGACAAAGAAATATGTGCTTCTCATTAATATGTCTCTTATAGCTACTAAAGCTTGTAAAAATTTTTGCGCAGTTTTTATACTGACAAGTAATATTTTGAAGGCTGCTAAGAAGGACTCCATGAGTTGAAAAATGGGACTTAATTTCATTCATGGATTTTAAGTCTTTATGACAAATATGACATCTGATAAGCGAATCCATCTTTGCAATCAAACCCAACAATAAACTACAAAAAATAGTTTCATTTAAGGAATTGCATAATAAAAACATCCCCAATTAATTCCGCTTAAATATTTTATTTTTAACCTTACACATCTACAACAAGCCAAGCAAATTTAGAATGAGTTTTTTTCTTGTTAACACGCTATCTCAAGAACCAAAACTCCAATCAAGTTTAAATTTTCAGGAAAAATCGTTTTCATCAAGGGGAAGAACCCTATTGTTTTTGAAAAAAATCGGATAATAACTAGGGGGTTTCCGGAGCCCCCCAACTAGAAAAAAATTCATTATTCGGCCATTTCTAAATTTACAGAAAAAAATATTCTTTACATTATAAAAGGTAATTTTATTCTTCACAAAAAAGTATTTTAATATTTTTTTGTCCGACCCCACATAAGCCCCCTAAATAAAAATAAAATTCGTAACTCGGTTAGTTTTCAATTTACAAAAAAAAAAATTCTTTGCAAATTTAAACCAAAGTTTGTTCTCTATAAAAAAAAGTGTTGCTACGATTTTTTCCGACTCCAAATAATATATTCATGTAAAAAAGAAAAAAAATTATATTCAAAATAATATTTAATTTTAACCTAAAATCTGACATATGTTGACAGATAATCATAAAAAGAGACACGAAACGTTTTGCCACATCTATTATTAAGCCACGTTTGTAATTCTAAACGACGGGTGGTTATGACAGATCACCTTGACAACCCCAACCAATTTTTGTTCTAATATGGTACATTGATTATAAAAATGTAATTTGACCATTTAAAAGGTAACAAAGTGATCAAATAGTTTTAGATAGTCATTTTTTTCGTTAATATATGTTATTTTCAAGCATTAAGCGTTTAAAGTTTCGCATTTTGGGGACTGACATCTTCAAGGGAATATAAGATTTTTTTTTACAATTCTCTGGGGATCCCCGAAAACACGCCCCAAGAACGTATCGTTGCGTTGGTCCGCCAATTTTTGGACAACCTGTATTTATTTGGCTTTCGAAAGAGTGAAAGTTTATCCTTATCCTGCATTTTAACAAAATAATAAATATTAAAAGTGCAAACGTTAAAATAAATTCACATGTGTCATTTAGTATAAAAAAGGGCGATTGTAAAGGTAAACGACTACCCATTCATGCTTTATAGCATGTAAATATCAATGTGTTTTCTTTAGTTCTTTAGAAATCAATTTATTTCTTTATATACACACATCAAAATAATCTAGGGGACAACATCTTTTCCTCAAATTTTTTCATGGTGATTTGAAGTTTAGTTGTTTTTACCATTGCAGTATATTCTTGCAATGCCTCCGAATAATTACCAACCATTTTCAGCGAAAAAACTAAATTAATAAAGAAAAAATAAACAAAAATAATATCGCTTGAAATTTAGCTAATTTTAAAAAAAATATAAACAGCAGTTGTGAACAACAAAAATGTAATGCGATCTTTCAGTAGTTAGTATGCCCCCTTCTGCTAGTAATTACGGCTTAACATCTTCTTCGCATGCTTAGAATACGGGTGTCAATCATTTCTTGGTCCAATATGCTCAACTGCTCTAAAACGCACTAAGAAAGCAGTTCACTTTCCCCAAATGGTTCAATTTGTTAAGTAAGCCTTCCTTTGAGCATGCTCTATCGTATTTAAATCTGGTGACTGAGTTGGCCAATTCCAAACTGCAATATTCTCCTTATCTCGATAGTCGCGAACCGACATGGCGGGATTGGGACGGGCGCTATCATGTGTTAGAATAAAATCATGTCCAATATTATGTGTCTATGAAACAACGACAGGGTCCTAAATGTTGTTAATGTATTCGTTTGTATTAAAAAAGCCGTCCACCAAAACGCGCTCAGTTCTTCCGCCAAAAAAAATTCCACCTAAAACCATAATTGTGTTGTGTTATTTACAGACGGATCAGGGTTTGGTTTACAACCAAATTCAAGACAAAGTTGTGTTTGGAGACGGTATGGAAATGAAGGTCGCTTGGAAAGTGCACAGGAAGTCCGTAGTTACCGATGGCACAATCATGGTTTTGGGTGGATTTTTTTTTGGCGGAAGAACTGAGCGCGTTTTGGTGGACGGCTTTTCTAATGCAAACGAATACATTAACAACATTTAGGACTTTGTCGTTGTTCCATATACACATAATATTGGACATGCTTTTATTCTAACACATGATAGCGCCCGTCCCAATCCTGCCATGTCGGTTCGCGACTATCGAGATAAAGAGAATATTGCAGTTTTGAATTGACCAGCTCAGTCACCAGATTTAAATCCGATAGAGCATGTTCAAAGGAAAGCTTACTTAACAAATTGAACCATTTGGGGAAAGTGAGCTGCTCTCTTAGGGCGTTTTAGAGCAGTGGAGCATATTGGACCAAGAAATGATTGACACCCGTATTCTAAGCATGCGAAGAAGATGTTAAGCCGTAATTACTAGCAGAAGGGGGCATACTAACTACTGAAAGATCGCATTACATTTTTGCTTGTTCACAACTGTTGTTTAAATTTTGTTTAAAATTAGCTAAATTTCAAGCGATATTATTTTTGTTTATTTTTTCTTTATTAATTTAGTTTTTTCGCTGAAGATGGTTGGTAATTATTCGGAGGCATTGCAAGAATATACTGCAATGTTAAAAATAACTAAACTTCAAATCACCATGAAATAATTTGAGGAAAAGATGTTGTCCCCTAGATTATTTTGATGTGTGTAGTTATTTTGTTCCTAAAAGAGTTAAATTGATCCCTAATCCTAACCCTGCATTTTACAAAATAATAAATATTTAACGTGCAAGCGTTAAAATGATATGTGCACAGAGTGTCATTCAGTAAAAAAAAAGTGGCGATTGTTTTAAAGGTAAATGGCTACCCATTGATGTTTAATAGCATGTAAAAATCATTGTTTTCTTTAGTTCTTTAGAAGTCAATTTATTTCTTTATTTAATTATTTTGTTCTCAAATGAGTAAAATTGATCCCTAACCCGAACCCTCCATTTTACAAAATAATAAATTTTTAACGTGCAAACGTAAAACGATAAATGCGCAGTGTGTCATTTAGTAAAAAAATGCCGATTGTTTTAAAGGCAAACGACTTACCGTTAATGTTATATAACTTGTAAAAATCATTGTCTTCTTTAATTCTTTAGAAGTCAATTTATTTCTTTAAGTAGTCATTTTGTTCTTGAAAGAGTGAATTTGACCCTTTAACGAGAGCCCTTTAACCTAACATTTTCTTGATAAAAATTACATTGTTTGACTTACCTTCTAATTTTTCAATAGTGCTGGCAGAAATTCCATAACTTTCTAGTCTTACTTTTAGTTCTTGATCCATTGCACAAAATAACACACCTGATGCCACCCACACTGTTAGAATTCCAATTCGTGACTGGTGATAAAATGGCTGTTAAGTGTTAAGGCGCGGGCGCCCTGCGCCAACGCGTTGTTACTCAGAACGTGGAAGTAACCGAGCGGCCGAGCGAGATGTGAATAATTCCGGGCATTGACGTGGTAACACTTTGTTTCTTTAGATAGTTGTAAGGTACTTTTAATAAATTATTTTTTATATTTATATATTTATATTTTATTTCATAAGGTTGGTTTCCCTGATTAAAAAAAATGTTTTTGGCAAAGTACTTTTCATTTACAAAACTACTAAAAAGTAGGCTATGGGCATTGTCAAAACATTGTTGATGTCAGATTTTACATTGTTCATAGCCTACTTATGGGCCGGTTTTATTTGCTCACAAGTAAAATTAACATTAAAAACATGTATAATGGATCATTACAACAAAAATTGGTTGGGGTCGCCAAGGTGACCTGTAACTAGGTAGAGTAGAACTAGGCTACATTTTCTTAAAAACGCCTATTCAATTAATTATAAGTGAATAAAATTATATCTGTGGTCACTGTTTAATGTTTTAATTTAAACTACATTTACTTTTCACTTTAATTTTTCTTTAACGTTGGAACAGGTTTGAGGTCGATTTTGTTTTGAAAAAGAAAATTAAATTTAATATATCTTTTATTTTTCCATTAAAAATCCTAAATGTCCCAACGGTTTAGGTGAGACCTTATTTTGACACATTTTCGTCGTTTTAGTCAAAGAAAATTTTAAAAATAACTATTTTTAAAATGGTTTTATTTAAACTTTAGCTCTAAAAATGATTTATACTTCTTAAAAAAAGCTAATGTTGAAACAGGTCAATTTTCCTTCAAAAGGGACATTCAAAAATAATACCTATCCTTCAGTTTTTTTTCTTTAATCGTCTAAGCATAATACAGAACATGTCCGTCAAAAATCTTTTCCTACTTATCTTATATTTTTTTATGTCTGTTATAATAGTAGATTACGATATTAGGTTTTTACTAAAACTATTTTACCATTTATTTTGTTTACCTTTTAAATGGTCAATTTACATTTTTATAATCAATTTAATTTTACGAAATTTTCATGAATCTAAGCTGACAACTATGTCAATAAATTTTTATGGAAACGTTTATGATTAAGACTCTCTATAGTGTTGGGGTAGTTTTTTACATGTTCTTTCCTAAACCGGGTTGCCGCACTTATCGAACTTTGTTCACATTTTACTCATTGGTTAAAAAAGATAGATTTTTTTTAACATTTTTCTGGGGATCCCTGAGCATGCCCCAACCATCTCGTTTATGCGCCAATTTTTGGACACCCTGTATGTACCGTAATGTCATTTAAACTAGAACGGGATGCTCACTTAAACAAAAATAAAATAAAAAAATACATCTTAGTTAAATGTTCCCCATCACAAAAACAATCTACTTGTCTCAGCATTTTTTTCTAATTCAGAGTTGCTTAAAAGGTAAATATTACTCTTTTTAGAACAAAATAATTATAAAAAGAAACTAGTGATGGGTTAGGTCAGTGAATAGGTTAGATTAGTGAGCCTGTTAGAGTTTTTTTATAAAATGCCGACATTTAATAGGATACTCCTCGCAGTAATCAGAAAACAATAAAATTAAAATGAACAATAGTTTTTTAAAATTACAAAAAAAATCTGCGAAGAGGTTATACTATTAACTTTTCTATAAAAAAAAAGATTTATTAGCGAAAAGCATAAATGCGTAGTAATTCTGTCACTGACGTTTAGGATTTAATTTGGCTTTAGAAAGATGCACTTGTTTTATTTTTTTTTTTGCAAAGCCACCTTGACCGAACCTAGACTTATGTGACTTAGAGCTTTTTTATCACTTAAAATCTATTTTTTTGACCTTTTTTTCCTAAAAACTTCACAAAAAAAAAACAAAAAATATATTTTAATACAGAATTTAATTTTCTTTGATTTTTATGACTTAAGTTTTTTTTGTAAATTAAAAAATAACGAAGATACGGCTTTTTTTTTAATTGGGGGGCATACGTGGGGCCGGACAAAAAAAACTTAAATATACTTTTAGTAGAGAATTAAAAGGACTTTAAAGTTACCAGAAAAAAAATTCTGTAAATTTGATAATAACTGAAATATGAATTTTTTCTCACTTGGGGGGTGCCGCAGCCCCCCTTATTATTTTTTGATTTCTTTCAAAAACAATAGGGATCTAGATTTTAATGAGAACGATTTTTCCTGAAAATTTGAACTTGATGGGAACTTTGGTTCTCAAGTTAGAGTGTCTACAAAAAACGTGACAGACGGACGGACGGACGGACGGACAGACAGACGGACGGACGGATTTTTTGAAAGTTGTTCAAAATTCGATGAAACGCACGAATCTGCAAGAATTTTTGCTCTACGACGATTTTTGACGATTTTAGAATTTTCAAAACAATCACAATATACTCCTCGTTTTCGACTTTGTCTGCGAGGAGTATAATAAATTGACTTCTTAAGAAGACTTTTGTATTTAAACTCAATTGAACCGTAATGCCATTTAGAATTGGCGAGGTTCATGAAAAAATTTTATTTGCTTAATCGATTTATTTGATTAAAATTAGGTTATTAACAAATGTCACAAAAATCACAGAAGTTTCTACTTTTGGAGAAAAAAAATAAATAACATTTAAATTTTCTTATTAAAATGGACCAGTTTTATAAGCATTTTTCCCCTTCCACTTTCTTAAATATATACTTTTACTTCATTGACAAACTGACGTTAGTTATTTTATTAATTTATTTACTTACTTGGTAACATTATTTATAATTTATTCACATTTTATTAGCGCCACGATTAATAAACACCAGGAGATTCCATACTTTAGCCAAATTGACATTAAGCTTTGACATAAGAAACATAGAAAAAATTACATTTTCATGTTGCTAAGCAATGTGCTATACCTTAAGATATTGGAAGGGGTAAGGGGAAGTGCCCCAAAATCGAGGGGAAGTGCCCCAAAATTTAAATTGCGGAGCGCGATATTTTGTTAACCTGTGAAAATAAAAAGTAAATATTTTTGGTACAAGGTCCTGTTTATACCTACTTTTAATTTTTAATCAAAAAATTGAAATCTATCACTTGTGAAACTCGCCCATTATTGACGGGGTGGTCATCCCGCCCAAATAGTAAAGAAATAAATGAAAAGAATGTTAGGTAAATGTCATCCTTTAAAAGACTTATATTTTTTTTCGGGAAAATTTAAATATTGGTAGGTAGGTATTCTTAATTACATAAACAATAAATTTTATTTTTTTATGTTTAAAAACTCGTTTATATTAAGTGAATTGAATTTATATAAGGAAAGCATGTAACTCTTTTATAAAAATAAAATTAAACAAATAAAAGGTTTATATTTATATCTTAATTAATTTTAATCTTTAAAGAGTAACCATGTTTTAACTTCCCCAAAGCAATAATTTAATTCTTTTAAAATCTCTAAAATAACTCCCCAAATAAGTGTATTTAGTTAATATTAAGAAAGCATGTTTTACTCTTTTAAAAAGAGTTAAATTAAGCAATATAAGGGGGTTAACTGATCACTCTTTTTAAAAGAGTATATGTGATCAAAGAAAATTAAATCTTTAAGAATTAAGTACATTATTAACTACTAATAAGCATCAATTTCATTTTTTTTAAATGTCTAAAATAACTTGTTTATGGGTTACCTAACGGTTCTTTATAAAGGATTAAAAATTGAGTACATTCCCCTAGTTCAAAGAGTTATTGTTATTCAAAAAGGAAAGAAAACATTAATTCGTTAAAAAACACATAAATAAGAAGACAATAAGGAGTTAAAACACCCACTCTTTAACAAAGAGTGAAAATAAACGAAGACAATTATTCTCTAAGGAATTAAATCCATTAAAAAAGGAGTTCTTTAGATATTAACTCTTCAAAAAGAAAACTATTTCACTCTTTTGGTTTAAGCGTGTAGTTAGGACTTAATTAACCTATTGGCTTTAATATTATTCAATCAAAAATTTAAAAATAAATTGTGACTTTGAGGGGTTTTTTTCCAGCTAGAATCCAAAATCCCAGCACTGTGCGACGCAGTGTTGCCAAATTTTAAGATTTTCCTAAGACTTAACCATTTTGGTCTAAAAATGTAAAAATTAATATTTATTTACACATAAACCCATTTGTGATTTGGCACTTAAAATGGGCTACAAAAATCATTGCCTTAATCAAAAAAAAAATCACAAATCTGCATTTTTGGAAACATAAAACCTCTAAATAAGCTTGGTGGAAACAGTGGCGTAACAGTTTAGGTTGGGGCAAGCGCGCCGCAGGCGAAAATTTTTCGAGGGGTGTACTTCCAAAATTGACTTGTACACCTTAAATTATGGTTAATAAACTATGATTTACCCCTTGAAAAACTTAAAACAAGATCGTTTTTCACAAAAAAAAAATATCAACATACATACCTATAAAAAAAAATTGAAATTGTGGATATCAATACAAAAAAAAACATGAAATTTAAAATATGTTATATTTTAACACAAAATAACAAACACTTTTAAAAATATGTAGACTTAATTTTTACCACTACGTCCACTACTTATACTTATTTTAACTTAACATTTTGATAAATTTACAACTCTCACTTTTTAGGACTAGGTAGTGTTATGTACGAATAAATATAAAACAAAACTAAAGAACTCCAACGTCATTCACAAATCGCTTTAACAAAAATTATTCAAAAGTTCTTAATAAGTTAGGTCTTTTGGTAATAAATGTGTCCACAATTTTGGATATGTTCAGATTTTGAGATCTTTCAAATTCGATTGAAAGAACCGCAAGTGAACTTAATCTTGATTGTGACATTGTGGATCTTAAATAAGATCCAATTAGTTTTAATTTAGAAAAACTTCGTTCGGCTGTAGCAGAAGTGACTGGCAACGTTAAATAGAGTTGCAAGACAGTGCATACCTCTGCTACATTGCCGACTATCCATTTTTGCTTAAAAATGTAATTGGCCAATTCTCTAATACTATTGCAATTATCTAGAAGTTCTGTAGAAAGGGTTGCTTTTAGCTGAATCAGTTGTTGAATTAACGACGCGGATATATCCTCAGGATATTTTTCTAACAATATATTGGATTTTATCTGGATTTCTTCATCGCTTAACTTAAACAATATTTTTGGATTTAAAAAGGAAAAAACTGAAACTAACTCGTCAAAATTTAAGAATCGCTCCGTTACCCTAGATATAAAGATGTCCAGTGTTCTATTAAATACGTTAATTCTAAATTTATCACAGCTGTTATCTATTTGAACATCAAAAGCCAACTCATCGTAAAATTTTTTAATCTTTCTTTTCCTAGTGATTTTAAATTCTGTTAGAATGTTCCACTGATTGGCAAGTAATTTTGCTTCTTGCAAAATAGTATCAAATTGGTCGCGGAGATTTTGAAAATAGGTTTTAACTTTTTGAAGCAAATTTCTAGCAATTTCGAGATCTATTTCAGAACTTTGCAATGCTTTTGAAACTAAATTTATCGCGTTGAGTATTTTTGATTGGATTACCAACATTAAAATAAAATCGAATGTTTCAAGTTTCGTTTTAATGTTTGATGCCTCAGTACGTTCATCAGCTTTCTCGCTAACTAATATAATGTTTGACAGGCATTGCAGAACAAGTTTAAAATTAACTTTTAGGGCTAGTACACTGTCGTTTCTTGACGACCATCTTGTTGGGCATAACTTTTTAAGGGTCATAGTAATTTTTTCTCTACCTGGTTGCACGTCTTTTAGTTTTTGCCAACGCGGTAAACTAATGCCAAAGAATATGTATACGCTTTCTACAGTAGCGAAAAAATTACTAATCTCAACTATGTCTGAAACTGAATCATTTAACACCAAGTTTAAATTATGCGCAGCACAATGTACATAATCTGCATTGGGTTGAATAGATTTAATTTTTGCTTGTAGTCCATTATATTTGCCTAAAATTTTTTTATAAATATTATTATCATTGCTGTAAGATTTAAAAAAAAAAATACCAGACATATTGGCAGCTCCATCGAAACCCTGGCCGCGACACTTTTGAATTGCAATTTGGTTCTCTTCTAAAATTTTCAAAATCATTTTTTTAAACTCCTCCGCATTTTGCTTGACCATTTCGAAAAAACCAATAAAAGCTTCCCTAATTATTAATTTTTCACCATCTTCTAGTTGAACATATCTAAAAATCAAAACAATTTGCCAATATTACATGTTAATATTTTTTAAAACACAAACCTGAAAATGACGCTTAGTTGGTCAATTTTTCCTATGTCTTGTGTTGTGTCCAAAATGATAGAAAAGAAAGGTGCAGACCTGATTTCGCTAATTATGTCCTGTAAGACACAATTAGCCGACGTTGATATTAACTCATTTTGGATGAATGGGCTAAGATATTTAAATCTACTATTTTCGTTTCCTATATGTTCGGCCAAAATAGGATCATATCTGGCAAGAAGTTTAATAATATTTAAAAAATTACCACTTTTTGGGTCAATTTTTGTGCCTATTGTCTTTTCTCTGTGTCCCCGGAATGGAATATTGCACGAGGCAAGAGTTATTACTACATCAATAATTCGTTGTAATATTTCTCGCCATTTGTTAAAGTCTTTTTGGAGTAATAACTCTACGCCAGTATTATTTTTTCTATGCGAGTAGTAAATACAGGCATTCATGTGAGTCTGGCAGGATTCGTGAAGTAGAATTTTTTTTGTTAAACCTTTCCAATCGCAAATTGATGCATTCGTCCATGCTTCAGAAAAGTTTTTGTTTGTTCGTTTTCCAAATAACCAACATGGTTCACAATAGACTGCGTCCTTAATTGCTGAGTAGCATAGCCATAATCTACGATACACATAAGTAAAAGTAAAATAAGTTTATTATTTTATATTTGGTAAGTTTAATTGTAAATACAATTTTGTAAATTTTTTCTTACCTAGGGAAACATTGTCCAGTTTTAGTCTTCTTTAAAAAATAACTATTATTAAAACTTCTATTGAAAATATTTTTGGGAAACGGTCCCAATGGTTTAGGCACGGTCGAATTTAAAATTTTACGTATTAATTCCTCATTTACCACATCCCCAAATAGTGCCCTATCTAAATTTTCTGCATCTGGACTAATTGATTCAATTAAAATATTTTCAGTAGGTCTAACAGAAATAGGAGCCTATAAATCAACTGATTCGGAAATTTCCAATCCTTTAGAACCTGAACTAGAAGAAGGCCCCGCTTCGTCTTCAATGTTACTCACGTTTACTTTAATTGATTTTTCAAAAAAGGAATCTATTTTTGGCAGCTTTTTTGTTTTTTCTGCCTTTGAATCTTGTAGCTTCCTTTTAAATGATCCACTAGGATATTTCCGTGCCGACATTGCGCAGTTTGTAGTTTGTTTACTAACTTTGTGTAAGTAAAGTAAATGAGCAGCAAAGTTTGGTTATGATTTTGACATTTGACGCGAAGGTGAAGGAGCATTCGAATATTTAATGGCGCAATTTTCAAAAAACGGAAATAGCTATATTGGTTTATAAGTGCATGTATAATCCACAATCCCATTTTATATTATTTTATTTAATTCGAAAATTTTATCTCGATAATAATTTATAAAAATTTATTTTGATTTTAGGGAAAATTATAAATTTTGAAAATTTTAAAAATATTAATAAATTTTGAAAAAATAAATGGGCCCCTGCGGGGCCCCTCCAAAATTCATTTCTTCGGGGGCCCCCCGCGGCGCGGGGTCTGCGGGGTCTTACTTTACGCCACTGGCTGGAAAATTTGTATATGCAAATTAAAGAATTCAAATACAGAGTGTCCCAAAATTGCCGCACTACATGTATGGTGCCCTTTGTTGGGGCATGCCCAGGGATCTCCAAAAATGTAAAAATAAATCTAATATACCCTTGGAGGTATGAGGCCCCAAAATGAGAAACTTTGAACGCTTATAACTTGAAAATAGCAACACATATTAAAGAATAGAATAACTTAATAAAAAGATACAGTCTATTCTAAACTATTTTACCATTTGTTTACATTTTAAATGATTAAATTACATTTTTATAATCAATTTAATTTGACTAAATTTTCATAAAATAACGCTGACAACTATGTCAATAAATTTTAAAGTAAAAATGTATGATCAAGCATCTAGAGATGTTATAGGTAGCTTTTTACAAGTATTTGCCCAAACAGTGTTGCCGTACTTATCGAACTTTAACCGTATTTTACTCAAAGATCAGAAAAGATCGATATTTATTAACAAAAAATAATCCAAAAATATTATAAAATTCATGGAAATATGTAACGGAAATAACCGGAAATAGTTGGGAAATAACGGAAATATTTGGGAAATAACGGAAATAGGTGGGAAATAACGGAAATAGGTGTGAAATAGCGGAAATAGTTGGGAAATAACGGAAATAGGCGGAAATACCCGGAAATAGGTTTCACGGAAATAGTTTGTACACTTTTTTTTCCTCAAATTAACCCCTCGATTTATTATACAGTTTTAAAATAATGTGTTTTTGTTGAAATAATACGTCATTATTATACTCAATGTGTTTAATATAATTATTTAGTTTTTTAAATTTAATATATCATTTTCTTATAAATTAACGGAATTAATTTATTAAATTGTAAAAACTGTTTTTATTTATATTTAATATACATATTAAAATAATGTTTTATACTTTTAACAATACGACAATAGCAAATCAAACTTGTTAAAAGTAAGAAGTCGATTTTTTTAAATTAATATATTGTATTTTAGCGAATTTACTATCCCTTAATATACCTTTTGTTAAAACACATTGCAACAATGCCTTATAAAAATGAATAATTTTTTTATTAATATTTATTATACATTTTTAAAATAATGTGTTGTCGTTTTAATAACATTATTATACTCAATGTGTTTAATATAATTATTTAGTTTTTTAAATTTAATATATCATTTTCATAAGAAAGTAACAGAATTAACTTATTCAATTGTAAAAACTGTTTTTTTTATATTTAATATATATATTAAAATAATGTTCTATACTTTTAACAATACGACAATAACAAATCTAATATGTTTAAAGTAAAAAGTTAATTTTTTGAAAGTAATATATTGTATTTTAAAATAAATTACAATACTGGTATTGTAAACTGTACCAATCATATATATTATTACACAACAGATTTTTTGTTGCTTTTAATATATTTTTTTTAAAATACCAGTATTGTAAATCATTTTTCACAGTGTAGCTCTTTTTTGGGTTTTTTTGAGATTTTTTTGGTTATTTTTGAGTTTTTTGAAGTTTGGTTTGGTTTTTCTGATTCACCGCATCGAATGCTACATTTTTCATATTTTTGGCGGATCTGAAAAAAAGAGCCGTCCAACGGGGCAGAAAACACTTCCTTATTTTTTTTTTGTAGTTTTGAGATCCTTGAGATGTTTAAAGATGATCTGCAGTGGTAAAAAAAATTTAGGATGCTTGCTTTAGTGTTTTTTTGAAGGGTTTTTGGTTAAATGACGTTTCTTCGATGGGAAAACTTACTGTACTTAAAAATTGTTTGTTTTTGAGTCTAACCTAATCTAAGCTAACCCTTATCAGTGACCATCATATTATTTAAATCATTTACGTGCAAATTATGAGTTATTTTGGAAAAAACACCCATTTGAAGAACTTTTTATTGTTTTGATTGATGTAACGTCATTGTCATTTCCATGGAAACTTCGATTAATTTTTTGTAAAAATCATATAAATATACAGGGTGGTCCAAGCAAAAGTTTCCACCCCCATTATTTCCTGAACGAATTTGTTCTGGAGGAACTGCCGCGACACGTCATTTTTTTTTTGGAGGGGGACATCCAATTAGGGTATTTTTTAATTTTTTTGTTCAACCCTCCAAGCGGGGTGATTACCCCATCAAAAATTTCAAATGGCATTACGGGTCAAGTGGGGTCTTATTTAAAAGCTACAATTTTTCTCTTTTCAAAAAAAAAAAAAATTTTCAAAACCGGGCGAAAATTTTTCAAAATTTTTATTTTTTTGAATTTTAAATTTAATCATATTTTACGCTTCTTAAGAAGAAAATGCTTGGACAGGTCGATTTTCCTTTGAAGAAGAACATCTAACAAAATATTCCTTAATTTTTTTCTTCAACCCCCCAAGCGGGGTAACAACCCCATCAATAATCTTTAATGGCCATTCTGGGTAAGTGGGGCCTTATTTGAAAGCTACAATTTTTCTCTTTTCAGCAAAGTAAAAAATTTTAAAATCGGACAAATATTTTTCGAAATTTTGTGGTTTTTTTTTATTTTAAATCTAAAAGTAAATTTACACACCTTAAAATTTTGATTTTTGGAGAAATTATTCTTAAAAAAAATTAAAAATGTTATTTCAAGAATAATTTCTTAAAAAATCAAAATTTTTAGGTGTTCAAATTTAATTTTTGATTTAAAATTAAAAAAAAACAACAACATTTCAAAAAATATTTGTTCGATTTTAAATTTTTTTACTTTACTGAAAAGAGAAAAATTGTAGCTTTCAAATAAGGTCCCACTTAACCAGAATGGCCTTTAAAGATTATTGATGGCGTTGTTACCCCGCTTGGGGGGTTGAAGAAAAAAATTAAGAAATATGTTGTTAGATGTTCTTCTCCAAAAGAAAATCGACCTGTCTAAGCATTTTCTTCTTAAAAAGCGTAAAATATGATTAAATTTAAAATTCAAAAAAATTAAAATTTTGAAAAATTTTCGCCCGATTTTGAAAAAAAATTTTTTTTGAAAAGAGAAAAATTGTAGCTTTCAAATAAGACCCCACTTGACCCGTAGTGCCATTTGAAATTTTTGATGGGGTAATCACCCCGCTATGAGGGATGAACAAAAAAATTAAAAAATACCCTAATTAGATGTCCCCCTCCAAAAAAAAAAAATGACGTGTCGCGGCAGTTCCTCCAGAACAAATTCGTTCAGGAAATAATGGGGGTGGAAACTTTTGCTTGGACCACCCTGTATTATTTTTTTACTTGACAAAAATGCAGCTTTTAGCAAAAAAAAACCATTAGCATCGCGGACTAAAATAATGGACGTGTATTTAAAAACGAATATTAAATCTGTATTTATACAGGGTGTTACCAAATAAGTAGGAAAAAATTCAGGGGGTAATTTATGAACCCATTTTGAGAAAAAAAGTTCCTATAAACATATGCCCGATTTTGACTTTTTTTTTCTTACAGCCCCCTAAGGGCCCCCACTATTAACACGTTTTTTTAAATTTTACAAAGGGAAAAATATTTGTAGTATTTAGATAAATCAAATAGATCCTATAAAATTTTTTGAAAAAATTATTTATTTCGAAATTATAGCGAATAAACCGATTTTTAAGGGGTTTTTGGGGGGGCTGTATCTCAGAAACGAAGGATTTCCGGACACATGTCATTTTAACTTTTTTTCTTAAAATGGGTTCAGGAATTACCCCCTGAATTTTTTCCTACTTATTTGGTAACACCCTGTATGACAAATTAAGGGTTTTAACCTATTTTTTTAACAAACTTAGTGACTTGGATTTTAACCCCTTATTCGTCAAAGAAAAAAAAGAATACGCGGATACGAACGAATTTACAAAGTATACGAACTTCTGCAAGAACACAGGAAGCTAATCTTTCGTTCACGTTTAAATAACGTCCATTGTCCAAATGCTAGACGTTAACACATTGTTAAATTCCCTCAATCAATTAGATCTTCATAGTTTATTGAAAGTTCTACTGAACAGGCACAAGTATGGCCTATTGATGACCTTCCCAATCCTCTGGATCCATTAAAAACAACTAGAATGTCTTGAGATACCATGTTGCTTCCAGTGCAATAACGCAAAAATGCTTCGCGTTTAATTTGTTCAATTTCCTTTATATATGCTTTTAAAAAATCCATGACCCGGCTTTCCTGTCTGGTTAACTCTTTGCCATCTTCATTTTTTAACTTTCTAATAATATTTGTTGCCGAGGGTTCCCCCGCTGCATATAAACCGTCTAAATCGGTTATGTTTGGGATTAGGTTATAGTCTAAAACTTTTCTAAAATGTTGTATCACAAACATGGGCTGTCTTAAGATTTCCTTTTTTGCAATTTCAACGATAATAGTGTTGAAATTTGGCATGCTAGGAATCTTTTTACAATGAAAATTTCCCAAGATATCTACCAGCTCATCAGTAACACAAAAGTTTTGCATAGCATTCTTTATTACGTTGGCATCTGTTTCATTAATTATAGCTAAAAAGTTTTCAATGATTTCTTCATCCGAAAATGAATCCGGTTTATTTAGAACTTCCTTAATAAACAATTTATTGAGATGAATCGGAAAGTAAGTGAACTCATTCCAGCCCTTCGCTATGATTGAAGCTATTGCGGTCCAATGCTTCTCGTTAAAATCATGGCGCAAATAAGGTACTTTCGATCTTGCACCGAAGGTACACCTCTCGTAGAATTCGCACCAAAATTCCGTTATTACATCTCTTAGCACTCCCCCTGTGTCAAGCGCTCTCTCTAATTCCCCATTGGGAGCCACAACAATTATACTTAAGTAGCGGTAAATGAGTTCGTGGTCCATAAACGCATCAAACAGAGATCCACGATGAAGAATCAAATGGAAAGTACATGATGATTCCTCGCTTCTTTCGAAATCAATTGGTGGCTGCAATACTTCCTCTAAAAAATGTGCATTTGCTCTAGGTATTTCTCGAGGTATTTCTTCTTTGTCAAGGGCAGAGGGTTGTGAAGTGTTTGGAGAAACGCCTGGAGTAGCAATAACCATTGGTTCTTCTTCAAAAGTTACCTAAAATTAATAAATGGTTAAAAAATTCATCGATTGATTAAAACTCACGGTATTAAAAGGTGTAACACGAGGAGTAGCACGAGGTGGTAGAATAGCTGCAATATTGCGTGCGACAGTTTGATTGATAAACTGGGTTTCCTCCTATAGGTAAGAAAATATAAGTTAGAATAAATTAAAATAAACTACAAATTTGCGAATTAGATCATGACTTTTTTTTTAGCAATTCAATTTAAGTACCTATAATCCGAGAAAATCTTACAAAAAATCCTTGTTTTTCAGAAATTTTTCGGACAGGACAATTTTTGTAGGAAAATGTAGCATTTGATACATAGAAACATAATTACCATGTAGGGAATGCAAATTTCGGGATCGGGATTCAATCCCGGGATTTTAGGATTGATGAAATCCCGGGATCCCGGGACTAAATCCCGATCCCGAAAAATAATTTTTATCCCTATTTTAGAGAAAAAACAGCAATTAAAATGATATGAAAAGCTAATAAACCAAATATTAAGTGTCGAAAGCACTCTGGCAAAAAAATAAATGACAAATAAATAAAAATAATTAAATTTTAAATTCATCCTATAATTTAAAAAAAATGAAAAGATCCGTTTATTGTTAGATTTTTTAGTTTAAAGAAAAAAAAACTTGTTTCGGGATTATTTCGGAATTTCGGGACTGAAAATCAAGTCCCCGGGATTGCATTCCCTATTACCATGTGCGCACTCATGCGCATATTAGAATTTTGTGCTAGAGCACCTCAAAAAGCCCCCTTTTATTCGTAATACTAGATCATGGTGGATCTAGACCAAATTTTGGAAATAGACACCAAACTGGGTTCTTAAAAGATTTTCGTAAAAAAATTTCTTCTAAAAAAATTCTTCACCCCCTAAATGGCCCCAAAAGAGTAATATTTATCATGTTGGATATACTCCAAATTTTGCAAATAGATTCATAAAAATGTTTTAAAGGACATTTAACATTTTTTTTTCATCCTCCATAAAGGATAGCCCCCCATGGGGCAAAAAGAAATTTTCGAAAAAAACTGTAGAACAAGGTTTTTTAAAATCTAATATTGCATCTGCCTGCAAAATTTACTCTGAATTAAACATGATAAATATTTCTCATTTTGGGGATATTTAGGGGTGAAGGATTTTTTTAGAAGAAAGTTTTTTACGAAAACCTATTTAAAACCCTATTTAGTGTCTATTTCCAAAATTTGGTCTAGATCCACCATGATCTAGTATTACTAATGTAAGGGCCGGAAGCTCTTTGGGGGGCTTTGAAATGTTTTTTAAATTAAATGCGAAAGCATTAAATGCGTAAAGGTATTTAAAAAGTATCTTATAATTTTTAATACATTTATGGAAAGTATTTACACCTTTCTTACCAACCTTGTTAGCCCAATGATATTATTCATATCCTCCACTGTATGCGTATGGTCCATTTCATCCGAGATATCATCAATTTTGTTTTGTTTAAAATCGAATAAGCAAAAAGAAAATTTATTTTTATTTTCAAACAACGAAGAATCATTTGGAAAAAATAACTTTATTCCCTCCTTTAAAATTTTCGTGCTCGTCCACTGTTTAAGGGCGGTTATGCAGCGGGTTCCTCCCCCTTTGTTAGCTCTTACGTATGAGTAAGAGTTACCCTTGGTGCTGCACAACCACCCAATGTAGATTTTCCGGGTTGTTCCCACATTTTTTTTGGAAGGTTTTCTCATTTTTTGATTTTGGTTCTCTACCTTTTGTTTCAGGTTTTCCAATAAACTTAATTTTCTTGTTATGATCTTGTTTTTGCAAAAGTCCACAATAGCAATCCTATCCCCCAATTTGGGGAATAGTTTTTTTAAATCGTCGGCGTTCATTACTTTTATGCAAGCTGCATCAATCTGAAATAAAAAATATGTTCATGTGGCAGATAGACTGAGCTTATAAGAGACATAAAAAAAACAGATCGAGTATATTATACAGAATATCCTGTATATGTATATGGTGTTCCAATTTCGATGCAAATTGTAGATTACACCTCTCCCGTGCAATTCAAAAACCTAGTAACTCTAGTTAGTTAGTTTGTGAAACTGGAGGTCCTAGGTTAAAATCAAAGCCATTTTTGGAAAGCTACATTTTAAAACTTTACAAAAATGGCTTTGGTTCTAACTTTGGACCTCCAGTTTTGGCACAATCTTCGTTTAAACACGAGCTGTCAAAATAGACTTACTAGGTTTTTAAATTGTACGGGAGACCTATTCCAGACAAAAACTGATTGCACATTACTGAACCAAATTTTTTCAAGAAATTGATTATTACAAACAAACCTCAATTCTATATTTTCTATGGTTCTATCAACTTCTAATAAAAATTGGGCCCAGTAATGTGAAATCAGTTTTTTTCCGATCAGTTCTGAAAATAAAATCCACGCGCACTTTGCATCGAAAATGGTAGACTGTAGACACCCTGTAGACTGTTTATTTTAAAACTTTCCAGGCGAATTATGATCGTCCCTACTTTAAATGTTTAAAAACCCATACACATATTTGTGTAGACAATGACAAGAGCATTCCAATAAGGTGTTTTATGGCATGGGGGACATACTCCACGCTAGATGGTAATAAAGTGCCTTGAAGAATTGACAGTTATTGTCGCCTTATAGAGTGAGCCATGCATCATTCTTTCTCTGTCATACAGATAACGTCATTAACGTTATAGCCAAAGTGACAACAATTACAACTTACAATCACAATTAATGACGTTATCTGTATAAGAGAAAGAATGATGCATGGCGTCACTCTATAAGGCGACAATAACTGTCAATTCTTCAAGGCACTCTGGATGGTAACTTCCTCAGTGTCAAAATCTATGACATATTATGTCCTCCTTCAATCAAGAGTGCACCTGTTCGAGGGTGTTTTTCTTTAATTTAAAGTAGAAACGTCAAAAATTCGCCTAAATAGTTTTAAAATGAAAAGTCTTCATTTTAATGTTTCAATTTCAGGAAGAGCTGGATACAATAGTATTAGAATGGGATATTAATCGAATTTCGTCATCGAGAAATTGTATTGCACCCCCTGGACGTCCATTTAATACGTTTTATTTGCCGGGAGCATATGGAACAAAAGATTGTTTGATACGAGTCCCAGTAGATGTTATTGAAGAATGCAAGGAGCTTTGCACTTTTTCAAATGATATTCCTTGCGACGAAGATGCATTTGAATTGTTAAATATATTAATCACTGAACACAATTTATAAAAACCCGTAGATTTACAATCGGGGTTAGAATTATACATAACAATATATCCTTACGTTGTGGAGCAGCAACGGGCCGGGCGTCGCGTCGGGTCCGTTGCTGAATCTTATGCATGGTCAGCGCCCAAAGCCATGGCTTCGCTTATTTAATTGTAATATGTACATTAATAAGGATAATAAAATTACAAAATACTTATTAATAATAGAAATCCACGAGGCACAATTGGGGCACAAGCAAGCATCTAACCACACTTTATACAAATCTGTAACCGTTTTTTTTTTTCATAGATGTAGTAAACTAGTATGTGAATTTTCCTGACAACTGACAATTATGTGTTACAACTGACAATTGTCAAGAATACTGACAATTGTCTGTTGCAACTGACAATTGTCAGATACAGTTAACAATTGTCAGTTACATCTGACAATTGTCACTTGCATTTGGCAATTGTCAGTTGTATCTGACAATTGTCAGTTGCAAGTGACAATTTTATAAATGAAATTCGCATTGGCCGTTCTACGCTTTCGTAAATTATACAGTATACATGTGTAAATTTCCAATACGTATTTTAATTACATATTTTTACTCCAAAACTTGTAAAGAAAATACAGAACGGTTATGTAATTTTACAAAATGCATTGTGGAAAAATATCAATTTGTATTGTAAGTTTACAATTTTAAAATGTACTGTCACAGAATTATTTGTATTTCGTTTTAGTTCATTTCTCTAAAGGAAATGTACTATTGTAATTGCAATTTCTTAAAATCGATGTTTTTTTGCAACTGTGCCTAAACGAAGCAAGATACGTAAATGTTAAGGGTGTTGAAAAGATGCTACAAAAAATTACCGATCTTTTAATACTAGAATCATATCGATCGGACCATCCACTGGGTTGTTATTAAAAAATATCACTTTGGTGTATGTTAGGATGGATGGATGGATGTACGGAGCAAAAAATTTCTTTAACTGTAATTTACTCAACTATGGTACTAGATACAAGGTTCTTACTTGGCATAAGTAAATACCAAAGTCTTGTGGTCAAGATAACTTCAAGGTCATATTGACCACTGGTCAAGTTTAGTAGATATTGCATGCAAAAAAAAATCTAGCCCAAAATATTGGATTTTTTTTTTGCTTTAAAATATTCTTTCGCTGAGCCCTTTGTGTTAAAACTTTTTAAAAAAAATTCTATGTCTAGGAAAAAAGCTATGACGTTTTTAAATGTCAATGTTTGCACTAACAATTCTCCAATACTACAATAGTAAGAGGTCTCAAACTTAGAGGATGGATACACAAGAGACAGGGGTTCAAGGTCATGTCAAGGTCATGTCAAGGTCATATCTTTTTAAAGGTCAACAGCATTCTTATTATTAAAAAACTATGTCAAGTTAAATGCAAGGTACATTTTGGACATGTTTTTGAAAACACAAAAGGTTGTTCTTATGTTTCTGACTTAGTAGGCCATCTTCAGGAAACGATTTATAGTTTAACTTCAATTATCTCAAATACCACAAAAGTTAAAGATCTCAAACTTGGAGGATGGATAACCAAAAGACAAGCCGCGCAGTTGGCTTAGTGAGTGAGTGTCTGACTCCTAACCAAAGTGACCTGGGTTCAAACCCCAGTAATGATCAAAAATGAAAAAGGCTGCCGGTCACGTTTAGTGGAGAGATATTTGTATCTCAGGACACCTTCGTTCGAAAGCGAAGTAAAGCCGGTGGTTCCGTGTGCGTATACTCGTGCACGTTAAAGATCCGAACCTGAGGCTGGAATTGTCTCGGGTCTCGTTGGAGGCATGTACATACTATGGGCCCAATTAAGAGGCCTAAGTGCATCAACCTTGAGTTGACCTCTACCTAAATCCAGATCCAGAACCAAAAGACAAGAGTTCAAGGTCATGTCAAGGTCATATTGCTTGAAAGGTCAGTAGCATTTTTATTACTAAAAACCTACGTTAAGGTAAATGCATGGTAAATGTTGGACACATGAACAACAAAAGGTTGTTCTTGTGTTTCGGACTTAGTAAGCCATCTTCAGGAAACGATTTATAGTTTGACTTCAATTACCTCATGCACTACAATAGTTAAAGGTCTCAAACTTAGAGGATGGATAACCAAAAGACAAGAGTTCAAGGTCGTGTCAAGGTCATATTGTTTAAAAGGTCAATAGCATTTTTATTATTAAAAACCTATGTTACCGTAAATGAAAGGGAAACGTTCGACACGTTTTTGAAAACACAAAAGGTTGTTCTTGTGTTTCGGACTTAGCAAGCCATCTTCAGGGAACGATTTATAGTTTGACTTCAATTATCTCATAAACCACAATAGTTAAAGGTCTCAAACTTGGAGGATGGATAACCAAAAGACAGGAGTTCAAGGTCATGTCAAGGTTATATTGTTTGAAAGTTCAATAGGATTTTTTTTATTAAAAAACTATCTTAAGTTAAATGCAAGGTAAATGTTGGACATGTTTTTGAAAACATAAAAGGTTGTTCTTATGTTTCGGACCTAGTAGGCCATCTTCAGGAGACGATTTATAATTTGACGATTAGTCAAGTCAAACTTAAAGAATGGATAATTAAACGACAAGGGTTCAGGGTCATGTAAAGGTCTTATGGTTTAAAAGGTCAGTGTAATTTTTATTATTCAAAAACTATTTTTTGTTAAATGCAATGTAAATATTGGACATGTCTTTGAGAACATAAAAGGTTGTTTTTATGTTTTGGACCTACTGGACTATCATCAGGAAACGTTATAATTCTTACAAAAAAATGAATTTATACGTAAGAAATGAACTCAAGAGTCGGATCTACCGGCCTCGACTCAGCTAGTTTACATTTTAAATTGTATTTTTACTGTAACCTTATTGCAAGTAGCGTAAATTCAGTAATGGAACTATCTGAATTATTTTGTTTACCGTTCAAAGCTTGACTTAAAAAAAGTAATAGGTCTTGACTTGTAGGTTTAAAAATAACTATTTATTTATTAAAACTTTTTTTATGTCAAATTTCATAACAGTAAAAAAAAATTAACAAAAGAATGAATTATTTTCATGACTAAAATAAAACATTTAAAATAAACTATTTTAAAGTTAAAATAAATGTATTTTGTAATTAGTAAAAGTATATGAAAAATATAAAATAAACTACAATTTGCGAAGAGGTTAAACAATTAACTCTTCAAAATATAAAAAAAAATTATTAGCGAAAAGCATAAATAGATATCAATTCCATTTACTATTGAAGAACTTAAAGCAGCTATTACTTTAACAAAAAATCGCAAAGCAGCAGGTTTTGATGGAATTTTTCCTGAGTTTGTTAAAAATCTTGGAAATAGGGCGTTACAATGGTTACTTTCTTTTTATAATAATATTTTAGCATCAGGTAATATTCCATCGGACTTCAAGAAAGCCAAAGTTATTGCCATCTTGAAACCAGGAAAACCAGCTGAAGAAGCATCAAGCTATAGACCGATTTCGTTGTTGAGTGTACTGTATAAGGTTTTAGAAAGGTTACTTTATCAAAGAATTTACCCATGTATTGAGGACGTTCTTCCAATTGAGCAGGCTGGATTTAGAAAAAATAGAAACTGTTGTGATCAGGTTTTGGCACTAACTTCTCATATTGAAGCAGGTTTTCAAAATCGATTAAAAACAGGAGTAGCTTTTGTAGATCTAACTGCTGCATATGACACGGTTTGGAAGGATGGTTTAATTCATAAACTATATAATACTATTCCATGTGGTAAAATTGTAGGCCTTATAGAAAATATGTTAATAAACAGGAGATTTAGAGTTTTTATTGGGGAAAAAAGTAGTAAATTTAAAACATTGAACAATGGTTTACCCCAGGGTTCAGTTTTAGCACCACTTTTGTTTAATTTATATACTAGTGATTTACCCCAGACTACTTCCCGTAAATTTATTTATGCTGATGATTTGGCATTAACTTTTCAACATAGTGATTTTCAAACAATAGAGGCTTCCTTATCTACTGATTTGGACATAATGTTTAATTACTTTAAAAAGTGGAGACTATGTCCAAATCCATCTAAAACAGAAGTTTCATGTTTTCATCTTAATAATCATCAAAAACTTAGACAACTTCAAATTAACTGTAATGGAGTATTATTAAAACATAATTTCTATCCTACTTATCTTGGAGTTACATTGGACAGCTCTTTGTTGTATAATAATCACCTGGAAAAAGTGAGACAAAAAATTAAAACTAGAAATAATATTTTAAGTAAATTGGCGGGAACTAGTTGGGGTGCAAATGCTCATACTTTAAGAACAGCGGGATTGGCACTTGTTTATTCAACAGCGGAGTATTGCTGTCCTGTTTGGCTTAGCAGCTGCCATGTTCCTAAAATTGACACCCAATTAAATTTATCCATGAGAATAATTTCAGGTACAATGAAGTCAACACCTACGCCTTGGTTGCCAGTCTTGTCAAACATAGCACCCCCTGACATAAGAAGAAGACATGCGACTAAAAGAGAGTGGGACAAGATACATTTCGAGTTGGACAAATTTCCCATAAACCAAGATTTGCAGAGGTTGCCCCCCAACCGGTTAAAATCGAGGAAGCCCTTATGGCAAGAGGAATATATACATGAGCCCTATTCAGTATCCGATGCTTGGAAACTCATTTGGCAAAATGTTGATGTGTCCAATAAGGAATTAATCGATGATCCTACTCAAGAGGTTCCAGGTTTTGATCAGCCGAGGAAGATTTGGAGTGCTGTTAATCGTCTAAGAACGTGTCACGGACGTTGCAATGATATGTTATATAAGTGGAATGCACTACCTAGTCCATTATGTGATTGTGGTGAATCTCCAGAAACTATTAAACATATTGTAGAGGACTGTCCAAACACCAATTTTGAAGGCGGTTTTTATGAATTACATAATCTGACTCCAAATGCATTAAATTGGATATCAACCTTGAAACCTCTGTAATTTTTTTGGCAATTTATTGTACCTTGTAATTTAACTGGAATGTGACCCTGGTATGCTGGAGTTATTTTTCCCATGGTTTTTCCTCTGGCCCCTCCCCCCGAAGCAGATGCTTTATCAGTATATGAACATTGTCCATGGGCATCCAAAAAGAACATTATTTGTACTTTTTTATATTATTTACAACTTTATTATATTCTTGAATGTTCATATTTGTCACATACCAACCCTTATACCTACTATGACTTGTAATGTTCATTAATAATCATACGAATATATATATAATTCAATTCTAACACTGACATTTAGGATTTAAATTTGGCTTTAGAAAGATGCTTTTGTTTAGAATTTTTTTGCAAAGCCTCCTTGACCGATACTACACTTACGGGACTTTTTTGCCACTAAAAATCTCTCTTTTGCCGTTTTTTGCCTTATGAACTTGACAGAAAAAAAAAAAACAAAAAATATTTTTTAATACAGAATTTAATTTCCTTCCATTTTTATTACTTAGTTTTTTTTTGTAAATTGAAAAATAAAGAGGATACGGCTTTTTTTTAATTAGGAGGCTTAGGTGGGGTCGGACAAAAAAAACTTTTTTTTACTTTTTGTAAAAAAAAGTAAAGGACTTAATATTACAAAAAGAAATATTCTGTACATTTTATAACAACTGAAATATGAATTTTTTTCCGGTTGGGGGGCCCTGGAGCCCCCTTGATTATTATCCGATATTTCTCAAAAACAATCCCAACCAAGATTTTAATAGGATCGATTTTTTCTGAAAATTTGAACATGATTAGGCATTTCGTTCTTAAGTTATCGTGTTTACAAAAAAATGTGACAGAGTTCAGACAGACGGGCAGACGGACAGACGAATTTTTTGAAAGTTGTTCAAAATTCGATGAAACGCACGAATCTGCAAGAATTTTTGCTCTACGACGATTTTTGACGATTTTAGAATTTTGAAAACAATCACAATATACTCCTCGTTTTCGACTTTGTCTGCGAGGAGTATAATAATTACATTACCACGACTATCGAGGGCAAATTTATTGCCCTCGATAGTCGATGTAATGTTACATAAATAAGGAAATTTTACGTTACCGTATGTAATATTACATAATTTTCTGGAAAATGTAATTACCACTTGTTAATTTTACATAACCATTTGTTATGTAAAATTACAATGCCAAAATGTAAATATACATTGTTAATGTAACATACAAATTAAGACAATCCGAACTATTCTTGATCTTTAACTATTGTTAACTTCTTAACTATTATTAACATATTGATATTTTGACACATGACGTGACATTTTTTTAAATTTTAACTTAAGGAGGCTCTCGGTCCTAGGGTAAACATAGATGAAAATCTAGTGCTATCTATTCTGTGGTTTACCAATTTGGCAATATTGTAAATAGTCAGAATTTTCTAGAGTGCCTGGACGAAAAATATTTCTTGTCACTACCTGTCAGTTCATTTAGAGCGCTGTCACTGTTAAATATTCTTAGGCGATATCTACTCTCTACTGCTACGGAATAATCAAAATAATGGGAATGGAGGAACATTTTAGACGGATGGCTGCTCTGTAAATAAAGAACTTTTAAAAACGGAAAGTTTAAGGGGTTCTTAGTTTTACTTAAGTATGTACTTGTGTTTGTGAGATTGTGCGGTAGGGCGAGTGTTATGTGCTATTATTTTTGGCTCCGATATAATCGACGCGATTTGCTCCGACCATCGCCCTCGATACTACTAAAGAGACTTAACTCAGGTACCCCCAAGATGATTTAGAAAATGAAGGACACAATTAAAATTGGGGCTCCCTCCAAGAGAATGACGTTTTTTTAATTTTTAACCGTATATGTATAATTAAAAAACAATAAATAAAATACATACAAATTAAACTTTCGTTATTTAATTATGCTTATAGTTTCGTTCTAAACAGTCAAGTGTCTTTATAACAATGTTTTGCGTATTTGAAAAATAATTCGCTATTACAGATTACAAGATTTTCTTACTTATATCTTTATATGATTTAATGTTAAACAAACTATTAGTACTATTACCAATGCGAAGTAGATAATTTGCGGCCAACTCCAAACCCATAACTTATATATTTTAAAAAGTACATTTCTTCGAATTACTTTCCTACCTTCTATTTTTTGATTATTGCTATAGCGGTTTATTTCTTTTGTTTCCATTCACATGACCACAAAATTCTTTATGAATATTTAAAAAATGCACATTAAATTATAGAAAAACGTACTCCAATTGGGAAACTAATTTAAAAATGCATCCAAAAACCAAAGCGTCGCGTCGTGCCCGCTGCCGTGCTGGGTGTCTTTCTTGAAACTAAGTATTGTTTCTTTGGTTACTTGCAGCATTCCCAGTTATAGTAGTTTTTTTTCTGATTATTATGATTTAAATTGTTAACAAAACATACTTGCTTCTACAATAGCCTAGCACTAATAATTCAAAAATCCAAAATTGTGACAAATTTTTGTTTAGTTTGAAATATCTGACGTACCTTATGACAGTTAAATGTCAGAAGAATAAGGAATGTAGCAAGCACAACATTGCCAAAATGTGTAATAGACTTACCACTCAAACCAACATTTTAGCCCCCCAATCTCTTATATGGACCACGACCCCCCTTTTTTTTAATCTTATAACAACAAGTCTGGGCCCGGTAACATAATATCAGTTTTTGAACAAAATCGTATCGTGGGAAGTTCTTTAAAAACTGCATAAGTGTACATGTAGTGCCGATAATGGGCGATAACCACTGTTTCCTTTGAGCTGAGCCGATTTTCTACGTCCTCTAGCGCCCAAGATCATCCACGTACCCCAAATTTTTTTTTCGGGAATCGATGTATTTTTAATACAGGACCTTATATAAAAAATATAAAACATTTCGGGACATGTCGTCAAAATCCGAAAGCCTCCTTAAAAACACAATAAAGCGGCAGATATGGGAAAATGAACTTTGTAATATCGATGTACATCATAATTATTATACTCTTCGCAAGACTAGGTCCGAAGAGTATATTGCAATCGATCAGAAAATCCTAAAATCGTCAATTTTCGTCGTAGAGCAAAAATTTTTGCAGATTCGTGCGTTTCATGACTTTTTAAGATTTTCATTTTTTGTCCGTCCGTCTGTCTGTCTGTCTGTCTGTCTGTCTGTCTGTCTGTCTGTCTGTCTGTCTGTCTGTCTGTCTGTCTGTCTGTCTGTCTGTCTGTCTGTCTGTCTGTCTGTCTGTCTGTCTGTCTGTCTGTCTGTCTGTCTGTCTGTCTGTCTGTCTGTCTGTCTGTCTGTCTGTCTGTCTGTCTGTCTGTCTGTCTGTCTGTCTGTCTGTCTGTCTGTCTGTCTGTCTGTCTGTCTGTCTGTCGGTCACGTTTCTTGTGGTCACGCTATCTCAAAAACCAAAATTGATATCAAATTCAATTTTTTAGGAAAAATCTACCTCTATAAGAGGAAGAACCCTATTGTTTTTGGCAAGAATCTGAAAACTACAAAGCCCCCTTTTGTGCCCCCCAAATGAAAAAAAAATCGTAGCTCAACTATTATTAAATTTACAAAAAAAATTATTCGACATAAAACATAGGAAATTTAATTCTTTACAAAAAAGTATTCTTAAGTTTTTTTTGTCCGACCCCCCAATTACCCCTCAGTTTAAAAAAACCCTCTATCTCCGTTATTATTCAATCTACAGAAAAAATATTTTTTACAAAATTAAAGAAAATTTAATTTTCTATTAAAAATGTTGATTCATTATTTGTTAAGTTAACTAGTAAAGTTAAAAAAACAATAAAATAAACTATTTCAGTAGCAAAAAACTTCTAAGTCCGCGTGTCACGCGTCATTCAAGTAGGCCATGCCAAAAATATTTTAAACTAAGAAACAAAAGCAGCTGTCAGAACAAATAACCTCAAATATGTTAAACGTCAGAACTGACGTTTATCTTCTTCGTTAACGAAATTTTTCGTGTTTTCTGTTAATAGTTTGCACTCTTCGCAGAATAAAAAAAAAGTTTCATTAAAAAAAATCAACTATTATCCCATAATAGTTTTCTTGCGAAGATTATAGTATAGAATGTGTAGCAATTATATAAAATGATGATTTAGCTTTGATTTAAAAAATATAAAATTACACTTCTACCGAATCCGAATTCTACTCGAGCTACTCATTTGCGAAGAGTAACTTTTACGCGTTTCGACTTCTACCCGTTTCGATTTCTGCCCATTCTAGTTTAATTAACATTTTATAAGAGTAACTGAAATTTAAGTTTTCTTTAAATCACAAGAAGTTATAAGTAACCAAATGGTTACTTAAAAAAACTTAAAAAAATATACCTAATCCCAGATGCTAAAGGCGTTCTTCGAATCAAAATGTATACGTTTCTGTAACCTTTCGCGCCCGTATTCTTTTGCCTTCGGTGAGTAAACAGTTTACCTGTTTCTAAGAACGTTGTGGAATATTTCGTGCCTCTCTTCGTCGTCGGTGAATGACCAATGGGAGGTTTTTATTTAACACTTTCCTGACGTACTATGGCTCTTTGGGTCGTACCGTGCTCTGTTATATGGGTATTTTTTTAACATTTCTAGTGATCATTCAGATATGTTGTGCTACCCTTCGGATCCTGCTTCTTCCTTGTCGGTGAAGGGTTGGTGTGTGTATGTATTCGTAGTGTGGCCCTTCGGATAGTTATGCTCCACCTTCTCTTAAACATTTTCAAGAATGTGTGTGTACTTTCAGAAGGTTTCCCTTGCATGCAGAAGCAATTGGGTGGCAACCAGTGACTTAGCTGTAGTTTGATGGAGCGCTATTGGATCACCGTTAAAGTTTTTTTTTTGGCGTGCGCCATGCTTGTTAGGTATTTTGCTTCATATCAAAGTTCTTCTCGCATTCATTTCTTGCTTTTGAACTTACCTTACCATTTGGCCTTTTTGGGGGGCGTTCAAGCCCTCCAAAAGGCCCCCTTTAATTTGCAACGTTAGATCACGATGGATCTGCACCAAATTTTACAAAAGGTGCTAAATAAAAAATTATTCCAGTAAAAATATTCCTCCGCCCCCTAAATGACTCCCAAAGAGTAATATTCAATCAAGTTGGATTCACACAAAACTTGGTCAACATCAGATGCAAAATAAGGTTCTAAATAAGGATGCACAGGATTGAGAGTCCGGTCTAATTGCTAGAAACAATGTTATTTTTTGCCTTCAGGGGGGGCACGTGCCCCCTAGATCCCCCCTGGATGCAACGGAGTTCCGGCTGACCTTCGCACTCCGGTCAATCCGGCCCTTTTAAGCCGGATTGGCATTTTTTTTGGTCAACATTTTAGGTTTTATGTTTTAATTGCTATAAAAAAAAATTAGAGATGGGCAATCGGAAAGTTCCCAGTTTGGGAATATTCCCAAAATGGGAATATTCCCGGGAATTTGCCCATCTCTAAAAAAAATAAAAGTCAATTAAGTCACAAAAATTACTTTTTCATGTTGTAGAAAACAATTAAATTTTGTCGGATTTATTACAGTTAAAATGCAAACGTAATGGAAAACTTGACCTTGGCTGGAGTGACTGCTGCCGGCAAATTCAAAAGGCCGGAGTTACTGCCTCCGGCCGAAGACCGGACTCTCAATCCTGTACATCCTTATTTAGAACCTTATTTTGCATCTGATGTTGACCGAGTTTTGTGTGAATCCAATATGATTGAATATTACACTTAGGGGACCATTTAGGGGGCGGAGGAATATTTTTAGAGGAATAAAATTTGCAAAAATCTTTTTAAAAACTTATTTAGCATCTTTTGTAAAATTTGGTGCAGATCCATCGTGATCTAACGACAAAGAAGATGCAGGATTCAAAGGGTAGCACAACATATTTAGATGATTTAAGAAAATACACTAGAAATGTTAAAAAAATACCCATAGCAGAGTACGGTACAACCCGAAGAGCCATAGTACGTCAGGAAAGTGTTAAATAAAAATCTCCCATTCACCGACGACGAAGACAGGCACAAAAGATCCCACTACGTTCTTAGAAATTTTAAAGGAAGGCAGACGAATACGGGCGCGAAAGGTTACAGAAACGTATACATTTTGATTCGAAGAACGCCTTTAGCATCTGGGATTAGGTATATATTTTTTTATATTTGCGTTCTATAATATGCACATTATGAAACCCGAAATTTGGTTTTTTAAAGTTTCTGAATTGCTTCATTATTAAACCCAAAATTTTATTTTATTAGTTGGTTTTCCTGATGCAAAAAGATGCATTCTTTTCTTGCAAGGTACTTTTTATTTACAAATTTTACTATTATAATCAATCGGGGGACATAGTTTTTTTGTAGAGGGAATAACTAGAAGAATTGGAGAAACGATATCAATGGTTACATTTTCTCAAAAATGCCTATTCATTCAGTATTTAATGAGTAAAGTTTACAAATGTCATTATTCAATATGTCTAACTTTAATTTATTTTTTACTTCAAAATGTCAATGTTATGCTATAAGGTTGGTCATAAAAAACAAAATTTCATTTTAAGTTTTTAATTCTAATTAAAAATGCTTTTTAATGAATTAAATGAAGCAAATATAAAAAATAGTATAAAAAACTCGTTTTATAAGGCGTTTTTTTATCACTTGTCCATTGGAAAACTCGCCGCTGCGCGGCTCTTTTTCCAAACCTGGACGCGTGCTAAAAAACGTTCCTTATAAAACTCAATGTTTTAATATACTATTTTAAGAAGGTAAGCATCGGGCCACTTACAACTTCTAGTGATTTAACGAAACTTTTGAGTTACAGTTACTCTAATGAAATTTGGACTTTAGTCAGGTACATTTTTCACCGTCGCGGGGATAGTCCTAGCTCCGTGGTGGATGTGCGAGATTTACACGAATTGCGACAGAGGTACTGTAATGCATTAGTGCCCCTTTACCTAAAGTAGGTAAAGTTTTAAATCATTTTTAATGTATGTGGAATGACTTAAAAAGAACTATGGCTGAAAATTTGTAACTTGAAAAAGTCGTTTGGTCTATCCTAAGGTTATAAACTTTATAAATAGTCTTTTAGTTCCGTTAAAAGCATTTCATAAAGAAGTTCTAACGTTGTTAAGAATTTTGTTAATCATAACAACAGCATTTGGTTCTTTTTCTCCACTTTGTTGAAATCGGTGTTTCTAACGTTTTATTGACAAATGTAAATAAGCCAGAATGAAATAAAAAATAGATTATATTTTTTCAAAGAAATAGCACATATTTATAATATAGGAGAACCTAAATCAAATATCAGTCATTTAGATTATTTTTTTTAAACAAAAAAAGAAAACAAAACTACGACAACGTACCTACACTAAAAAAAAAATCATGTAAAATTCCAAGGTGCATTTTTGGTAACTTTGTAGCCACAGTGCACGGATGTGTTACAATTACTATCTGAAATGGAATAATTACACTTATCATGTAATTTTCTATTTATTAGGGTACAGTTACAATGTAAGTTTAAATTCTCAAATGGAATAATTACATTTCGCATAAAATTTTACATCTGATCTGTAGATTTACAATGTAAGTTTAAACTCTTGAACGGAATAATTACTTTTTTTTACATTTATAAAGCGTAGATTTACAGTGTAAATTTTACAGTCATGTAATATTACATTTCAAAACCTAAATTTGTAATTTTACTTTCTTGAATAAAACTACATATTATTAGTATTAAAAAACTTATTTTATTAAAAACGATACAAAATATAAAAATATGGCACATATATAGTTAAAATTTATGCAGATTTTGTAAACTTTCACCCAAGAATTACAAAGTAAGAAATTTACGGCACTTCATTGGTGCATTTAAATCTAATTTGTAGTCATTTTGTCAAACTCAAATGGGCCAATGAGATTTTACCCCATCAGTACCCCAGCAAGGTTCAGTTTTTATTAATATGTTGGTTTAATATGGTTTATAAATAAGTTAACATTTAAGATATAAATGTATTATTATATAAAGGACTTCGCACTTTATATGGGCAAAATGGCTCCGCGAGGATTTTGCTGCAATTTCTATATGTTGTAATTGGGGTAATTTTCTTAAAGTCCTCAAAATCTTGTCGCAATTGTATGATAGATTTTCTTTCTACGACCAAATAACACATTTTTTTGACTGAAAAATTAAATATTTTTCTATGCTTGACTTTTTAGTAAAACTTGTCATCTGTGATTATGGTTTAATTTTTTAATTATTGGATCCTTTCGCCTAACGTTGCTTTGTTCGTCAACTTAGAAAAAGACAGTTTTTGTTCAGGTTTTATTTATTTTACTACGTTTATTTCTGCAAGGATATTGTTTCACTGATTACCTTTAGCAACTTTTGATGTTTTGTTTATCTTATTTGCGTTTAATCAAGAAAAACCTGAAAAAGGTGTGTTTTTTGAAAACTTATATTTAAAAAGTATAAATCTGTCAATATTGTCATTTTGAATTTTGTATTCTTGCGTGACATTTTCAATAATTAAAAAATTAAACCATAATCACAGATGACAAATTTTACTACTAAATCATACAATTGCGACAAGATTTTGAGGACTTTTAGAAAAATACCCCAATTACAACATATAAAAATTGCAGCAAAATCCTCGCGGAGCCATTTTGCCCATATAAAGTGCGACGTTCTTTGACTTGTCAAATTAAAAACCTTAAATAAATTGTTAAGAATTTAGATATTTGTTGATTTCTGTGGCAAATGTTTAATATAAAACACAATGAATCACTCCAAACCACACTTTATTTAAAAATCTGAATACGTATTTCGACAGCTACGCTGTCATCTTCAGCAGAAGATAGAATTCTATCTTCTGCTGAAGATGATAGCATGGTTGTCGAAATACGTATTCAGATTTTTAAATAAAGTGTGGTTTGGAGTGAATCATGTGTTTTATATTTTATACAGGGTGTCCAAAAAATGACGCATAAACGCGATGGTACGCTCTTGGGGCATCCTCATTTATCAATAGAAAATTGTCAAAAAAAATCCATCTCTTATTCTTCGAGAAAAATGGGAACAAAGTTGCATAAATTCGGCAACACAGTCTAGGAAAATACATCTTAAAATCCCATCTATAAGTCTAAAAATCTCATTTATGAGTCTTGATCATACACTTTTGCACTAGATTTTATTGACGTTGTTGTCAGCTTCATTTCATCAAAATTTTGTAAAATTAAATTGATTATAAAAATGTATTTCGACCATTTAAAAAATGAACTAATGGTGGAATGGTTTAAAATAGACTAAAGCTTTGTATTAAATCATTTGTTTCGTTAATATGTGCTGTTATACAGGGTGGTCCAAGCAAAAGTTTCCACCCCCATTATTTCCTGAACGAATTTGTTCTGAAGGAACTGCCGCGACACGTCATTTTTTTTTTGGAGGGGGACATCTAATTAGGGTATTTTTCAATTTTTTTGTTCAACCCTCCAAGCGGGGTGATTACCCCATCAAAAATTTTAAATGGCACTACGGGTCAAGTGGGGTCTTATTTGAAAGCTACAATTTTTCTCTTTTCAAAAAAAGAAATTTTTTCAAAATCAGGCGAAAATTTTTCAAAATTTTTATTTTTTTGAATTTTTGAAATTTAATCATATTTTACGTTTCTTAAAAAGAAAATGCTTAGACAGGTCGATTTTCTTTCGAAGAAGAACATCTAACAACATATTTCTTAATTTTTTTCTTTAACCCCCCAAGCGGGGTAATAACCCCACCAATAATCTTTAATGACCATTCTGGGTAAGTGGGGCCTTATTTGAAAGCTACAATTTTTCTCTTTTCAGCAAAGTAAAAAAATTTAAAATCGGACAAATATTTTTCGAAATTTTGTTGTTTTTTTTATTTTAAATCTAAAAGTAAATTTACACAACTAAAAATTTTGATTTTTTAAGAAATTATTCTTAAAAAAGATCAAAAATGTTATTTCAAGAATACTTTCTTAAAAAATTTACTTTTAGATTTAAAATAAAAAAAAGCAACAAAATTTCAAAAAATATTTGTCCGATTTTAAAAATTTTTATTTTGCTGAAAATAAAAAAATTGTAGCTTTCAAATAAGGCCCCACTTACCCAGAATGGCCATTAAAGATTATTGATGGGGTTGTTACCCCGCTTGGGGGGTTGAAGAAAAAAATAAAGAAATATGTTGTTAGATGTTCTTCTTCAAAAGAAAATCGACCTGTCTAAGCATTTTCTTCTTAAGAAGCGTAAAATTTGATTAAATTTAAAATTCAAAAAAATAAAAATTTTGAAAAATTTTCGCCCGATTTTGAAAATATTACTTTTTTTGAAAAGAGAAAAATTGTAGCTTTTAAATAAGGCCCCACTTGACCTGTAGTGCCATTTGAAATTTTTGATAGGGTAATCACCCCGCTTGGAGGGTTGAACAAAAAAAATAAAAAATACCCAAATTAGATGTCCCCCTCCAAAAAAAAAATGACGTGTCGCGGCAGTTCCTTCAGAACAAATTCGTTCAGGAAATAATGGGGGTGGAAACTTTTGCTTGGACCACCCTGTATTTAAGATATAAGCATTTAAAGTTTCGCACTTTGGGGCAGCATATCTCCGAGGGTATGTGGTGTGTATACCGATTTAATATTCACCCTGTATTTAGATTTTAAGTTTTCTGAGAATCAAGTTATTTTAAAAAACAATGGTTGTCATAATAAAATTTTATAAAATAACAGACAATTAAAATTACTCCTTAAATTAATTAACTCTTCGTTAAATATTATATTAAAATAGAGTATAGCAAATAATTATAACTCTATAGGGTATATGAGATAGATTGTTTTTAACAATTTTCTGGGGCTCCCTAGACATGCCCCAACAACGTACCATCGCGTTTATGCGCCATTTTTTGGACACCCTGTATGTTAAGAATTTAGTTGTAAAATGTTTCACTTTGAGTTTGAATGAACCCAGGCCAGTCAGCAGAAACAATCCATTCGAAAAAATTCTAATAGTTCTTAAACTAATATGAATCGTTAGAGGATAAATGGTCAATGAGAATTTGCAACCTTGGCCGAGGTGCGGAACCATTTTTTTTATAATTCGGTCAAAAAAACTACAAAAATTTTGAACCCTTTTGAGAAGGGCCCCAAATTTTAAAATGGGTCTAAAGCAACCGTTATTATTACCTTTTATTGATTGTGCAAATTTAAGAATGGTGCGACAAACCGTTTTCTTAATACTTACAATTAAGCATTTATAGTCTACCCCGCTTAATGACCAATATTTCCGAATGGGGGCAATTTTTCCAAAAACTGTCTGGACCAAATGCCTTGGTTTTTCTCCACCTATTTCCCATTTAAAAAAAAGCACATTGATCGCGGACACCCTGTAAAATCTAAGACAAGCGAAGTTTTAATAAAAAACACTATTTTTAGAAGCAATGTTTGTGTTGGTTTTTAATTTCATTTATGATTAAACGTCACTAGAATTTATTAAATTGTTAAAAATCGCGGTGTAATCTGCTATAAGTAAATTAATAACTTACCAATGTCTACTACACATGCTGAATTTGTATAAAGCATTTTTTCAATTTCGTTCATCTTCCTATAAAAATGAATAATTATAATAAAATGTCTTGTAAAATGTATTAAGAATTGACAAATAAAGATTTTTAATTATATTTGAGTTTTAGACTTAAGTACTTGTTTATGAAAACGATTCCAACTTAATTTTAAATCGGATTAAATAATACATATAATACTGTGAGCAATGATATTTATAATTTATTTTGAATCATTAGTAAAATTCTATTCTTTACAAGTTTTCTTTTTTATTTACTATATAAGCTATATTATCATTGCTAACTGTTTATGCTCAATCCAAATCGGCTTAGATCAAGAATAATGAGGATGCAAAACACGCATGTCAAACAACGAAGCAGCGACATTTTTTTTTTAAATCGTAATTTTGGTACAAAATTTTTTATTTTTGTTTAGCCAATAATTATATTTATCTATGCCTAAATTAAAATTTTACTTTTAGACAAAAAATGGTCGCAACTGGATTGCCACTTTGCCCTGTTTTGATATTTTGCTAACGTTATTTTTTTACCCCATATTAATATTTGTTACTGGGTAAGTATTTTAAAATAACAACAAAGAAAAAGTAAACTTTGCATGAAATTAAAAAAAGAACCGCTTACAAAGGAAAACCTTGTATTTATATTGCCTTAGAAAATAAAAATATTATCATATTTTTGGTGGTAAGTACTACAATTTCCTTTGGAGACGTTATTTTTTAATTACATGTTGTAAGTTTAAGTAACTTACCTCAAATGAATAAAATATATAACTAAGGTCCTCCTTGAAATATTTCCCAAGAAATTGCAAAGCTTGAATTGATACATCTTGATCTGATATTGAAATAATTTTTGATTTAATGGCGAAATCGATTATTTTTGGACTTTTTTCATTCAAAGTAGTAATTAAATCGTTTAATTCCACTTTTGTTAATTTCATGAAGTGCAGGCCAATAAAGATTGGATTAGTTAACACAGGCCAAGTTCCCTAAATTTCCTTGATGCTAGGAATAGTCTTCGAATTTAAAAAGGTACGTTGTTTAGTATAGTTGATTTCTAGATATTTTTTCAAAATGTCGGGCTCACTTTGATTAATTTCCACAAAGTTTTGATCTTCTGATGTTTCTATATCTCTACCTTCCCAGTCTACGCATCGGGCTCTGCTGGCAAGTCGCCGTTTAAGGTGCTTTTTCTTTAAACGCTTGGCTGTGGCTCCTTTTAGTTTTATGAGGACGATTGAGATAATTGTTATGATCAATAAGTTTGGCTATTAAACTGTAGTCTCCGGTTCCAAACACTACATTATCTTCGTCCAAAAAGGAGTCCGGACAAGTATCTATTATTTTTTTTGCAATAATTTTAAAAGCCGATTGTGGAATGTGAGTTTTTATTAGCCGCATTTCTTCCACCGCGAGGTTAACTACTTTTGTTTTAATTTTTTTATCTCTTGTTCCTTTTTTTAGTTCTAAGCGCACTTGTTCTGAAAGCCTTTCCCAAGGAATTTCTAAATTCTTCCATAATAAATTATAATTTACGTTCATTTTTAAAAGTTGATGGTTATCTTCGTTTTCGTTTTCTTTGTCGTCATTTACTATGGTAACAGTTGATGCAAGAGAAGCAGTTGAAAGCTCAGATGTATCAGGAGGAATTGTTATAATTTGAAAAGGAGATGCCCAATGCTCTTTCTTCGTTAAGAGGATGAATGTCCCGTTGGAATACATTTCAATTTCCTCTAATGTGTCTAGTATTGTGCCGTCTTTTTCCAGACAAACTTGATTTCCATCTATTTGCAGTTTTTTGCATGCTACAAACGATTTACTATATTAATTTAAAAAATCTATGGCATCTTATTGGTTGATTTGACATTGAAATTTCTCAATGATCGTGTTTAATTACTCCTAATGCTAGGACTACACGCAGCTTCTTTCTGGCTTCTTGAAGCTAGCTTTTTGGCCGCTATTGGTTAAAAATTACCTTTTTCGTCAAATTTTGGTATATTCTGTCAAAGAGTAAGAGTGTAATCCTAGCATAATTCTGTTTATTCATTCTATTCGATGACAGAAAAAATGTCATCGAATAGTCAGGATGAACAGAATTAGGAGCAATCAAACACGATCAATGAGAAATCAATCAATAAGTTTCTGTAAATTTTTTAATATTGGATGAGCAAATAAAAACGGCCCATAAGTAGGCTGTGAACAATGTAAAATCTGTTATTTAACAATATTTTGCCTACTTATGGGCCGTGAGGTGAGAATTTTACGCTTCATCTATATTATATTTGCTTTTGGTCCATGGCATCCCATGGACGTAAATCTGAACATCACATGACTTCGTGAAGTTATGAACTTTGTTGTATTTTCCTCCACAATTTTCCATAAATTGGGCTATTTCCTTGGTGCCTTGAAAATGAGCAAATGCCTTGCCCCCAATATAAAATGTTACATCTTTCAAGGCTTCGGTATTATGTAGACCTAATTTTTTGATCTGCTTGAATTTGAGATGGTTTCTCATAGCTCTTTCGTCGCTTCTTGAGGAAGATTCTGCTGCATGTTTAAATTTATTAGCGGTTTTAATTAAGGATTTTGGGGCATTTAAGCTTTCGAAAATGTATTTTCCTAGACTGTGTTGCCAAATTTATGCAACTTTGTTCGCATTTTCCTCAATGAATATAAGAGATAGATTTTTTTTAACAATTTTCCTGGAATCCCCAGGCATGCCCTAACAGCGTACCATACAGGTGGTGCGCCAATTCTGGGACACCCTGTATACAAAGCAATTGTATAGATAAACTACTTTACATCTTAAATATATTAATTTATGTTGATTTACTATATTTTACGACAGTAATATACAGAACAATTTTTGATATACTATAGTTTACGCCTAAATCATATAAATTTATGTTGAGTTAAATTTTATTCTCGGACCAGAGAAACAACTTTTTAAAAATTTTATTTTATTTCTTAACTTGTAATTTTTAATTATCAACTTATAGAAGTTAAAATGTTATTGCTTAGAGGTTTAGGATAAGACTAACTACAAAACTATATTAAAACATGTAAAACAAGTGTTCATGAGATAAACAATTGAAGACAAAAGAATCGTATTACACCTGAGAATACTCCAAGAAAACATATGTCAGCATTCTTCATAAGACAGTACCAAAAGTGTATAACATAACATAACTCCTTCATCCTCAGAATGAAGCATCCGCAGAAAGCTGAATTTTGAGACGCTTCGGCTTGTCCTTATTATTAACTCTGGACAAAACTTCCTCTAAAGATTCGAACTTTCTGCATCATCTACGATAGGCATAATATATGGCGGCACCGGCAATTGTTAGGTAAAGCAGCAGCGTCCAGATACTTGGTGAGACATCCACAAAGGTGTCGTCAAGTTATTTAAATTGATTGGATATATCGTCGCTTCATTAACTTTGTCCAATTTAAGTTGATTTAGTTTAATAATAAACTTCGGCTTGATGGGTTTATATTGAAGATCTATATTTTCATATAGTATCGGGTTGCTGTTAGTTTCTTCAATTACTTTAATTTCATTGCCATGGTACTCGATGTTGCAGGTTTTATCTTTCTTGAGTAGATAAATTCCTTGAAGTTGTTTAATATTTGTTTGTTTATGACAAGTTATTTTTAACTGGTCCGGATTAGGGAAAATTGCTAATAACTGATTGCTTTCGTAGAGGGTTTCTAAGCGGTTCTCCATTTCGATAATAACGAATTGGCAACGAGAAGTGTTCATATTTAATCTTGGTTAAGTAGCTTTGTAGATGCACATTGAATGGGCTTGCTGTTTATACAATTGTCACCTAGAGGTTTTATTTCATTTTGATTTTTTTAAAACTTGGGTATAATTGTTAAATAATTTGAAACAACTTTTGTTGGTAAAGGTATCAGGTGATAAAGGTTGTAAGTTTGTGGGTAATTTATTGGAATGGACAGGAAATACAATATTTTAAAATTCTCAACACGACAATGGATTTTAATTATATTTTCATAGTTAAACAAATTTTCAAAGTTTATTTCGAACGGTAATTGTTCATTGTAGTAGCTTGCTATTTTAAGAAGTTCGTCCAACAAGTCTTTGGGCATGATAATACTTGGATGTAATGTACCAAGCTTACAAAATGTAAGCGACGTTTCTATTTCTTGCAATAGTGCGTCTATGATATTTAATAATATAACAAGCTGGTTTAAAAGATCTTTTGCTTACAATAGGTCTATATGCTCAACATTTTGTTTCGTAAGTTCATGGACTTGCATTATTTTGGAGGTTAAGATAACTTCGTTTTATGTTTTCAATATTTGAATTGAATTTTTGTATGATTTGACTACTGGTAGAATATTCCGTTAAAATTTGTTTTTGCAAATTATTTTCATTTTCTTGCACATGTTTTAAAATTAAATCGTATCTTTGTCCATCGGAAGCATCTAGATTTCCGCTTATTAATTTTATGATTGAGCCTAAACCATTGATTAAACCTCTTTTGTTTCGCCTATTTTTAAGAACAAAACTAAATCTATTTTCTATTTTTAACTTTAAATGGTTAATTATATTCTTATAGTTACCTAAATCTAGATTATAAATGCTATCATTGTTCGTTGCATTTATAAGATATATTGACTAAAAAATTCGTCGTTTAATGGTTTTATGTCATAATAGTGGAAAAAGGTATGTTCGGTTCGTTGAAGTTTGGCTATGCCTACCCGTCAACAGGTAATATTCCCAGATTTGTTGTTATGTTTTTGAATTCGATTTCGTTTCCAAAAACGAGGGGTAACCTGATAGAATTTATTATGTTACTTATTTTTTTTATGAGGTCGTTTAATATTTGATAAATGTATTTTATCAGTTTTATTAATCGATTTCTTTTTAGGAATTATTTTTGCCGTTTTAAGTTCCGGATCAACCGTATCGATTACTTGTTTTTCGTATCGATTATTGGTTTTCTTATGTCGTTGTTTTATTTTGACATAAGGTTCTTTATCAATATTTTCCGGTAAATCTTCACGATTTTTATTGATTTTGCTCATATTGGTTTCTTTACTGTCAATTATTTTGTCTTTGACTTTTTGATACAATAATTTTAATTTATCGCGATGTTTTTCGATATAATTATTCGTGACTTGTTTTTCTATATCAATTCCAAAAGGGGATTTTAAATCGCCAGAAATAATTTCGCATGGTTTTAAATTAGTTACAGAGTGAATGGTATTGTTGTAGGCAAGAATTGCATAGTTAACGTTTTGTTCAATCGAGTCATTTTTAGACATGTCTTGGTTGTTAAGAAGGCGTATATGTTCAATTAATGTACTATGGAACCTTTCAACAATTCCGTTACTTTTCGGATGAAATGAACTGACAAAATGAATGTCAATTTTATGTAACTCGAAAAATTCTCTTAGAACACTATTTTTAAATTCGGTTCCATTGTCCAAAATTATTTGTTTTGGGATACATTGAAAAGAATTTAATAAGCTTATCCGCAATTTTAATGCTCGAAAAAGCTTCTAGTAAATAGGCTTGCGCATATTTCGAAAATGAATCAACTATGGTAAGAAATTTTGATTGATCTAAAGTTATTGTATCCATATGGATTATTTCGAAAGGTTTGCTAGCGGTGGGGGTAACATTAAACTTTAACTTTAAAGGTTTGCGGTCGTACTTGGTTAATTGGCAAATCTCACACTCATTAATAAAATCTTGAATAGATTTTCTTTGATTTGGCCAATAATACCTTTGTCTTATTTGTTTTAACGTTTCGTCAATAGCTCTATGGTTTGTTTTTCCCTCATGATACATTCGAATGACGTCCTCTACATCTCGTTCTTCAACGTCCATTAATTTTTTGTTACATTTAAGAAGTTTTAATTCGGAATCTTTAAAATATTTCTGAACAGTGGTACTAAAAACTTCATAAAGGGGGTCTTCAAAGTAAAGAAGATAATGAACACCAGGTGCAACATATGATTTAATAAAATCAATTTTTTCTTGTTCATTATTTTCCTTAGTAAACTGAACTAATATTCTTTGTTTAGTGTTATTAAACAATTTTAGTATGGTAGGTATTTTTGGAGAAAAATTAACTTGGGAAATAAAGATTTGATTTTTTCCTTAATTGACCGCTGCTTCAGTGATAGGAATTTGTACGATGGGATCTTCGCGACTTGAGTGAATCGTGTGTCCATCACTACTTTTGTCTGAGTCATCGTCTTCGTTTGAACTATCGGTTTCAACTATCATTGATTGAGTTTCTAATTTTTTGTTAAAATTTTTCATATAGTCAAAAATAGGAATTTCGTCGTCATCAATCACGTTAAGTTCAATTCGTGAGAGAGCATCCACATTTTTATTTTGGCTACCTTTTTTATAAAATAATTTGTATTGGTACTCGTCTAAACGCAAGCGCTAACGTACTAATTTTGAATTTGGTTCTTTTAACTAAACAGCCATTCAAGTGGTTTATGGTCTGTTATGATGTTAAATGTACGTCCAAAAAGATAAGGCCTAAAGTATATAGTTGCGTAGACGATAGCAAGCAACTCCTTTTCAATTGTTGAGTAGTTTCTCTCAGATTCGTTCAACGTACGACTGGCATAAGCGACGGGTAAATCTTGACCTATCTTGCCTTGAGAAAGTACGGCTCCGACGGCGGCGTTACTTGCGTCACAAGTTACATTAAATGGCTTTGTAAAGTCAGGGTACTGCAAGATTGGGTCATTCATTAAAAGTGTTTTGCAAAATTCAAAACATTCTTTGTATTTTTTGTCGTTAACATCAATAACTGCTTCTTTTTTCAAACATTGTGTAAGCGGTTTTGTGATTTTTGCAAAATCTTTTATGAACTTTCTGTAATAACCTAAAAGACCAAGGAAGCCATTTATTTGTTTAGTAGTTTTAGGAATCGAATAATTTTGAATAGCAATTACTTTATCTGGATTAGGCTTGACTCCGTCAGGGGTCACAATATGCCCTGAATAACTGACTTTCTTTCTTAAAAATTAGGATTTATCTAACTGGATTTTAAAGTTGGATTCACGGAGACGTGTAAATACCTCTTTAAGTCGAGTTAGGTGTTCTTGTAAACTGGTACTAAAAATTATTATGTCGTCAAGATAAGTGCAACATTTTTCGTTTTGAATTCCTCTTAAAATGTTATGGATCACACGTTGAAATGTCGCGGGCGCGTTTTTTTAACCCGAAGGGCATGCGTAAATACTCATAGTGCCCATTTTCAGTATTAAAGCCTGTTTTTTGAATATCTTTTTCTGACATTTCAATTTGGTGGAATCCCGATGCAAGATCAAGGGTGGTAAAGTATTGACAACGTCCTAATTTGTCAAGTAAGTCCGTTATGTTTGGTAGGGGATACCTGTCGTCTATTGTCTGTTTCATTAAGCTTTCGATAGTCGACTACAATCCGCCATTTTTGTTTACCTGAAGCATCTGATTTTTTACTTACTATCCAGATGGGACTTGACCTAGGGGATGTACTAATTCAGATGTTCCGTGTGCTGTTGAGACTTAATACTTGTCCTTTTTTATGTAATTTTCAAAGAATGATTTTGCTATTTGGGGTTTTACAAATGAGCGGGTACTACCTGTATCAATGAGACATTTTAAATTATGTTCAGGAAATAAGATAAAAGGTAGTTCGCTTTTATGGTTGGTTAAATTAATAAGCTCAAGTTTAGGTCCTAGGCTGTTACACCTAAAAAAGGATCAGGCTCGTACTCGATATTTTCGTCATATTCGGTAATAAGAATAAGAATGTTTATTTCCAGTAAATAAAATATAACAACATACAGCACATTGGTACATAGAAACTGGAGAAGTCAAGACTTAAATAATACTAAAATTATTTGTTTACAAATTCACTTATATTATAAGGTTCTAATTCTATGTATTAGATAATAGAAAACAAGCCGCACGAAGCTTTTTTCTGAGAATTCATTTTTTATTTTCTGTGGCAATGCATTAAAGTATCTTAAGCAAGAATATTCACAAGATTTTTCATACATACTTAATTTATGTTTTGGTAAAATAAAATCATTTGTTCTAGTATTATGAGGACTACTTTTTACATATTTTTTAAAAATATTTTCATTTTTTTGAATAAAATCTATGCACTTATAAATATGTAGGGCATATGCCGAGAGTAACTTATATTTTCTAAACCTACCTCTACAAGATTCCTTAAAATCAAGTTTGTAGACAATTCTTAAAGCACATTTTTGAATGATAAAAATATTATTAAAATCTCTACCATTTCCATAGAACATAATTCCGAAGGCAATTCTTGACTGGAAGTTAGCAAAATAGAGCATGCGCATTGTTTCTGTATCTAAATAGTTACCTAATACTCTAAAGGAGTAACAAGTGGAATTAAGCTTTTTTGACAATTCTTCGACATGCAGTGCCCAATTAAGCGTTTCATCCAGTTTCATGCCAAGAAACTTCGTATTCTTAGATATTATTCTATCTTCCTCTCCTATTCTAATAGTTTCGGGTGTCGTAATTCCCGAGTGATTTGTTTTGAAAAGCATGTAGTTGGTTTTATCCTCATTTAATGCTAATTTATTTTGGTAGAACCAATTTTCTACCTTTTCCAATGTGCTTTCGCATTGGTCTATTAGTTCAGGCCAATATTTTGCGTTTAATAGTTAACAAGATGCTCATTTTGCGAAAGGACACTGGCTAGGTCATTTAGAAAAATAATAAATATAATTGGTGCCCCTGAGGCACTTCCATTTTTAGTTCTATAACGTTAGAATTAAATTTTACATTATTTTTATCAATTTGAACTACCTGCTGCCTTTCTGAAAGGTAAGACTGAACTAGCTTTAGTGACACGCCGCGAATTCCATATTTTTCAAGTTTTTGAAACAGAATATCATAGGCAATCATAGGCCTTAGAAAGGTCAAAAAAACAGCCTATCGACAAATTCCCTGCCTTAATGTCTTCATACACCTCTTGAGTAAGACTACAAAGCGCTGCTTCAATAGACTTGCCCTTGAGGTATCCGTGCTGATTGGGATTAAACAAGTTGCATTCTAAAAAAAATGACATAAGTTTTTTACATATTACACTTTCTAAAATTTTAGAAAAACTAGAAAGTACACTTATAGGCCTATAGTTTGACATATCTTCAACATTACCTTTCTTATTCTTTAGAATCGGCTTTACAAGAGCAATTTTTAGTTGTTTGGGAAAAATTCCATAGTGTAACATATTATTTACAATGTATACCAGCGGAGTTGTAATTTCATTAATGCAAAATTTTACTAAACTAGTAGGTATTTCATCCACACCAGCTGACATCTTATTTTTTAATGAGTTGGCAATTTGTATAATCTCATGTTCATGCACCGGAGCGAGGAAGATAGATTTTAAATTATCCTTGATGTTGCAAGAGAAGGCAATTTTCGGCAGTTTATTTACTACATTAGGTGCAGCCTCATAAAAAAAAATTGTTGAAGCTGTCTGCTACTTCTTTAGGTTCTCCAGACATCGGATTTATGTTGGAGTTGGGCATTTTTCCCTGTAAATCATTAATTAGAGACCATACACATTTTGCTTTATCTGAGTTTAGTTTGTTAATTTTTCTTTAATTAGGTCTTTTTTTTTCTAATAATGCATTATATTCTTTTTTGGTTTCTTTGTATAAATTTGAGTACTGTGTGTTAAACCTTTTCATAACCAGTAAAATGTCTAACCTCTGTTCTTGTCTTGTGTTTTTTGTTGCATTACTTTGAAACTTCTTTTTGGAAAACTCTCCTCAAATAACAAAGCAAAAATGTTATGAAACATATTCCATTGTGCGTCAACTTCACTAGCCTCAATACCAAGTACCGGTTGCCAGTCCTGGGATTTTAATTTTTCTACAAAATTATTTTTGTTCTGTTCAGAAAATTGCCTTCTTCTCGCGTACACATCGTGCTTATCTACAAAAAAGTTTACATATAGTTTAAGAGACATATGGTCTGAAATGTGATTTTCCTGTATTTTAGTTTCATATTCCTTAAAATTAACGAATATGTTGTTAATGTAGGAACCTCCCATGTCAGTTATTCTAGTATTTTCAAATGTACAAGCATTTAAACCAAAAGAAGCCATTAAGGATGTAAATTTGTACGAGACACTGCTTTTAACAACAATATTTATATTAAAGTCACCTGCTATTACAAGTAGAGCTTTTTCTTTGCAGATTTTTTGTAGCATTATCTCCATTTTTTCAAAAAATGCATTTAAATTTGCATTTGCCGCACATGACCGGTAAATAGCTATAACTATGACTTTTTTTCCTTCCAGAAAACATTGTACCGCACTACACCCAAAATTCAATTCAGTAGCTAGGGCTTTGACATCATTCCTAGTGGTTGTTTTAACAGTGTTTTTTACATATATTGCTGTTCCTCCATGCTGATGTTCTGATCTACAAAAAAGGTCACCTAATTTGTACCCAGTTATGTTAAAAAGTTTCATTTGCTCCGTTGTTTTCCAGTGCTCACTTACACACAGAAATAAACATTCAGGGTTATTAGACAGAAGGGCCTGAATACTGTTTACACTGTTTCCCAACGACTGGACATTTTGGTGAATAATGCTGACCAGTGTGTTATTTCATTGAATACTTGAACTAAGTATTATATGCAGGGCTTTAAAACATTGGGCAGTTAACCCTTATAACAAGCGTGTATGCGGGGCATATATCTATCTTACAATAACAAAATAGCAAAACGTTGAAAATACTGCATTCCAACTCGACAACTAATTTAAAAAAAAGAACTCTGTAATCATTAAAAAGAAAATAAAATTATCTGTAATTTGAAATGCGGCAAATTTAAAATTGTTAATAATGGAATTATTTGTCGCAATTTCCAACTTTTAGGGTATTTCGTCCGAATAGCTTTGTTATTAACCGTGGTTATTGGTCAACCTTGTTTGTCATAAATGCCATTAGGATTTATGAGCTTTCAAGTAGCTTTACAAAACGAAAGAAAAATTTTAAAAAGTTTTTTATTAAAATACATAGTACCAATAGACTAAATAGATAGTTACAAGTAAGTACAGGGTGTTATGTTTTCGATGATATTCGCGGGTTACACCTATTTTCTGTAGAGATAAAAAAAAAGGAGTACGCACCCGTACAATTCAAAAACCTAGTAACTTGAGTTGGGCAGTTTGTGTTTAAACGAAGATTGTGCCAAAACTGGAAGTCCAAGGTTAAAACCAAAGTCATTTTTAAATAGCTTTATTTTTAAACTTTATAAAAATGACTTTGGTTCTAACCATGGACCTCCAGTTTTGGCACAATCTTCGTTTAAACACGAACTGTCAAAATAGAGTTACTAGGGTTTTGAATTGTACGGGAGTACGTGACACTGGGATCTTTCTTTTTTCAGAAATTGACCGATAAAAACCGCATTTCGATATCTTTTTTTATTTTCGAGATATGAGCTATTTTCATTTTTTGTAGATTTTAAGGGTTTGACGTATTTTCTTTATTTTTGTTTTTTTCTGGAGACGGTAAAACAAAATCAGTTTGTTAACGAGAATTTAAATGTGCAAAAAAAAAATACTTTGGCATATTTGAATTCTCGTTAAAAAACTGTTTTAACTCTAGAAATAATCAATAATAAGTAAAATACGTGGAACCCTCAAAATCTATGAAAAATGAAAAATAGCTCATAACTCCTAAAAAAAAAAGGTAACGAAATGCGGTTTTTACCGGTCAACTTTTGAAAAAATTTGTACTCGGTGTCCATTCTTTTTTTTTATCTCTGCAGAATATAGGTGTAACTCGCGAATATTATCGAAAATATAACACCCTGTATAGTAAACTATTCTTCTAGTTCTATGATGGGTGCTGCCGGGGCGGGTTCTCCCCTAGGCTCCCGCTCCGCATACCTCCCACGTCCGGGTCTTCTGGGGGTAGGCCTACCCCTAGGGGCAGGTCCACCCCTTTGGGCAGGTCCACCCCTAGGGGCAGGCCTACCTCTAAAGGCACCCCCACGACCCCTGCCACCGGCATTTTGGGGGGCGTAGGGGGTAAACCTTTGCCCATAGTTTATCGTGCAGCGGATATATTGATTCTGTATCTGAAATAAAAGAAAACACAGGTAAGTCTAAAAGTGAAAACCATCTTCATTTGCAGAATGTGACCAACATAAACGTATGTTTAATAAAAGCTATTTAGAATCTTATCTGGGTATGGTAAATAATTTAGTGTAGATAATGCTGTAATTAACGAGTAAGTTTATGGAAAACTAAAATAAAAATATGAATTAATCATAAGGCAACAAAGAAAAGCAATAATGCAGGTCTGTTTTAACATGGACAAACCCTTCTAAAAATAGATTACAGTTTGTATTATCATTTAAAGGTATGATTCCTTTATGTGAAAGGAGCCCCTGAAAATATTTGACTTTTACCAAACCTTAATGTATTGTTATGAAACAATAACATTTTATACTTTAATTTGCATGATGTTCAGGGGCGGATTTTGCGGTCAGGCCTGTCAGAAAATTCTGACTGGGCCTTTTGCTATCCGGGCCCTCGACAGAAGCCCAGCAGGAGAGAGTTGAAAAAAATTGTTTTTTTCAAAAAAATTTGAGTATTTTATCAAAATACTGGGCCCCCGATAGGCTTTTTTTTACCGGGTCTTTTGCTCAAAATCCGCCCCTGATGATGTTTGAAAGAAGTGCGAAATCAGTAGTAGAATATGTAATTAATAATAATAATGTATAAGTGAAAGAAAATGGCGGCATAGCGGGGCTCCAGTCTAACGAAATCTCTGATTTATTCAATTTGTTGTAAATATTAGGTTTGTTTGTTAATTTCAGATCTCGGTCTCATTACTCTCAATTTTCAGACTAAGCGTACCTTAGTAGTTCTTTTTTAGGAAATCTAAAACTTTTTGATATGGAAAAGCAAGTTTTGCGAAATCGATATGTATGTGGAAAACACTTCTCCGCCTCTGATTATGTAAATCAACAAGACCGAACAAAATTGAATCGAAATGCGGTTCCTGCTAACTTTCAAGGTCCTTTAGAACATCAGTACGAATCCGATGATGAGCTTATCATAACTAAAAGTCCTTCAGTAAGAACATACGCTAACATTTTTCAAAAACCTAAAAAAGATGTCATGCAAAAATGGAAGAAAATCTAGTTGACATGACTATTAGAAGAATATTAAAAAGCAATAATGAAGGGATGAATTTTGTAGAAGAAACTTTAGGAATGCCCATAGAAGTAAAGAAAAATACACAAAGAAACAATATAAAGATCTAAGAAAAGTTGAAAAAGAATTATTTAAGTACAAACGTCTTTTTCGCAATAAAGTTGCCCAAGTAAAAAGATTAAAGAAACGCAATGCTGAACTACGTTCTCAAAACACTTTAATAGCTCAACTGGTGCAGCATGAATTTGCAACTGACACCGCAGCTATTATCGCTAATATGCAAATTCGAACTAAAAAATGTGAATGGCTTGAAGATCAAAAACATCTTTGCATAGGAATATTTTTTTTGGTGAATAAAATTGCTTTATGCCAACGAAGTTAAAGTAAATTAAAATTTAAGATTGTCGTGCAAAATTCTATTCTCGTATGATATTCGGAAGATTATTTCGTGACTAAAAAACTCATGTTTTTTTTTAAATTTATGGTACTTACATGAATTTAAATTTCTTCTTCAAATTGACAAGATTGAAAATCACACGTCGTTCTTGGTAACGTGTGATTTTCAGTAGTAATAGTACTTGTGCTCTGTGAATTTTCGATTATTTAATGAACGAGTGCTTGTTGCATAGTAATGTCCCGCAAAATTGACGGTGTTGTCTAATTATTTACCAAGTGCGAAGCACGAGGTGAATAATTCAAAGAAAACACCCTTACTTTTAGATTTCTAAATAATAATTGTTAATGAATGATTTAAGGTTTTGAAGACTATGAACACTTGGGTCGGACAGCTGACCTAGCAAGATATGCCTTGGTATTTATGGCTAATGAAATCATATAAATTTCAAATGGCATATTATTTATCAAGAACAGCAGCAATTACAACCGACTGGGACTCGATGACTGATTTAAACTCGGAGATTTCGTTGCGCAATGACTGTACCAACTGAGTAATTGCACGGTCATTACTAGAAAAAAAGGCACACAGACACTATATTCGCGACATCATGAGGTATTGAATTATGCAGATGGTTTTTTCAAGAATATCATCTTCCTCAATTTCAAAAATAGGCTTTTAAACACTAGACATTACGAATTAGCAAGCAAAGCGAAACAAGAGCAGAGAAAAGTTAAACCGTCTCGATCAAAAGCGAACACACGAATAAGGTCCTAAAAAATGTTCGAAACATAAATGGATGTTTTGCCTCGTTAAGGCGCTTTCTTGCATGGAGGATGAGGATAAAAAGTATCAAGAACAAGTTTTTTAAAACCTTATTTTGCATTCATTTGTAAAATTTGGTGTCTTTTAGGGGCTAAAGAAATTTTTACGAAAGTATGCTGCAGAAATAAAAGCATAAACACCAAATTAATCGTCACAAGAATACTCCTAATAAGCTTTGGTCTACCTTCTCAAACCTTAATATCCACTCCAAAGCAAATAATGAAATTGACACCAGTATTTCTGACCCACAGATGATCAATAATTTTTTTAACTCTGCGGCAACTCCTCCAAATGTTGATAAAGATACCCTGGACTTTTTTAACACATCCACTCACCCGTTTGCTCTTAATCAATGCTCCTTCGATGAAGTGTCATTGGAAGAAATTGAATCAGCACTTAACTCAATCAAATCTAATGCTTGTGGTGTAGACGAAATCAACCTAGACATGCTCAAACTAATCTTTCCGTTTTGCAACCAAGCGATGAGATTTATTATCAATACATCATTTCAAACAGGTACTGTCCCGTCTCTTTGGAAAATGGCACTAATACACCCTCTAGCAAAAACAACAAGAGCTACGGAACTAAAAGATCTCCGCCCTATTAGTTTATTATGTACATTTTAACTGTTCAGTTTAAGCAGAGAATACAGAGGGTCCAAAACTCTTTTACGATATGCCTTTGGCATAAAACGAAGAGACCATGTCACGCCAACTTATGTCCAGCAACATATTCTTAAAATTGAGTTCAAATTTATATTGTTACTGTGTTGCTTTTTATTTAAAATGGTAGCATCAAAAATGCCCAGTTATTTGTTTAACTTAATTATTAGAAGAACGAGTATCCACAACATTAAGTTAAGGAATATTGATATGTATTACGATATACCAAAGCATAATACTGCCAAATTTAAAGCCTGTTTCTCATATATTGCTCCCAAATTGCTAAATAAATATGCAGATTTTTTTGTTTCATCAGGTAGCATTAATTCTTTTAAATCTACTATGAAAAGCGCCTTGCTTCAAAATCAATCAGCTAGTATTTGGTATTTTAATATTTTATCTCAATTACCCACTGTTTTATTACTTGTATATATTTGTTATTTTTTACTTGTTGTTATAACCAACTGTTTCTTTTTGTGGCTGGGCTGAGAATATGGCTTTGGCCAAACGCCCAAGCCATTTGGATTAGGCCCTCTTCTTGTTAAAAATACTTTTAGTTGGAAAGATGCTACAAAAAATTACCGATCTTTTGATACTAGAATCATATCGATCGGACCATCCACTGGGTTGTTATTAAAAAATATCACTTTGGTGTATGTTAGGATGGATGGATGTATGGATGTACGGAGCAAAAAATTTCTTTAACCGTAATTTACTCAATTATGGTACTAGGTAGAAGGTTCAAACTTGGCATAAGTAAATACCAAAGTCTTGTAGTCAAGATGACCACAAGGTCATACTGACCACTGGTCAAGGTTAGTAGATATTGCATGCAAAAAAAAAACTAGCCCAAAATATTGTGATTTTTTTTTGCTTAAACATATTCTTTCGGAGAGCCCTTTGTGTTAAAAATTTAAAAAAAAAATTCTATGTCTAGGAAAAGAGCTATGACGTTTTCAAATGTCAATGTTTGCATTGAAATAGCTCCAATACTACAATAGTTAGAGGACTCAAACTTGGAGGATGGATACACAAGAGACAGATGTTCAAGGTCATGTCAAGGTCATATCTTTTTGAAGGTCAATAGCATTTTTATTATTAAAAATGTATGTTAAGGTAAATGCAAGGTAAATGTTAGACATGTTTTTGAAAACACAAAAGCTTGTTCATCTTCAGGGAATTATTTATAGTTTGACTTTAATTATCTCATACACCATAATAGTTAAAGGTCTCAAACTTGGAGGATGGATAACCAAAAGATAAGAGTTTAAGGTCATGTAAAGGTCATATTGATTGAAAGGTCAATAGCATTTTTATTATTGAAAACCTATGTTAAGGTAAATGCAAGGTAAATGTTGAACATATTTTTGAAAACACAAGAAATTGTTCTTGTGTTTCGGACTTGGTAAGCCATGGATACACAAAAGACAGGGGATCAAGGTCATGTCAAGGTCATATCTTTTTAAAGGTCAACAGCATTCTTATTATTAAAAAACTATGTCACGTTAAATACAAGGTACATTTTGGACATGTTTTTGAAAACACAAAAGTTGTTCTTATGTTTCTGACTTAGTGGGTCATCTTCAGGAAACGATTTATAGTTTGACTTCAATTATCCCATGCACCACAATAGTTAAAGGTCTCAAACTTAGAGGATGGATACCCAACAGACAAGAGTTTAAGGTCATGTCAAGGTCATATGGTTTAAAAGGTCAATAGCATTTTTATTATTAAAAACCTATGTTAAGGTAAATGCAAGGTAAATGTTGGACATGCTTTTGAAAACACAAAAGGTTGTTCTTGTGTTTCGGACTTGGTAAGCCATCTTCAGGGAATGATTTATAGTTTGACTTCAATTATCCCATGCACCACAATAGTTAAAGGTCTCAAACTTAGAGGATGGATAACCAACAGACAAGAGTTCAAGGTCATGTCAAGGTCATATTGTTTAAAAGGTCTATAGCATTTTTATTATTAAAAACCTATGTTAAGGTAAATGCAAGGTAAATGTTGCACATGTTTTTGAAAACACAAAAGGTTGTTCTCGTGTTTCGGACTTAGTAAGTCATCTTCAGGGAACGATTTATAGTTTGACTTCAATTATCTCAAACACCACAATAGTTAAAGGTCTTAAACTTGGAGGATGGATAACCAAAGGACAGTAGTTCAAGGTCATGTCAAGGTCATATTGTTGGAAAGGTCAATAGGATTTTTATTATTAAAAAACTATCTTAAGTTAAATGCAAGGTAAATGTTGGACATGTTTTCAAAAACATAAAAGATTGTTCTTATGTTTCGGACCTAGTAGGTCATCTTCAGGAGACGATTTATAATTTGACGATTAGTCAAACTTAAAGAAAGGATAATTAAAAGACAAGGGTTCAGGGTCATGTAAAGGTTTTATGGTTTAAAAGTTCGGTATAATTTTCATTATTCCAAAACTATTTTTTGTTAAATGCAATGTAAATATTGGACATGTCTTTAAAAACATAAAAGGTTGTTTTTATGTTTTGGACCTATTGGACTATCATCAGGAAACGCTATAATTCTAACAAAAAAATGAATTTGTACGTAAGAATTGAACTCAAGAGTCGGATCTACCGGCCTCGACTCAGCTAGTTGTAAAAATATTTTGCTTAATTCAATAAATCTTTATTTATTATTATTATTTATTTATTAACTGGGGGGTTATTGGACTACAAAAAAAAATCCGTCTTTTGCCTGACATAGTGACATAGACAATTTGTGTATACTATTTTGTAATGAATCCTGTATTTTGTGCAAGCTAAACTTACAAACCATTCAAGCTGTAAGTAAACTCAAAAGCACTAATTTTAATTACTTACCATCTGAACTCAAGATTTCAGCCAGAGCTGAGAGACTATTTTCCCTTTTTATTACATTTTTAAAGTCCGGACACTGCTTGTCCACATCGCCGGATATGATTGTAACGAGCGAGCATTTAAATTCTCGACTCTTGCCATGGAAAACAAAAGCTGCTTTTCCGTAGGTCTTTGATAGTTTCTACTAATGTCATTTTAAAATGTTGTCAATTTTTATTGACGTTTAAAAAAATAAAACAAATTAATGAAAACGTTTAATTGTTTAATAAAAGATAATGGTGGGCACAAAACCATCTAATTTAATCTTAGTTTCGCAATGGTCGCAAAATAAATGGTATCTTGGAGTACTCCATTCAAGACTGCTTGGAAGAGTTTAGAGTTCAATTTCCAAATTTGGAATTTCGATATGATCAGTTCAGAGCAGCATTAAACTCTTGTGTCACAACTTTTCGCCACACTGGAAGTGTTAATCGAAAAAAAAAGGTAGTGAAAGACGATGGATGTAAATAGAGTTTAAAGCAAATGCTGAAAGTGTTCTCCATTTGCATCTAAACATTTGCGAGCTCGTCGTAAGGCCCCATCCATAACGTTTTGCAGCATCACAGGATGTTCGTGTATTTCATTAATTTTTTCCGTGATCCGTTTCCTTAAATTGTCTAAATTATCTATGGGTTGTTGAAAAATCGAATTTTTTAAGTAAGGCCACAAGAAAAAATCACATGGAGTAAGATCACAAGACCTAGGGGGCCAATGGTGAGGGCCATTTTTGCTTATTATGCGAACACCAAAAATTTCGGCAATGGTGTTCAACGACAGTCGGGTTGTGTGCGCAGTAGCCCCATGTTGTTGGAAAAATTGCTGCTCATCATTGTGAAGCTGCTCGAAAAATTGAGGCAATATTTCTTCTCTATATTTAATAAAGTTTACAGTTCCTAAAAATGTAAAAAATAAGTAAACGGCATAATTTTGGATTCATTTTTCTCAAAAATTTATGTAAGCAACTAACCTTCAAAAAATATTGGTCCCACTATTCTTCGGCGACTTATTGCAGCCCACACACCAACTTTTTGAGGATGAAGTGGAGTTTCTGAGCTCCACATTCTCATGTTCTGAGAATTTACGTAGCCTGTTAAATGAAACCATGACTCATCCGTAAAAAAATGTTTTGTCAAGGAGATCAAAATCAAAGCGATTTTAAAACCATTGACACGCAGCTCTTTGGGGATAGTCAGTAATCAGCAGCTCATGAACGCTTTGCAATCGATATGCGCGTAAATGTAAATCCTTTTTTAGAATGTTTCGGCATGTTCCATAACATAAATTTGCCTGTTGGGAGCAAGCTCTAACTGGAGTTTTGGGTTGAGCCTCCATTATGGCCCTCACATTTTTAACCATTTCTGGAGTCAGTACAAGCGGCCTTCCGCTACCTTTTTTCGATTAACACTTCCAGTGTGACGAAAAGTTGTGACACAAGAGTTTAATGCTGCTCTGAACTGATCATATCGAAATTCCAAATTTGTAAATTGAACTCTAAACTCTTCCAAGCAGTCTTGAATGGAGTACTCCAAGATACCATTTATTTTGCGACCATTGCGAAAATAAGATTCAATTAAGAAAGTTTTGTGTTCTTGTAAGAATACAATTATCAATTTCTTTGCTAAAGACTGAGGCTTCTCTGCTATCTAAGTTCACAGGCTTTCTACTGTTCGGCTCGCTCGGAGACCTATCCCGTAACCTTCGTTCATTTGCATGATGCTTAGGAGAATTTTTGCGTTTTTTCGCTTTATGCGATCCGCCTTGCTCCGAGAACGGTCCCGGCGTCTGCTTTGATGCTTATGACGGCCAGAAGAACGCTTTTTCTAGGTTTTCCAACCTCCTTAGTAAGACCCCTCTAGATGGTCTCCCCTCTTCAGTGGAAGAAGGGCTTGTTTTGTTCTTGGGCATTTCTGAACCTGTATTAAATAAAAACTAAAAAGAAATAGTTTTCATTCCAATAAAATTTCAACTGGATGTTTAACAAGATCTACCATCATTTTAGTTGTTCGTAGTAATTCTAATTAAAGGAAGAAAAAAACTAAAGCAATAATAATAGAATGCTTTTATTTTTCAGCTATAATACACATACATTGTGATCATTATTAATGAATAATCTAATTCTGCAAAAGTCAAATAGTTAGATCTCATTGTCATCACTCGGCTCACGGCTCTCGTACATCAAAGCAATTTGGGATTCCATGAGTTTATCAAGTTTGTACTGCGCCATATTTATTCTCTTTGATAGGAAAATGATGCCTTCTTCTACTCTACGCTATACATTCACCCTATTTTGTGTTACATATAGAGTAAGGGATATTAACGGATACGGTTTACCTTCATCCATGTCATCCACCAGTACTCTGGGCTTGTACTATGATTTACCCAAAGATTTGGATTCTTTTAAGCTTTTGTCAACTTCATTGTCAAAGGAGGCGTCTATTACAGCTGCTTGGGATAAATTTAGATCAACATGTTTTATGAAGTTGTCCCTAATTTCGATTTGTAGCTATCTGAAGGTTTTTTTGTTTAGTGTTAGGACTATTGTAGAATAAAAGAAGCGGCAAAGTGAATAGTACATTGGTGTCTAAAACAAACAGTAATTATAGAAAGTATTTTATTTATAATTTTAAAGTAAGAATACAAAAATATAGTCAATGTTTTTCTATTGCTAATTGTTCTATTTTGAAATCAAATTTTGAATCAGTAATACCAATAGATTGTTTATTCTCTTTACCTATCAACCTCCCAAATATCTTTCTCATTTCAAGGTCAACCGAAACCTCGTTGCATCTTTATGATTTAAGGAAGTAAATTCGTGATAATAAACTAAAAAAACAAATTATACACCTTAGTTTTTGTTTTACCAGGTAGTAAATGCATAGCATTTTTTTAAAGTTCCTACAACAAATCCTCAAATAAAAGCTACGCAGTTACGTCAGCGGCAATGTTCGTAGAAGTGATGTCAGTCTTCCCAACATCGCGCTTGTACTCATGTTTATCCACATGGTCGGCCCAACCCTCTGTAGGGTCGTAATGATTGCCAATCCATAACATGTGCACGCAAAGCACGATTATGCCACACAAAGTATTCTGTCCTACCAGTAGCCTCAACTTCGCAGACATTAACCGTAAAGGCGTAATGAAATATTTGTATGCAAGATGCATTGCCCCACAATCGCGGAGATACTGCATCACCATACTCAAGTTTTATTATTTCCTGGGTGAGATCACCTTGGGTATTTTTCTATTATTCTTGCACCAATTAAGTAACTCTTTTTTGAAAATATTAAATGTCCCAGTATAACCTTAAGCCACCATCATAGAATGAAAGTCACCGAAAGATGGAGCGTGACCAAGTTTTTGATTGAAGTCAGGGCAATTATCAAGGAGCACACTACAACCGTAGGAGGCCCAATTACTACCAGTAGTTTGGTGACTAACTTGGGAAGCAACGTCTTAATCAAGTTTGGTGAGCGCTACGAGCTTAGCAGTTTGTTTAAATAAAATCGATGTATGTTCATCAGAACATACCTGTATCAACAGGGTGTCCAAAAAATGGCGCATAAACGCGATGGTACGTTGTTGGGGCATGTTTAAGGAGCCCCAGAAAATTGTTAAAAAAAATCTATCTCATATACCCTCGTAGATATTTTGCCCCAAAGTGCAAAACTTTAAATGCTTATATCTTGAATATAACAGCACATATTAACGAAACAAATGGTTTAATACAAAGCTATAGTCTATCTTAAAACATTCCACCGTTTGTTTATTTACTAAATGGTCGAATTACATTTTTATAATCAATTTAATTTCACAAAATTTTAATGAAATGAAGCTGACAACAACGTCAATAAAATCTAGTGCAAAAGTGTATGATCAAGACTCATTGATGGGATTTTTAGACTTATAGATGGGATTTGTAGATGTATTTTCCTAGACTGTGTTGCCGAATTTATGCAACTTTGTTCGCATTTTTCTCGATGAATATAATAGGTGGATTTTTTTGACAATTTTCTAGGGATCCCTGAGTAAGCCCCAAGAGCGTGCCATCGCGTTTATGCGCCATTTTTTGGACACCCTGTATATAACGAATTTGTGGATGTCTCTACGAATACATTCATAAAAGTCATTGACAAAAAGAATTATAAATAAGGGTATCTGTATCCATGTACAAAAGTTTATGATGATTCGGGGAAAATGTTTAACATACATAATTGTAATGGAAATCGTATAAAGTTATTTTAGATATATCTAGAATACACAATCCTAAATATGTATATGGGTTTATTGTAAAATATCTTTAATATTCACATTTAAATAATGCCACGTTGTGGTCCGTTTTCGTCCAACTGGCCATCTCTGTTTGTGTCGGGGTATCGGGTAGTGTCTCCAAGTCGGTCGACATGTGAGAAGCTCGCTTAGTTCGGCCGACGCCCTTTTTTAAGCCAGCGAAGCAGTACCCTACTGCATATACGATCGTGACGAGCAGTCCCACGTTGTATAGGACTGCAACTTTGAACCACTGCGACATTCGGTATCTACGGCGGTCGGCATGGACAAGAGTGCCGCCGTTGTCGATCCGACTTCAAATAGGGGGGAAGCTATCCATGCGGACAACTGTTGCAGTGACGCCATTTTCAGCGTCACTGTCGGAGGAATCACCGATGAAGAGCAAGTGGAACTCGTCCCGGGTGACCCATTGGGGACCGGGGAATTTTCTGCCATTTGGCATTGGCTAGGGACCGCACCCGAGCCTAGGTTTATATGCGGTTTTAAATGGCCCGACTCAGCTGTGAACGGAGTCTGTGTCAATGCAGGGTAAAGTCAACCCGTCTGGTGTTAACTGTGGTAGTAGTCGTGTGCAAAGTGTTTGATTTAAGTCAAATTACTTATTTCTCAGCAGAGTGCGAAAACTCGTACCAAAAGGACTAGCAACCGGCATCCGAGACCAGGCAAAAATGCATCCTTAGACATTTTGCTACTATTGTGGTAGAGATGCGTTGCTTCGATACCCCCGCCTAGTAAATTCTTCAAATTTTAGCTCTCTTAAATTAAATTTACTTACAAGTTTTGTAAGTTTTTGATTATGTAAATAACTTAAAAACGTAGGTTTGTAAGTCTTCTTAAAAAAAAACAATTAATCGAAAATACAAGTTGATAGTTTAATGTCTAGATCTACAATGGAACTCTGTTTGATATAATAAAGAGTAAATAACATAAATGCGTAAACGTAATACAATAAATGCTGACTCTGTTCTAATTCAACAACTAAGCACAGTGTCGTTATAACACCTGCATCCCTAGAAGGAAGCCTCCTCTGGAAGGTTGACCGTCCGCTCCCGAAGCAATACTTCTTCTTGTGCTGGAGAAGTTTTTGGAATTTGGGTGTTTTTCTTCTTATTCCATACAAAGTAGACGTTTAAGGCAATTAACCCGATGTACATGCTAATGGTCCATATGCTTGGAATGTAGATTGCACCACTTGTGCCATTGATTGGGATAATTTGACTGTTGGGTAGTTCACCCAGACTGAGCTTTCTGAGTTGAAACGTTAGTTGTGGTTGATTGGTATATTTTACGGTGATTTGAGGTAAGTTCACAATTAGAGGGCTACCATTGGATACCTCTTGCATCTGCAATTTTTGACTTCGAAAGACCACTTCACAGGAGTCTTGCTTGATGAGGAAGATTCCGTTCAAGATGTGTGTTTCCATTTGGTTGTGACATTTTATTGACAATTCCCCTTCGGTGGGGAGAACACCCAGAAATTGGTTGACTTCTGGTATGGGTTCGATGTGGTTTTCCGTGATAATAAGCTTGCTAAACTTACAGTAACTGATGTTCGCGACCTTTGACCCCGCGTAAAAAGTTTAGCTCACACGGTATCAATAAAAACTTTTGAGACAACTCTTATAATGTCAAAACAAAGGCGTATGCAAAAATTCAGCTTGTTATCTCAAATTCCGAGGTTGAATGTTTTATATAATAGGGGTATAAAAACAGTTTTTTGAAAAAGCGCTCCCCTTCAGAAATAATGGCCTTCAAACAGGTAGACAAAAAGCACTTAATCGTAAATATTTACCAAACGATTTGTCCAACCATCATGAAAGTTGTACTATGAATTGAGGTAATAAAAACGGTCATTTTAAACCCATTTTAATTTGGGTTCCTCTTTAAAATAGGTTAAACACTGGTAGTGTTGATAAAAACTGCATGTCATTTCTTTTACCTTTGAGAATTTTGTAATTTTATTTATTTTTTTTAACGAAGAGGCTATTCTTTCGCCGGCGGAACAATTCATATAAATGAAGGATTCCGTTGTCCGGCGGAACTTATGCTTTTATTCTACAAGTTCCGCCGCTTTAACCTTCAAATTTGGTATGTCCGGCGGACTTTACTTTAACATTTGTAGATTCCGCCGTTCCTGTCTTATTCTGCGATCTGAGGTGGTGTATCTGACAAGTTATATTATGCAAATCTTGGTTTCACATTAATTCTATTTAAAACTATTATTTTTGGAAATTTTAAAAATTGTAACATTTTATTAGCAGACGGTAAATGTTGCCCTTCATTACAAAGATTAATATATCCAAATCTGTAGTTGTGAACTAAACATTAATATACTTAGTTTAATAGTACGCCACCATAAAGCGCAGTTGGTGTAATGGTATACGTAGGCCCCCTACCATGCCAGATGTCTGCGATCGAGTCTTGTTGCCGATGGCCTCTTTTTACTATTTTTTTGTTTATTTATTGTTATAATTTGATGGGTTAAGTTAAGTTAGGTTATATTAAATTAATTTGTATATTTTTTAGGTTAGTAGGTTTTGCTGCTATAATGAAAATATAAACAAATCGGATATAAAACCATAGATTAGAGAAATGAAGGGCTACATTTATCGTCTAGTCATTTAATTACCGAATTATTAATTTCAGTTGCAAGGGACCAGAAAAAAAATTAATTTTTATTTTTAAATATATACACGGGGTGTTATTTTGTAGACTTTACTAGCGTTTTGCTCAGCTATGTGGAATTCGATTTCCATGAAAATTTCTGGAGTGACCATTTAAGAACTGTGCTTGCGACTGGTAAATACAAAATTTTAATTGGTTTGTTACTTTTGCAGAAAAGGACAGTCATTACCTTTTTCTTACATTTTTCTGGTAATATTTATTTTTTTTCGAAAAAGTTCTATTAATTTATATTTAAATTAGTTTTTACATATTAATTAGGAATCTCCGTTGTTTTAGAATAAATTCTAAAAGTTTCTTAAAATACCTGACTGAAATATGATCCTTTTTTTTATTTAGGCAGGCGTTGAATTTGTTTTGCTTTTATGACACTCATTCTTTTGACGTTATTAACAATAAATCACGATTTTCATAATTTGTCAACACAATAAGAACACAGAAAAGTTTTAAATCTGTAACCTACCTACCTACCTAAGATAATTAATAAAAAAAGACTAAATCAGCAGATGTTAGGAAAACTTATTAAATTAATTAAATCGATTATGAAGCAATGGTAAGGTTTATTAAAAATGTAAAAAATGATTTCTTTGTAAAATAATACAGGTTTTCCGAAAAAAACTAGTATGGGTAGAAGTTAATCTTCGCAGATGAGTAGCTCGAGTAGAATTCGAAATCGGCAGAAGTATAATGTTATATTTTTTAAGTCAAAGCTAAATCAATATTTTATATAATTGCTACACATTCTATAGTATACTCTTCGCAAGAAAATTATTATTGCATAATAGTTTCTTTTAAATAAAACAAATTTAAAAAAAATCTGCGAAGAGTGCAAACTATTAACAGAAAACACGAAGAATTTCGTCAACGAAGAAGATAAACCTCAGTTCTGACGTCTCAGAAATTTGGGGTTATTTGTTTTGACAGCTAGTTTTGTTTCTTTGTTTAAAATATTTTTGGCATGGCCATCTTGACTGACGCGTGACGCTATTCGGACTTTTTTGCTACCAAAATCATTTGTTTTTTGTTTTTTTTAACCTCACTGTCTACATTTACAAAAAACGAACAAACATTTTTAATAGAAAATTAAATTTTCATTAATTTTGTAAAGAATCATTTTTTGTGTAGATTAAATAATAACGAAGATAGGGGGTTTTTTTGTGCTGGGGGGAAATTGGGGGGTCGGACAAAAAAACTAACGAATATTTTTCTGTAAAGAATTAAATTTTCTATGTTTTATGTCGAATAATTTTTTTTGTAAATTTAATAATAGCCGCACTACAATTTTTTTTCATTTGGGGGGCTTAAGAGGGGGCTTTGTAGTAATCAGATTTTTGCCAAAAACAATAGGGTTCTTCCTCTTATAGGGATCGATTTTTCCTTAAAATTTGAGTTTGATATCGCTTTTGGTTTTTGAGATAGCGCGACCACAAGAAACGTGACAGACAGACAGACGGACGGACAAAAAATGAAAATCTTAAAAAGTCATGAAACGCACGAATCTGCAATTTTTGCTCTACGACGAAAATTGACAATTTTAGGATTTTCTGATCGATTGCAATATACTCTTCGGACCTAGTCTTGCGAAGAGTATAATAATTATTAACATAAAAATCGATGAGTAGGATAGTTACTGTCATTTTCTGCAAAACCATTAGAGCAATTAAATTGTTGTATTTACCAGTCGCAAGCACAGTTTATAAATGGTCACTCCAGAAATTTTCATGGAAATCGAATTGCACATAGCTAAGCAAAACGCTAGTAAATTCTACAAAATAGCACCCTGTATATAGGTTGGTAATTAAATAAAACAAATAAATATTTACGGAGACTAGTATAAATCGATCAGTTTTCTTTTTGGCTAAAAGAATTGTTCTAGCCTTCCTTTTATAAAATGAAACATACTCTTCAGAAGAATACTTTTCAAGAGCCTCTACGACCTCCTCGTAAGAGTTAAACGTGTCAACCAATTTCATTTTCAATTTTCTATATTGTTCACTAATCACTACCAAATAGTTCCTATCAAATCAAAGTTTAAATTTTGCAAACTTGTCAACTGTAGTAAAGTGAGGTTATAATGTTGATTTGCATCGAGCAACGGCGGAATCCACTAATTTTAAAGTAGGATACCGCCGGGCGGCGGAACTTTCGATTTAAATAGGTAAAGTCCGCCGGACATACCAAATTTAGAGGTAAAAGCGGCGGAACTTGTAGAATAAAAACAATAGTTCCGCCGGCGGAAAAATCGCCTCTTCGTTTTTTAAATACCCCAATTCAAGTAAAAACTTTTTTACTTGAAATTTCTAAAAAGCTGTACCGTTTATGAATAAACTGCCACAAACTCTATTAATGTACCCTATATTTTGCGTTTGACTTGACAAAAAACTTACTTCAATGTAGTGACAGTGGTAAGCGACATAAAAAGTGCATTCGTTGCGTTCGTAAAAGGTACACTTTCTCAGAAATTTCAAGTGGTAAAAAAGTTTCTAATTGAATTGGGGTATTTAAAAAAACCAAAGTTATATTAAAAGAGGCCCCAAATTTCAAAATGGGTTTAAAATGACCGTTTTTATTACCTCTATTGATAGTACAACTTTCATGAAGCGTGATTTATAGAACGTCACTTTACTTCGGCTTAACTTCACTTCCGCGTAACTTAACAAATTTGCTTAATTTATGATTGTAAAATTACGTGAAATTGGGAACAGTTATGCGCATGTGTCCGACTATTTACACCTGGGCGGTAATTACGGAATATCGCTTGGTACGAAACCTACATAAGAAGACCTAACAGGTTTCGTACGAAGCTATATTCCGTAATCATATCACAATAAGGGTGAATATCTCATTTTTGCAAATTATGCGCATGATCGGCAAAGCTCGGCTTTCGACTTAGTACAGCTAAATGAATCAGCAAAGTAGCGCTTAAGTGAAGTATAAATTTGCTAATACATTCTTATGTATTTTATTTAATTTTCTGTAAAAATCTGATTTTTGCAAATTTTGCGCCTGATCGGCCAATCTCGGCTTTTGACTTTTGAACCAATAATACCAGATGAACTTTTTTGAGACCTGTTGATAGTTTGCTCCAAGCACATATCTATTCCAACTGCTTTGAAATAACCAGGAGTTTGCTTTACAACAAAATCTGCTTTCAAAAATTGTAAATATACATTTGGTGCGTCATTCTTTAATTTTACCATGTCTTCTAAATATAGGGAGCAATATCGAAAATAATTAATTTTGTCAAAAACTGCAAACAATGGCATAATTTTTTGAACTAGATGAAGAAGCCGATTTTCTTCTCTATCTGCTCTGACTAGATTATTTGATAAGTTAACTAATTTTAAAAATATTAACCAATATTTAAACGTACAATAAGTATCTGATTTATTTTCACAAAAAGATTCAAAATTATCAAAAAAGGGTTGAAGAGTTTGCGTAGTTTTTGTAGTTAATAAACCTGTCCTTGCACAAATTGCGATCACCATTAAGTAAATCCTGTTGAAACTAATAAATGGATAATTCTTTGGATAAATCTAAAGAGTTATCTTGATTTTCGGATTTAAAAGCTAAAAATAATAATCGATACATGACTTCCGATAAAAGCCTAATACCGTGAATAGATCTAGCATAATGGTTCCCGCTTAAAACGCTTTCCACTACAACAGGTCCAAAAATCACGCATTCGGTAAAAATTTCTTCAGCACCAAAACCTTTTAAAAAATTACCTATGCATCCAAAAAAAACTTTGGTCAAGTGAAACGATCCTAACACCAGCAGTATATTATGAAACTCATCTGGTCTAAGCATTGTTATTTCGCGAGCTATCCTATAAACTCCTTCGTCACAAGCAATAGGCAAAACATTTTGATCCAATTGGTAAAGAACATTTTGAAAATTTTTTAGTGCAGTGTAAACAGTATCATATTGAGTGACAGGATAAGGAAGGATGGGTAAAAAGGCTACACTTTTAACTGACACACTCTCTTGGCTTAACGAACTGTTAGTGGAACTCCACGAAGGTGTGTTGTCGCCTAGGTTGTTAGAACGTGCCAGTAACCATAAAAAGTCTTTATTTCTTATTTGTTTAAGTTCTTCAGTGTTAGTCGAAAATAATTCTTTGTTTACTATATAGTTATTTCGCAAAATAGGTTTTACTGCAGTTTGATAAATTCTTTTAAATTCTGACAGTTAAATTTATAACTTAAAGTTGTTGGGCCATGCTTCGTACTTGTTTCTGATAATCTAGGTTTTCTAGGAAGTTCTTGTGGTTTGCTTTGGTACAGAACAACACATACTGTATCATGGGTACCTCCAATGCCAGACATGGTTGCTTCCTCGTGGTCAAAATTGTCAAACGCTGCAGTCGTAAAATTTTCTTTAACAAAGTAGCTAGGAATGAGCACATCTTCATTATTAGCGTTTACAATAAAAGAGGCCATATCAGTATGATACCTACAAATTTCACTGTAGCTGGAACACAAACCTAATTTGTTAAAGCTATTGATAAGTGTAGCGCTTTTGCAGGTCTCATGAATTGCTTGTGCGTTTATGATATGGAGAGGAGTTCTAACTTTACCGCGATGTTTTCAACCCGAAAGAACAATTGGCGGTATCAGATATTTTGAAAAGGTGACCCAAAAAGGTATCTAAAACTCCAGGTATGTTTATATTCCAAGCCTCCTCTAGATCAACAGCATCGCAAAAGCTATCATTTAAGTTGAAATCAACATTTAAAAGGCAATTTCTCGATATGTTTGCACACTCCTTAATTGGATCATTATCTTGTAGATCTTGTGGCTTATTTGTTTTATAAAGATAACATATAGAATATTTTCCTGTTTTTGCAAAATATAAAGACTTGTCAAAGTATTTAGAAAGTATTAATTTAAGCCCATTTACAGATAGTGTGTCTAATTCAAATTTTTCTTTCATTTCTTTGCAAAATTTAGAAAGAATAATTACTTTATTAAGAAGTAAAAGTTTTGTTATTTCATCAATAATTAGATCGTTTAAATTTGGGATAGTGCCTAAAAATTCTTTTTTAATATTACCTCTTAATTCCCTCCTATATTTTAAAACATATTGTCTTAGACAAATAGAATGGTAAAAAAGGTTGGCTGCTAAAACATCATTTGAAGTTTTTAGAATGGAAAATTTATCAAAAATTGTATCTTGCAAGAAATTAAAAGTTAATATAAAATCATCTGCATTTTTTTTTTCACGGAGTCGAAAGAATTTACGTGTCCTTTTTTTTAACTTGTCGCAAATAACACATTCTTTTGGGAAATTTATATGGGTACTTCTAGCAGTTATTTGGGTTTTGTTAATAAGAATTTTTGCTTCTGTTTTTAAATTTATTTGCTGTAAATCTTTTAAGGATTTTATATGGGTATAATTTTTATAGCAACTATTTCCCGTATGATAAAAGAAAACATTATTTTTTACCAGCGACAACCATAAAAATACTACATCTTTTTTCTTTTTTGAACATTCAATTATTTTGGATTTCCCTGACTCTGAAGCAAACAGTTTTTCCCTGTCTTTTTGACAAATAATGCACTTTTTAAAGCTAAACTCGTTATTACCAATTGTCTCAGACATGTAATATTCAACTTTATGTGTTTAATATGTTATTTATTATTAAATAAATCCAGTTTAACTTTATTAAAACATTTATTTATTTAGAATTTGTTTACAAGCAAATCGGACATATGACGGAATGGCGGAATGATCAATGACCAATCAGAACACTTAGAACTAAACACTAAACAGGTGTACCAACTTAAGGCGCGATATTTAAATATTTACAATATGCATACTTCACATCTCCCCTTTTTAGTTAAAGTAAGATAAAATAAAATTAACAAAAGAATTCTTAATCTAAAATATTTACAAAGTATATTACAACTGAATAACAAATAAAAACATTTAAAAAAAAACATAGTAAAAATAACTAAATATAAAAAACTTAATTCTACTTAAATTGTTTTATTCATTCCTATATCTACAAGGTAACTTTAACTTTGTACGCTCTCTAAAGTTATAGTATTTTGACTGATTATTTTTTTCTTAGAATGACCCTCTATTTTATTCACATTATTACGTATTATTAAATGTTGTCTGTTTCTTCGATATATCTTATTATTTTCATCTTTAACTAAATACGATCTTGGTTCTTTACACTTATTATCTATTTTTCCTTCTTTCAAACATCCTTATATTTAATTAAAACATCACTACCCAACTTCCCCTCTGCCAAGCTTTTTGTATCCCTATCATAGTAAAACTTTTGTTTTACTTGCCTATCTTTTAAAATATTAATAAGTTGATTTTTATTTCTAAACTTAGGATCAAGTAAAGTATCCACAATAGGTAAGTTGTCCTTCAAACGTCTATTAAACAAAATCTGAGCAGGTGATAGACCAATATCAAGGATAGGAGTGTTTCTATATTTTAACAAGTACATATCTACGTCCTCATTTTGCAAAGCACATTTTTTTAGCATATTCTTACAAATTCCAACAGCTTTTTCTGCTTGACCATTGCTTCTAGGGTAATTAGGACTAGATGTGACTAAATTAACATTAATGTTCTTTAAATACTCTTTAAATTCAAACGAATTAAATGGGGAATTATCTGACATAATCGTGTCTGGAAAGCCATGATAAGCAAATATTTTATTTAAAGTTTTTATAATTTCTATTTAATTTTTTTTAGTTCAATCCATTTACTGTAATAGTCCACAACTACTAAGTAATCATTATTCTGAAAAGTTAGAATATCAATTCCCAGTTTTTGCCAAGGACGTGCTGGTAATTCAGGTTGCAAAAGAGGTAATTTAGCATTGTTTTTACGAAATTTGTTACAAACTTGACAGTTTAACACCATGTTAGTTATCTCTTTGGCAATTCCTGGCCAATACACACTTTCTACAGCCTTTGCTTTACATTTATTTATGCCTAAATGTTCCTCATGAATTGATTTTAAAATGTTATGTCTCATGCATTCTGGTATTATTACTCGGTCTCCAAAGAAAATTAACTCGTTACTTATGCATAACTCATCTTTTATTTAAAAAAATCTTTTTATTTCATTAGAGTAATTTTTTAAACTTTCAGACCAACCATTTTTTATTAATTTATTCAAAATTATTAAATTTTTATCACGTTTTGTTTCTTTTAAAAGCTCATATTTTCTCTCAGTTGACATTGGCAAATTTTTTACCATATGAATAACATAGTTTTCTTCTAAATTATCATGAATCTGATTTTTTAACGATGCCCTAGACAAAGTATCTGCTATTATCATTTGACGACCAGGAAGGTAAATAACATTTAGATCATACTTTAGTAACCTAAAAAGTAATCTTTGCAATCTACTAGAAACTTTATTAATGTCCTTTTTGTTTTGTTAGTTAGTAAATAATAAGGCACGAATAATGATAATAAGGTTTATTCAGAAATCCACGTTTTACAACTGACTCTTTCTGACCCCCGCTCACACGTCATGTCAGTGGCGGGTACATTCCGTGTTCAGTGGCGGGTATGTTGTAAATAACACAACATCTTTCCCTTTAAGACTAAAAACTAATACTTAAGCTACAAAAATAAAGTTTTAACTTATAAAAAGAGAACAAGTATATTTTAAGAACTAACTAAAATATAACGTAAAGATTAGATTTATTTTATTTTTAACACGTTACATAGTCATTTAACCACAAGGGTTTATTTTTTATACGTGAGGGACGAGAGGTTGTACTAGAGCTTGCTTCCAAGGATTCGTTATTATTGGAAACATTCATCTCGTCAGAACCAACTTCGTTTGTTTGTTGTGTCTCTGCAAAAACATTATCTGTTAGGTGATTTTCAGGTAAAGTATTTTCCGTTGAATTATCTGGACGAGGCACTTTATTTTGGCATGGTTTAAATTCATTTTGTTTGACAAACTGCTCATATGGAGCTGGAATTAAATGCCACCTATTCCTTCGATATAAGTTTCCATTTGATTCAATCCAAAAAGATCTAGGTTCATCGGCTAATTTAATAATCTTTCCGTAAACTCTTAAATCTGACACCCAGACATAATCTCCTACTTTTAAATCAGATAATTTTTTTGCATTATGTCTGGCATTGTAATTTTTCTCCTGTACATCCTTCCGTCCCCTTTCTTTTTCTAGAAAATCTGCAGTATTAACCGGGGTATTAAGTTTACTAGGTAATATAGGAAGCATTGACCTTAATTTACGATTCATAAGTAACTCAGCTGGACTAAAACCGCAGTCCAAAGGAGTCGTACGGTATGACAACAAAGCCTCATACATGTCTCCTTTTTTTAACAAATTTTTTGCTATTTTAACTGCTGCTTCTACACACCCATTAGATTGGGCAAAGTACGGACTGCTAGTAACATGTTTGAAATTGTATTCTTCGGCAAAAGCTCGGAAACCAGACTGAAATTGAGGACCGTTGTCAGACCGTACCACTTCCGGAATACCGTATCTGGCAAATGTTTCCTTCAATTTCACCACAACATTATGCTCAGTTAATGAATGTAACTCAAAAATCTCAAAGAATTTTGAATAATAATCTGTTATGATTAGAAACCAAGTTTTATATTTAAATAAATCTACGGCAATTTTCTCCCACGGTCTCACGGGTAATTCGTCTTTTAGAAAAGGTTCCTTGTGATTTGTTCTATTCTCTATGCATTGTGGACAATTTCTTACTAATTGCTCAATTTGAGTAGATAAACCCAACCACCAGATAGACATTTTTGCCCTTTCTCTGCATTTTACTATACCCTGATGACCTAAATGAATGAACTCTAAACATTTTAATTGTAATGAAGACGGTATTATTATCCTGGTTTTATAAGTTAAAAATCCTTCACTGTACGAAATTTCATACCGGTATTGATAATATGGCCAGAGATCATCCGGCAAACGATTTTTATCAGGCCATTCAGAAGTACAATAAGTAATTAATTTTTCGCAAATCGTATCTTCAAGTTGTTTATTATGAATTTCTTGTAAAAATTTATCTTTAATTGGCAAATTACTAATAACTGAACAAACGTAGGACTCAACTTCTTTGCACAACTCATCTGGATCTGTCGAGGGAGATTCTAAAGGATTTCGAGATAATGCATCCGGCACAATCAGAGTTTTACCTGGTACATACTGAACAGTATACTGATAACGCATTAGCCGCATTCGAAAACGTTGCAAACGAGGAGTTAAATCATTTAACTGTTTACTTTGCAAGATTTGAAGTAAAGGTTTGTGGTCGGTTTCTAAAATTACTGGAATGCCCACAGTATACTCCTGAAACCTTTCTAAAGCCCAAGTTAATCCTAAAGCCTCTTTTTCAATTTGAGCATACCTACATTCAGCCTCACTCATCATTCTTGAAGCGTAAGCTACAATTTCACGATTACCACTAGAATCCTCTTGCATAAGAGCAGAACCAATGCCAAATGACGAGGCATCAGCACTAACTATAATTTTTTTCTTGTGATCGAAAAACGTTAAGCATGGCGCCGAAGCTAAATCTGTCAAAACACTTCTCATTGCCGTTTCTTGGTGAATACCCCATTCAAAAAGTGAATTATTTTTTAAAAGTGATGTTAAAGGAGCCAATTTTTGAGATTTATTTGGAATATATTTTCCCGCATAGTTTATCATACCAAGAAGTTGCAAAAGTTGAGTTTTATTTCGGGGTGTAGGAAAATTTGAAATAGCTTTTACACGATTTGGATCAATTTTAATACCCTCTTCGGAGATTGTGTGCCCTAAATATGTTACCGTAGGTACCCCAAATGAGCACTTGGTTTTATTTAAGGTTATACCCTCACTATGCAATCGTTTGAGGACTGCTTGTAAAATATTGTCATGCTTTTCTTTTGTTTCGGCATGTATTAAAACATCATCCATGTGAATTACTACCCCTTTTATGCCTGCTAAAATGGCCGAAAATTGAGCTGAAAAATATTCTGGGGCACAGGATACGCCGAAAGGTAATCTTTTGTACATAAAGCGACCGAAAGGTGTTATAAATGTAGTTAAAGGTTGACACTCTTTTTTTAATTTAATCTGATAAAACCCCGATTGAGCATCTAATTTAGAAAACACCTTAGATCCACTTAATTTACTTAAAGTAGTTTCCGTCCCTGGAATTGGATAATATGCGCGTAAAACTCCTTTATTTAGTTCTGTATAATCTCCGCATATTCTAACACAACCGTCTTTCTTTGGTACTACAACAATTGGCGCGACCCAAGGAGTATAGAAATCTACTGGTTCTATTATGTCTAATTTTTTTAAACGATTTAATTCATTTTCCAACTTTTCTAACAAAGGAATAGGTACTACCCGAGGGGCAGTTTGTGCGTAAGGTACACAAGCATCTTTAATTTGTATTTCCAGTTCTTTTTTAAATGTTCCTATTTCGGCAAAAATACCTGGAAATTCTTTTTCAATTTGCAATTCATAACAAGAAAGACTGTCAACTTTCTTAGTAATATTAACTGAATGAGCATCAATGTGGTCGTGAAAAATTGTGAAACCTAAAGACAAAAGAGCCGTTCTTCCTAATAAAGGTTGCCTTAAATTTTTTATCACATAGATATTTTGACAAGTAGTGTTTTTTTTAAAGCTTAAAGTTAATAATATTGTGCCTAGACATGATAATCTTTCACCTGATGGGCCTAAAATTAACTCATTACTTTTTTTAAAGTGCTGCATAAACTTATTAGGTAATAAATGGGGTGGTACACAAGTTATGTCAGCCCCCGAGTCAACTAAAAATTTAATTTTTGTCACAGACTGTTGTTTAAAGCTTAACGATAATTCTACAGTCCACTCATTTGAGTAAACGGATTTTGAAATTGCACCTAAGAAGTAAGTATTTGCGTACTTACACATTATATTATTGTCCGCGTCCTCAGACGTTTCCTCAGGCACTTCCACTCTGCCGACTGCCTTCTTGGCTCTGCATGCTTGCTCCCAATGGCCTATTTTCTTGCAATGCCGGCACTTGCTTTGTTTAGCGGGACATTTTTCACGAGAATGTGACCTTAATGCACAAAACTGACATAGACCATCATTCCTGTTAGTGTAGAACGGTTTCCTTTGTAGTGCGCACACTGGAACATGCACATCTTCCTGATGTCTTATCATTTGATTCTGGGCACTTTGAATTTCTGCCTGCCTAGCTGCCAGGCAAGCATCTGCAAGCGTTAAGTTAGCTTGTAATTGCAAACGCTCGCTAGTTCTAACGTCTTTCATGCCAACGACAATTCGATCCCGAATCAGCTCATCTTTCAATGTTCCATATTCGCAGAATTCTGCCAATGAGTGCAGAGATTGAATGAAACATTCAACGGACTCTCCCGGTTTTTGGACTCTTGAGTTAAAGGTGAATCTCTCAAAAATCACGTTGCGCTTCGGGATAAAATGTCCATCAAAGGCAAGCAACAATTGGTTCAGTGTTGTTGCTGTTTGAGAAAATTGGAGCAGCACTTCTTCGCTCTCTTCCCCCATAGTGTAGAGCAGAATATTAATCTTCTCATTTTCCCCCTTTTCTGCATTCCCTGAGATCGACATAAAGCGTAGAAACCGTTTCTTCCATTGGGGCCATCCCGCAGGGCAAGAGAACACAAACTTATCTGGCGGAGAAACGGGTAATTGTGTAGCCATCGCGATAGCTAACTTTTGCAGTACAATAGAAAAGAATTTAATAGTTTACCGCTGCCACCATGTTTTGTTAGTTAGTAAATAATAAGGCACGAATAATGATAATAAGGTTTATTCAGAAATCCACGTTTTACAACTGACTCTTTCTGACCCCCGCTCACACGTCATGTCAGTGGCGGGTACATTCCGTGTTCAGTGGCGGGTATGTTGTAAATAACACAACACTTTTTAAATATATTAACAAGCGGCTTATGGTCAGTATTTACATCTACTTTACGTCCATAGCAGTAATAATTAAATTTTTCCAAAGAAAAAACTATAGCACTTAACTCTCGCTCAATAGTAGCATACCTCTTTTCACAGTCTGTTAATGAACGCGAGGCGAACGCAACAATTTTACCATCTTGCATTAAACAACTACCTAGACCTTCCATACTTGCATCACACTGTATTTTTAAAGGTTTATTAACATCATAGTGCGTGAGGATAGGAGCTGAAGTTAATAATTTTTTTAATTGTAAAACTGATTCCGACTGAGGTTTATCCCAGTGCCAAATTACTTTATCATGAGTAAGTTCCCTTAATGGAGCAGTTATTTGAGAAAGATTAGGTATAAATTTTCCCAAATATTTTAAAAGACCAAGAAAACGTAAAAGTTCTTTTTTATTTTTAGGGTTTTCTAATTTTACAATTGAATCAATCCTACCAGCATCAATTTTAACTCCTTGTTCTGACACTATAAAACCTAACAGTTTAACTTCTGTCTTTTTATACTGAAATTTTTCTTTATTAAAAGTTATGTTATTTTTACGTGCAGCTTCTAACACTTTTATTAAATTTTTATCGTGTTCTTCTTCAGTATCTCCCGCAAAAAAAATATCGTCAATATAAATTTTATTGCCTATTATTGTTTCAAAATTTTTAGTATTTTTACGTTGAAAAACCTCTGCTGAAGTCACAATCCCAAACGGAAGTCTAAGAAACCTGTACCTACCAAAAGGAGTAGCAAAAGTGCAAAGTTTAGAAGTTTCTTCATCTAATTTTATTTGATAAAACGAATCTTTTAAGTCCAAAACTGAAAAATACTTTTTTCCCGCCAAATCACTCAAGATTTGTTCGGTGGTAGGTATTTGAAAATGTTCCCTTTTTATACATTTATTTAAATCAGATGGATCTAGACAAATTCCTAGTTTTTTATTGCTCTTTTCAGTTACTACTATATTATTTACCCAATCTGTAGGCTCATTTTGTTTACAAATAACTCCCCGTTTTTCTAAATCCTCTAAAGCAGTTTTAAAATGTGGCATTATATTTCTAGATATTCTCCTTGCAGCATGAATTACCGGTACAGCATCCTCTTTCAAAACAAACTTATGAACACCCGGAAAGGTCCCTAAACCCGTAAAAACATCCTTATATTTACTTAAAATGTTATTAAATTCATTCTTATTTTTTATATCACTATTAATGTGATCTACTGTTTTTATTATATTATATTTTATGCTAGACTCCAAGCCAAGAATCGGTCTACCTCCTGTTTTTACTACTATAAATTTTACTAAGTGTTTCTTACCCCGAATCAAACAACTTATCTGTGTGGATCCTATTACTTCTATCTTAGATCCTCCATAGGCAGTAAGGTTCACTTTGGCATCCTGCAGCACCAGTGGAAGCTGTCCTGCAGTTCCGTCAACTGAATTTAGGTCCTCAAAAAGCTTAGCAGGCAAAATGTTACATTGCGATCCAGTATCGACCTTAAAAAACACAGAAACATTATTAATAATTATGTGTTCACTTATTTCATTGTCAAGACTGTCTATACTCTCTGAATATCAGTCTCAACGCCCTGTAAATCAATGTTATCAATGAAATACTCATCAGAATCTGACTCATTATAGCCCCTTTTTTCAACACTATCTACTTGTTTCTTGTTATTATGTTTACTATGATTTTTGCCTGACTTTTTCTTCAAACAACCAATTTCAAAGTGATTTGGCTTCTTACAAAAATTGCAAATCTTCCCAAAGGCAGGGCATTGACCTCGAGAATGTTTTTTACCACATTTTAGACAATCATACTGATTATTATTATTAGAGTTAGTTTTATTAGGGTATCTATTAGGTTTGTTACTTATCTTAGGTTTCTGACGAACATCATCCACAGAAATTTCGTCCCTTCTGTGCCCCATTTCAGCTGTCTGCTGCCTACTTGTAGCATGTACTAGGCATATCTCCTCAGCCTTTGCCAGCGTCAATCCATCAACCTAGAGTAGCTTTTCACGGAGTTGACTATCCAACAGTCCCATTATTAATTTGTCCCTTACAAATTGTGACTCTTCATGGTATTCGCAGCTTGCTACCATCGATTTTAGTTCCAAAAGATATTGCGTTATAGTCTGGCCTTCCTTCTGGTTGCACGTAAGAAATTTATACCTTTCATAGACTACGTTTTTCTTCGGTTCACATTATTTCTGAAATAGTTTTATTATATCTTCTAATTTGGCATTGCTTTTCACTTTGAAAGTGTTGTAGACCTCCACCCCATGATCGCCTATTAGAATTAAAAATATTGCAATTTTTATATTTTCGTCAACATCATTCTTTTCTGCTGCTGTTAGGTATGTGTTAAATTTTTGAATCCATAATGCCCAATTTTTCTTAACATTTCCAGAGAAATCCAACATGGGTGGTAACCTCAATCCATCCATTTTTAGGTTATCTTATAATATCTCGTCATTCAAGAAGCATCGACTAATATTTCACCTGACACCATGTAATATTCAACTTTATGTGTTTAATATGTTATTTATTATTAAATAAATCCAGTTTAACTTTATTAAAACATTTATTTATTTAGAATTTGTTTAGAAGCAAATCGGACCTATGACGGAATGGCAGAATGATCAATGACCAATCAGAACACTTAGAACTAAACACTAAACAGGTGTACCAACTTAAGGCGCGATATTTAAATATTTACAATATGCATACTTCACACTGTGAGCATTGCCAACGTTGTCATGAACATATAGAATAGCTGTTGGTAAAAATATATAATTTTGAACTTGATTACAACTTACTGCTGAAAATTGAGAATTGTTGTTGGAATTATTGTTTTGTTGAATATTATCTGTTTGTGGTGTACTAGGATTTTGAGATTGAGACGCTGCATTATTTTTATAATCGTCATTGTGAAGTAAAGAACTATGTTTGCCCTTACATTTAATACAAGCTGACTTTCTACAAAATTTAGAAAAGTGGCCCTTTGTCAAACAATTTGTGCATAATTTTAGTTCCTTAACTTTGTCCCATCTTTCTTGTGTTTTTAATGCCAAAAATTGCAGGCAAGTGTATATTGAATGCGAAGGATGGTCAAAAATGTCATATTTGGACCTCTGTGTTTTTTAGAATCTTTATCTTTACCATAATCTTTTTTGTGAGTTTCAAAGGTGAGTAAAAAATCAGCCCTACTGTTTAAAAATGTAATCATATCTTTAAGCTTTGGAAATTCCTTTGACGAAGACTTATGTTTTTCCCAATCTCTATAACTTACCTTATCTAGCTTTCCAGCAATAATGTGAATAATTAAATCGTCCCAATGTTCAGTTGAACGTCCTAATGTGGTTAAAACCCTTAAATGTTTGTTAATGTTATCTAACAAATCTCTTATGCCCTCAGCAGATTCTTTCATCAATTCGGGAAGATTAAAAATGGCCTTTATATGTGAGGAAACTAATAATTTTGAATTGTCAAAGCGTTCACATAGCGTTTGCCATGCATTATAATAATTTTGTGACGAAAATTCAAGACTTTGAATGATTTTTAATGCATCATCCCCAAGAGAGGCCCTTAAATAGTGGTATTTTTGAATATCACCCAAAGTGTTGCTATTGTGAATCAAAGATTCGAATGTATCTTTAAATTCCATCCATATTTGGATGTCCCCATTGAACTTAGGTAAACTTATAGCAGGCAAACGCACATTGCTAAATTCATTATTAACAGACGCCGGTGGCGCAACATTATTGCCCTTTGGATCATTGACGTTAGGTAACATTACAGAATTTTGACTAGTTGTTTCCGAACTTTTATCATTTCTGTCCAACATAGTAGAAGCCAATGTTAAATATTGGAAGTAGGCACTTTCAAATTCTGTACATATTTTATCTTGGTTTCCTAGTTCATTTTCATCGCATAAAAGCTCTATGGTTGCCTGATGTACCTCAAATTGCTCTAAAAGTGGCTTAAATAACTCAAATCGTTGTTCTAATTCTAGAAGGTCACCTTCAATAATTGGGTTACCGTCATATTTTTGTTGTAATTCATTAACCTAAACACCCACAACGCGTTAAACTAAAAATTTAACTGGTTTAAAATCTACGGTTTTCATTTAGGCACGCAATTTAAAAAAAAATTATATTTTTGACCCTCACTTGGTCCGTTTCAAGCCTAATGCTAGAAAATATATATTCGTATGATTATTAATAAATATTACAAGTCATAGTAGGTATAAGAGTTGTTATGTGACAAATATGAACATTCAAGAATATAATAAAGTTGTAAATAATACAGTGAGAGGCAAAAGTCCCCCCCCCTGGCCTTAACTTTTGAACGGTTGGAGATATTGATTTCCAAAAAATTTTAGGTTAATTTACACAAAAAAAACTACCTTTTGACGAAATTGGTGTTTCAAAAAATAATAACCCCCACATAGGGGGACTATCTACTTAATGTTTTTAAATGTAAAGGGGGGTCAAGTGACCCCTCATTTGAAAGCTATTTTTATTTCTAACACAATGGTGTTTACCAATTTAAGATATATGTATTATTTTTTTGGCTAGGAGCTTCTCAATAAAAAGAACGATTTCCTTAATAAATGCAACAGTGAAAAAATAAAACTATTTGAAATTAGGTAAGGGTGCATGTTTTTCTTTAATTAAAAAAAATATGTAATATTTTTTTGTTAAAATGTGTTATACCCTGTGTCCCAACATAAAATACAAAAAAACAAAACCTTATGCTTCTTAATAATTTTTTTTTAATTAATTATATTTTTTAACCCTATTTTACTTCGTTTTTTTGAAAAAAAAATAATTTTGGTAGGTTATTTTAAAACATTTGTTATAAAACATACTAACAAAAAAAAATTATTAATATTTTTAAATAAAAAGAAAACATACACCCCTACTTAGTTTGGATTCACTTAAGTCTTTTATTGTTGCATTTATTACGTAAAAAAGGATTTTTGTGCTTTATTTTAAAACACACAGTACAATAGAACTACTGAATCAATCTAAAATTCGTAAACGTCATTGTCTTGGAAAAAAAAATAGCTTTCAAATGAGGGGTTACTTGACCCCCCTTTACATTTAAAAAAATTAAGTAGATAGTCCCCCTATGTGGGGGTTATTATTTTTTGAAAAACAAATTTCGTCAAAAGGTAGTTTTTTTAGTGCTAATTTGCCAAGAATTTTTTTTAAATCAATATCTTAAACCGTTCAAAAGTTAAGGTGGGGGGGGGGGACTTTTGCCTCGCACTGTATAAAAAAGTACAATACATAAAAATATTTCTGTAGAAAATTAAAAAAGTTTAGACTCTCCCCCTAATTGAGACTAATTAAACCCTTGTAGAGGCTATCGAGCATAGAATAAAAATATACCGTGTTTGCGTTCACTTCCGCAGCGTTGCCATATTTTCTAGTTAAATAATTTTTAGAGTCTAAATATTCTAAATTATAATTAATATCTCGAAAAAAAAGCCGATGACTCCCAAAATTTTTTTTACTATTATCTTTTTAAGACCTTCAGCTACGCGTATACAAATTTAGAAAAAAAGTTCATTATTTTTTTTACTTTTTTTTTTGCTAAAGTATCCAAAATCTTGTAACATGTTAACATAAAATAATGCTAAATTATGTTATATTACAATTATTTTTGATGTCTTATGATTAAAATTGTTAGTTATTAATTCATCTACCCAAATTAATCGAAAATATAACGAAATTTTTTAGGATTTCTAAAAAATTAACAAAAAACATTATAAACTTTAACCCGTGTTTTTTCTGAAACGGGTTAGTAAACCGAATTAAAATTTTTAGTGAAGCTTTATATTGATAATAGAAACCTTGTGTGCAATTTTCATCAATTTCTCATTATTTTTGCAAACCATCCAGTACATCCTTAAAATACAGGGTGTCTCACAGTGAATTCCACCCCCACTTTTCTCAGTTATTTTTGAGTTATTTAAAAAATTTAAAATGCTACCCTGTGACCCATTTCCTATATTTTTATAATATTTATTTAAAATTTTAATAACTCTTTAAATATACCGGGTGTTGCAAAAAATATACATTTATCTATAGGAGCACCCTATATATTTTTACCATTTTTGGAAGAACTCATTTATTCTTGAGTTTTTTTTTATTTAACGAAAAATAAGATAATGTGGGCGTCTTATTTTTTTTGAAATTTTTTTTCTTTTAAACATTAAAATAATATTATAACTCATAATTATTTTAAACACATTCTAAAGATATTTTATAACAAATTTTCAAATATTCCCCCATTATTGTTTAGACATTTTCTAATTCTCTTTAATTTTTGAAACATTAGGCGATTTTCATTTAGTTCTCTGATTTTTTGTTCGATTTTTGTTCGATCAACCGCCTCACGTCCTCTAAATTTTGTTTGTTCACAAAATCCTTTAAAGCACCCCAAAGAAAGAAATCCCTATTCCTGACCGTATAGGTATGATTTGGCAGCAGGATGGGGCTCCCCCATCACAACATTCGAGAGGTTACAACCTTTTTAAATGAAATGTATCCGCAATGGATAGGGGCCAGGGAAACAATTCGATGGCCGACAAATAGTCCGGACTTAAACCCCCTTAATTTTTTTTGCGGTGCTTTAAAGGATTCTGTCAACAAGAAAAATTTAGAGGACGTGAACATGATAAAGAGGTTAATAGAAGAATAAATTAAAGAACTTAATAAAAACCACATGATGCTTCAAAATTTAAAACAAAATGTTTTTAAGGGAATTAGAAAATGTTTTAACAATAATGGGGGAATATTTGAAAATTTACTATAAAATGTGTTTAGATTTTGTTTAAAATAAATATTGTTACTAATTATGAGTTATAATATTATTTTAATAGTTTAAAACAAAAAAAAAACGTAGTAATAAGATAATACTTTAAAAAAAAATAACAAAAATTAAGCGTTTTTATTACAATTACATGCATTTTTTTGATTTTTTGCTTTCCCAAAAAAAGCAAGAGGAGTAAGGGTGGGGAGTTTTGGTATGTTTTTTATAATGACATAAGGTACCTCTGTGCCAAAATTCAACTTTTTATCTCAAATGTCCAGGTCAAATCCCCTAATGACAGGGCTATAGGTGTTGTTATGTAAAAAATGTATCAACACATTATCAGAAACCATTGTAGTTTAAAATTATTTGATCTTTATGTAGGCCTGTATTTACAGGCAAGTAGATGGGTAGGTACACATTGCCTGTTTTAAACCCATTTGATTAACATGGTACATCCGGTGTAAATTTTGACCCTGAGTGCGCATGCCCGGAGGCGTGTCCACGCCTCCCAAGTCAGGTAATTGGTTGAAAACCTAACCTCAAAGCCCCTCCCCCCAGCGGCAATCTTGAAAGCCCCCTCCCCCAAGGCCCTCATTGGATATTGAAATTTTAATGGCGTCCTGATAAGAGTGTAATTATCCAATGAGAGGGAGCACCTAGCCGCCGCCCTCCGATATTGACATTTTAATGGCGTCCTGATAAGAGTGTAAGTATCCAATAAGAAGCTAGGCCTCGCCCCCCAAGCTTGCTTAGCCAATAAAGCAGCACACCGGCGCGCCATTTAAAATGCCATCACCCGCCGTTCAAAATGCAATGTCAAGTATCAGATTGTAGCTTAGAATTACTGGTGCCATCTAGCGTTGTGGGGAAACACTATATTGACACTAGCGCTCTCTGTTAGAAAGGTTACAAACTAAAAATCCAGCGACAGATTTCTGTAATATGTAGGTGTAGGTATCATTCTCTCGGCTAATATAAAGAGCGGGAAATTTAAAAGTTTGTATATGTTTTTAAAATTTGAAATTAGAAATAGCGGCAACAACAACTCAGAGTTAACTATGTATAGTATGGTGTGAGAGATGCGCAGCGCACCTTGGACCTGCGTGTAAATCTATGAATAATATCTTGCAAGTTGGATTTAAAGTTTTGTGTTGAATCCTACATTTTAGAATTATTAAAACAGCGAGAGAGTGTGTGTGTTGAACATGGCTACTAATACTATTACTTGTGGAGCACAGCAGCAGCAGTGTTATTGTAAATTACTGCGAGAGTCAGTACAAGAGAGCAGGGATATTTTTTATGATATGGCATGGCCAGCACATCAACCTGAAGAGAATCCATTCGAAAATGTAGAAGAAGAAGAAGAAGAAGAAGTTGAAGAATATAAAACATGGCGGGAAAAGTATTTAAAAGCTGGTGTCTTATGTGGGAGGTATCTAACTGGTGCAATTACATTAGAAATGTTGTATGCCCATCTGTATTCCATGGGAATTAATGGTCTACCGCAAGAAGATTACATACCAAACTACATATGCCTCAAATATAAAGAACAAGAAGAATAAGATCGAATGAGGTAGAAGAACAACAACAAAAACATTTGCGTTTCACATTTCGAATATTTAAAATATGTGTTGGAGTTTTTAAATAAAATAAAGTTATTGCATAAAAATTTGTTATTATTTATTTCTTATTATTAATATACAATAAAACAACTTATAGTAAAAAATAAAACATACAATGAATATAATTAGAGTAAACACATGTCTAAATAAAAAACAAGAAATTTGAGTCCATTTTATACCACACAAATTGTTGAAAAGACAATCATATTAATTTGCTATGGCATCTAAACCATTACATGACCAATAGCCAAAGTATTGATATTAAATAATAAATAAATAAATAAATAAATTCTTTATTTTCCTATATAAATACAAATTATAAATTGGAAAAACTAAAAAGTAAATATAATTACAGGAAAAAGGCCGCGGGGCAGATGGAAGAGAGCATCCATAGATGCGCTCTACCCCTGATTACCCTTAGCCGAAAATTAATATAAATGTAACAAATAACAAAAGTGAGTAAGTCGTAAAAGAGTATACTAACACAAAAAAAATAAAGAAAGGAAGAGCATATTTATTATTTAACCATTTTATCATTTAGGGAAAAAAAAAAAGTTGAACAAATGTTGCCATTATCCCCTGCTATAATTCGTTTATCGTCCTTACTGTCTAAACACTTCTTATTAATTGTAGTCGTATACAAAATATGGTTTTCTGATCGAATAGTGGCGAATGAAACATTCTGGGTAGTGTTATTAAAAAGAGCTTCATAAAAAGCATTAAAATTAATATTTTTTGATGCAGACTTGCTTATGCCTTTAATTTTTGGCGTTTTGTCTTCGCCCACAACCTGCATCGAATACATTTTTGCACGAAGACAAATAAAGGCGCTCAGAATTTGTCCATTTAGCTCGTCTTTCATTAAACCGGGGACCTTTTTGTTTGCTTGCACTATACCATACGGATTATTTACAGGATAATTAGATGTGTCATACAGATGTATATCTCGTTTAATAATATCATAAATATTTTTATTGTTATTGGGTAGAGAGGTAAACTCATACACGAGCGAGTCGGTATCTTGATACAATAATTTACAATTGAAATCACGTGTGAGTGTTTTTAGCACATAGTTATAATGGAAATTATACATTATTAATTTGGAATGTTCCAAGATGGTGAAACCGGCATAAATTGGTCGTTTGATTAAAATTGATGTCTTTTTCAATTCAATACCTATTAGCTCGTCATTAAATATGCGACACGCGTGAAATTCAGGTCTAGCAATATATTTCCTAGCAGATTTCCAATTATTACATAAAACTATATTACGTTTATTTCTGTCTTGCTCCATAGTTTTGCCAAAGTTCGAATTTATCATGTTCTTGAAAAAATTCTTTTCAAACTCACTATTTGCAGCAGTACGCAAACGTGTATTTAATTCGATATAGTCTTTTAACCAGGGATACTGTTTAAATTCCAATATACGATGAATTTTTTTAAGAACAAGACCATGACTTAAACATTGAACCAAATTATTTATATGAATCACATAATTTTTCTTGCTGTTCAGCGTACATAAAAGTTTTTTAAATTTAGAATTTGGGGCCTCCTCATGCACCGGACAAAATGGGAAATCATTGTGCTCGATGTGTAAGGTAGCGGGATAGTCAATATCCACCTCTAGAACATAACCAAATTCACCATTCGACTCTTGAATAATAAATTGGGTAATGTCCTCTGCAGATAACCATCTAAAACCGCCGATAGGTAGATTTTGACATTGCGATAGCCCATACAAATTGTTTGCATCTAAATAAAGTAAAAATTTCTCTGGTTTGCTGGGGTCAAATGTTTCAGGATAAAACGGATTATTACATTTAGCGTAACGGTGAATACTTTGTACTATACCGCCCCTTATGCCGCGCTCAAAAAATAATAAGTGATCCATATCAGTTAGCAGTTCTAATTTAACTTTGGATAGTTTTAGAGCGGATGCAAAAGATAGTCCTGGACTTGTATAAAAACCGGCCGCATCTAGCCCATAATATTTCATTGAAAGACAACGAAAATTTTCAAAAACGTCAGCAAGTATTAAAACATCTGTTTTTAAATATAAGTCGCTGTATTCACCCAAGTTTTTGCAATTGAAGGTATTTCAAACTTGTATGGCGTGCTCATAATCTTCATTGGATACATGCTCGGCTTTTAATTTACTATAAAACAGTTCTTTTTTAGGTAGGCGAGAATCGTCAAGACGCTCCCACGAATCGGTATAATCATAAGGGTATATACCCTTTCTAGTAAGCATACTTAAATTTTGACAATTAGGGAAATTTGCAGATGTAATATGAAATTGATCTCTAGGTAAATCAGCAGCCAGTGTATCCAATGCAGCGGGCAAAAATCGTAAAGAATCTAAAAATATTACTTTTACCCCATTCATACGTACAGTAAATGAAATGTATGTTTCAAAGTTGAGCGGTAAAACATCCACTCTATATCGAGAGCCTAATTCAGTTATGATTAAATGTGAATCAAATTTTGAGAGATTATGGAAAAAAATTGACACGCTTTTATCCGACTGAGTTCTAAGATTACATGCATTACATAAAGCTGAAATATATTCCCCTGTATAGTGGTCGTGATGTCTTACTTTAGGATTTGATTCGGAAAAGAAGCAGTCACAAATCGGGCATTTTGTAACAGCTTCATGAGCAGTAAGCTGCTCAATATTCATATTTATATCGAGTACCTCATCACTGACCAAGACATTTTTAATTATATTGATTTCAGACTCTATTTGATCGACAAACCATTTAGCGGGATTCTCTCCCCTATACAAATTAAATTTATTGTATGCATTATTAAAAGAGCATACTGTAGTGTATGCCACACTGAATGGTGTATGCATTTGAAAGGGGGCTATAAAAGAACCAGTACGATCTGGAATGCAGCCGCTAATTTTGCTAGTTAAACATTCAAAATCTGCGTAAATTACAAACGGTTTTTTAATTAATGCCTTATGAGTGTAAAACTGTAGTATATCATCGCCACTATTCGCCTCTGGTAACTTAATTCCAACAGCATCAAAATTCTTGCAATCAATCGAATGCTGTTGGAATTTTGCATTCGATTTAAAAGAATTCAAACAATTATCGCAAGTGAAACATTTATTAGTATCATATTTAGTAGTCTGTTTTTGAACTATTTTAGCCAAATTTTTAATTAGCGAATAGTGATTTTTATACCATAGCAAATTAATATGATTGTCTTTTTTACGTTTGCTATGGTATAAAATGGACTCAATCACATTATTTTTATTTAGACCAAACACATTTATAGAAATTGTAGGATTTAAACGTTCAAATTTAGGTAAATCAGATATTTTAACCGGCATTTCAATACCTTGCAATTTAAAAATAGCATACGGATCCTGGGGATAGGAGGCTGTGTCTTGTGGTCTTGTGGCGGATGGGTAGAAGTGAGCTAATAGGCACCATACAAAACATCTGCGGTCCATATTTCGAATATTCAAAATATGTTTGGATTTTTCCCATGGCTGAGGCAATGGTTTGTAGGCTGCAGCTGCCATCGGCGAAAATTTATTTATGGAAACCAATAAATGTTGCGTACGTAGATACGCCCACCCAGAGCCCCGTTCAGAAAATTCATCCATCTAGAATGGAAAAATACACACAAAATTAGTTATGTAAATTAACTTAATAAATTAGAAATAGAATGAACAAGCAGAAAAACAAAACTTACGTTATTTATTATATAGTCATATAATGCCAATAGCACATCGTTGATATGGGCAGCGTCCAAAATAATCTTGTTGGGTGTGTTGAAGTATTTATAGTCCACTTCTTCGCTTATGGGCAAGATAAATTTGCAGCATAATGTTAGATTTATTTTGATGTTATAATGCTGTTTTAAAATGTTGCCCAGCCTCCGACGTAATGTTGCGGTAGCACCCATAAGAAAATCTCTAGGAAATTTATATCCCAAATTGACAATCACACCAGTTCTTATTCGCCCATTAAAGGCGTTAGCCATCTCGATCCAAACACATTTTGATGGGTCTTCCGCTTGCGATGTTGAAGTGCCAGCACCATGTTGCTCACGCTGCATAGTTGCAATTGTTGAGTTTAAGATTTTTAAATGTGACAGAACAGTTTCAAAATGTTTTTTTTCACTTAAACCCACATTTGGCTGTCGCAGCCGTTTGGAGATGAGTCGGATACTCTGTAAATTTCGTTTTTTTACAGTGGAACGTTCCATTGGTGTTTTGCTTAGATAAAGCATCTCTTCCGATAATCGAATTATATCCATTATGTAACTAAAACAAAAAAAATCTTATACAGGGTGTTTCCGAAAGTATGTTCAATAATGTCACACAAGACAAATAAAAATAAAACGAGAAATCTTCTATAAATATTTTTCATGAAATGAAATGAAAAAAACATAATAAATCAATAATTAAAAAAATCAACTTACCTATTTTAGAATATATGTTGTTTATTGTAGAAATTATGCGTGTTTGATTTCAAACAGATTGGATGCAAAGCTGCTTCCGCCAAGTTTCTTCTTGCCGTGGTATTGGAGCACTAATTGAGCCTGAGTTATGTCAGCGATTTTGGATTCTGACATTAACATTCGTTTAGGTAGAAACACTCGACCTGCCTCCAACTGGACTACAGTACAAGGACCAAATTTCGTTTTAACGTTAAAAATATTATAAATTTGATATGAGGTGTTAATATCCAAGGTATGGGCTTGTATGATGTCACTATTTTCACTACCTGCACGCGTGCCCCCTTGAAGACCGACAAGATTGATCTCCTGCAACACCTTGTTAACTACTGAATCAGACGACATTGTACTTGTGTTTTAACAATAAAACTGAACGTTTGATATAAACAAATAAGTTTAAGTATAAATTTTGCATTTCAACACACACTCTTATCAGTATCACGCAGCAGTAGCAGCGGAAGCGACATCCGTTGTGGTTAACCTTATCACCCGTCGCACCTTATTATTTTCCATACAGCATGTTTGTTTGTTTGATAATATTTGTACCTATACTACTGGGCAGAAGGGCCTATGCAAAATTTCAGATTTTTTTTTAGTTAGAGCTTTTTAATCGAAATTATTATATTTTTAATGTAAATAAGGACCATATTTTAATGAATCAAATAAACAATTAAATTTAGCATGTTTATAATAAGGACAAAGCAGTCGTCTAGATACTTTCTGTTTTTAGTATTTACAATAGAAATGCCTAAGGGAAACTTCTATTATAATTTTTGAATGTTTCGTTAGGTTTGTTGGACTTTTTAACATGTCAAATTAGTCGGGCCATTGCTAGTAAAACAATATTTGGGTCTTCGCTGGCAATTAGCTGGCCCGCTGCTAAATGGCGCGCCTGCAAAGCGTCTACTACACTTGGCTATTAATCAGGATAGGTACTTACCTATACGAATAATATTTATAATTGTGAGTTTTCACCCATCGTTGTTTATTTGTATAGATTCAATGAATGGGATAAATAAAAGAAACAAATAAATTGTATTTTATTTCTATTTTTTTTTTATTCATTAATAGACAAGTTTGCACATTTATATACTAGTAAATTATAGGATAGCTTTCTTGCTTCATATTCCGAAATCAGTTTTTTCAATTCGTTAATTCTTCGAATGTGTATATTCAAGCGGCTGCCCTGCTGCTCTTGTACTTTTCGTTGCCATTTACCATAATCAACTGTATTACGTATTGAGCCCACCATATTAAATGAGTGCCGTAACAATTCCACTTAGGGGAGTAAATTCAAAAATGCTGTCGTGTACAATTAAACAGTAAGCTTTTGTGTTGTCGGGGAATATTTCAGAACTTTCAAACTCGATTTTTACATCGACCGTTGACGATTTAATAGCTTCGTTTTGTCGTGAGCAATCAATCACAAAAACACAGCGGGTCTTGAAGGCGTCATAATCCAGTAATGGGGCGCTATGTGTTTCACCAAAAAAGCTTTTTCGGAATGTGGTGTACATGTGGTAGGCCTCTGTGTATTTATTATTATTAAAGTCCAAACGTAATGACTGGTACGGATAGCAAATACTGTTTAGATACACCTTCAAATCAATTATATTCAAATTGTCAAAATATGACACATCTTTTGTAGCAATATCTTTGCGATCAGTTTGAAAAGCAATAATAACATAGCGGGGCCGTTCTAAATTAGTCGAAGTTTTAACATTCCATACTTCTTTGCTTGTTTTACGTACGCTGGGCAGTTCTAGCAGCTGCCATTGTCTAAACGGCATCAAAACAGTTCGATTTTGGTTTATTCCATCCAAAAGACGTAGTTTCCATTCATCATTAGGCTGGACATGCTTTACTTTAAGTTCAATATTTGTTAGATTTATTGAAGCTGTTTTTGTACCAGTCGATGTATAGCAATTGGCATCTGTGCGGGCACGTACCAATCTTAATTTATGTTTCCCGCTAATAATCTTTGTATAGTCGTTGAAGAAGCCCAATAAATAACTTAGTGGGATACGTAGAGAAAAATATTTCTTATTCGATGATAGAGTGGGCGGTGTAGGTACATTACTTTTATAATTCCAACCGGCAATTTGCAAAGCTCGGCTCTCTTCATCGTTGAATAGTAAAAATGATTTTAGGGTCAGTGTCGTACCCGGATCTCGAACTCTGTCAATTTCCTTGCCATTCAATTCATAGCTGATTGATTCGAATAGGTAGGCGCCAAAATTTGATGATAAAGTGCATTCGCCAGTGCTGCCCTCCACATTGTTTACATTGAATTCACCTTCGATTAATAGAGCGCTATCATGGAAGGAGATCCACACGTCTTGTTGATTCAGTACAATTTCAATTTCATCCGAGAGATTATAAGACTTTGTATATGTGTAATATGAATGAAGTTCTTCGTTAACAATGGAATCATCGAAGCGAGGGCTTTGAAATAATTCTAACTTTTCCGACATTGTATCCCAAAGACTTTAAAAATTGTATATTTAACTTTGTTAAAGCCGGTATTGTGGATGTTTGCTTTTTGATCGCTTTGTTATTATTATAATAATTAGTCTGCGGTGTAGATGATGTCCACGATGACTGACCATTTCCGATTAGTAGCGGCATATTTATAAGGGTTTCAGTTCCAAACGTACAATAATTTCTTCACCTCGAAAATTTATAGGTTTTGCGTTCTGATCGAGAATATTCACAGAGATTTTCTCAATTAGAAAGGTGTTTATAGGTAAAAATATCAGATTTTTCGGCTCGAGAATGATGAGATAACCTGGATCGGCTACTGGTGTGAATTCTCTCAGCGTATGCGAATGATGGTCACCATAATATGCTCCACTAATAATATTCGATTGAATTCGTATACTTAGCACTTTTACAATGTCCACTGGCATGTCTGATTGATGCAGTGTATTCGATTTATATATGTACAGGGTGTTGCAAATCTATGGGTCTATTAGAAGTATCTGGAGAACCGCTTTACCTAGCGCTCTGATTTTTTTTTTATTAATTCTTAGGACATAAAATCTATAGCTCTAAAATATTTTGAAATTTGGGCGACTTCCGGTTATACCGGAAACTGACACCCACTTCCTTATTTTAAATGGAATACCCTATTTTTTATTACGGATTTGGATTCCTTTTTAAATTTAATGATAACTTTGTTAATATGACCATACCCTAAATTTGGGCCGTTTTCCTGGAAAAAATTATTTTCTCCAAGATTTGACTTTCGCAACTGTTTTGAAAACAATTTATTTTCAAAAGATGAATTAATTTTTCGTAATAAAATTTGAACCACTAATTAACAAAGCCCAAAGGAATGATTAACAAAAAAAAAATTAGCATTTTTACTAACCGTAAGTGGAAATTTTTTTGGTTAAACTTAAGAAAATTAAAAGTGATTTTTCTCAAAAAAATCAAATGCAACTAGTATCTTTTTATTAGTCCAAGAGATTGCTTTTTTTATTTGCTTTCCATTGGTACTATGGTTCCCTATACCGATTCTTAACCGTTTTGGGGATACGCGCAAAATAAGGAAATTCCCAAGTAAAGCTCGTGCTCTTACATTACCAGGTACTGTTATAAGTGGTATTTCCATTACGATTTAGCATATTTTTATTTTTTAAGTTTTACAGCCCATAGAAATCTAAAACGCACCTAAAAGATGTTTTGGGGGCTTGGGGATTGGGGGAAAGTTAGATACAATTTAAAGTGGTTGCGCTTTTTAATTGTGCATACGAGCGTTTTTTTCTTTGTAATTATGGTAAAAACATGAAAATTTTATTTTTTGGAAATGTTTTGGGGGTCTTGGGGACTGGAGAAAGTTAGCTAAAATCTAAAATGGTTCATTTTTGTTTGTGCATAAGTCCATTTTTTGTTCTTTTAATTATGTTAAAAAAATTCAAATTTAAACTTTTTTTTTGGAAATGTTTTGGAGGTCTAGGGGGCGGAGGAAAGTTAGCCAAAATCTGAAATAGTTCGTTTTTCTGTGCAAATGGGCATAAAAATAAGGTAAATCGTAATGGAAATACCACTTATAACAGTACCTGGTAATGTAAGAGCACGAGCTTTACTTGGGAATTTCCTTATTTTGCGCGTATCCCCAAAACGGTTAAGAATCGGTATAGGGAACCATAGTACCAATGGAAAGCAAATAAAAAAAGCAATCTCTTGGGTTAATAAAAAAATACTAGTTGCATTTGATTTTTTTGAGAAAAATCACTTTTAATTTTCTTAAGTTTAACCAAAAAAATTTCCACTTCCGGTTAGTAAAAATGCTAATTTTTTTTTTGTTAAACATTCCTTTGGGCTTTGTAAATAAGTGGTTTAAATTTTATTACGAAAAATTAATTTATCTTTTGAAAATAAATTGTTTTCAAAACAGTTGCGAAAGTCAAATCTTGGAGAAAATAATTTTTTCCAGGAAAACGGCCTAAATTTGGGATATGGTCATATTAACAAAGTTATCATTAAATTTAAAAAGGAATCCAAATCCGTAATAAAAAATAGGGTATTCCATTTAAAATAAGGAAGTGGGTGTCAGTTTCCGGTATAACCGGAAGTCGCCCAAATTTCAAAATATTTTAGAGCTATAGATTTTATGTCCTAAGAATTAATAAAAAAAAATCAGAGCGCTAGGTAAAGCGGTTCTCCAGATACTTCTAATAGACCCATAGATTTGCAACACCCTGTATACTTGGAGAGAATCCCAAAAGACGGCCAATTGTGCCCGTCTTTGAAAAGTCCACATTATAGATGCATTTTAATTCAGATTGAAGCGTGTTATTATTTGAGCGCAATGTAATTGCATTTGCATGTTGTTGCTGTGATGACGCATCTTTATTATTTGGTTTTAATGCGGTTTGTAGGTACCTTTCAATATCTTCAATGTCATAGCTACCCACTGGTATTTCTACGAGCATTTCTTTCCCATCGCTAGACTGATAGTAAAATTTATTGTTGTCTTTTTCAATATTTGGAATGCTATTGTATACGGTGAAACCGGTCAATGCTAGCCCATATTGTTTACTCTTGTCCAGTTCAATAGGAGGGTAAAAGTTTGATTCTAATGTGCTAGTGCGTCCTTTCAATGTAAAAGTTAGAGACATGTTTTTTTTTCACTTAAAAATTTTAAACATAAATGTCCACAAATCACTGTATTGAATTCTTGTTCCCTGCCGTGGTTGTATCGAATGTCTTGATAGCTTTTCTTGAAATAAGCTAAAAGTTCTGGAGGCGGCTTTAAATAGCCAAATGAATCATAATAGTGCACAATTTTATTTGTACACTTCCATGCGACCCAATGGGTGCCCGGACCAGAACTTGTGTCCAAATTACAAATAGCTCTCTCATTCTGTAATGGGCCTCTTGCAGGCAAACGGTCAAGCATAAATACACCTCGAAAATGTGGAATCTTTAATTTTCTAGCATATTTTAGCAACTCAGTGTTGGACAATGCGTGATTTGGTATTAAAACGAAATTTTTTTTTTTCTGCAGCCTCCCCCTTGTACTTGTCTACCTTTCAGATAAAGCCCAAATCCTTTTTTATATGGTTTTATGTACATTCCATTGCCTACAGATTTGGCTTCCATCGCTTGATTGTGACGTTGTAGTTCACGCATTTCATCCTGCTTGGCCCTAATGTCTTTGGCTGTTTTAATAGCGGTAAACGCAGTGCCTGCAAGCGATCCCAATGCGGCAATTATAGGTATTAGTGGAAGAAATCCACCGGTTTTAGGTAAAGCTATAACTCTTGGCATGCGAATCTTATTTTTTCCACCAGCTTCTTTTACAGCCACTTTGGCAGCGTTTAACAAGTTATCCATATTAGTTTTCAAATCTACATTTTTATTAAGATGCTTTTTAAATTTTTCCAATACAGCACCATTAAATGATGAGCGCTTTTGTGTCTTTCTGCTGCTCATGCCCATGCCTAATTTTCGTTTGGCTTTCATTGTGTTGGTTATGAACCAAGCTGAGGCTTTTTCACCGAATTTAGCGTCTTTTGATTTAACGCGATCCCAAGCGGCGTATTCTAGTTGTTTATCGGCTTTGTGGCGCTCGTTTAAGTCTGATGTGGTTGCGTATGCGATATCGTGCTCTTTACAAGCGCTATCCAAAGGATTAATGCCGGGATCTCCACGCTGCAATCTCTTATGTAGCTTTGTACCAGGACCACCTATGTGTAAATTATTTTATTAATACTTGTGGCAATGTGTCGGCGTATTTTTTTTTTACTTACAATACTGATAAGAAGGCAAATGTAGCTCGATTGGAAGCTTATCAATTATTTTGTTTAATACACCTTCACCTTTAAAGTGTAACATTTGACTAAATTTCCATAATGCGATGCTTTTGTATTTATAGCATATGGGAAAAAATACACAAATTTTTCATTTTAATTCTTTATTAAAAGCTGAACTTCAAAGTACATAATAAGAATAATAAAATGCTTATAGGTAAATTAATTATTGATGCAGAGTTGCCCGTATAAAAGTATTCAGTATCATAGGTTGAACGATTATTGAAAATAAATTTCACTTTATACATATCCCATTTGGAGACGTTGCCAATTTGCCATACAGCCAAGTTTCCAGTGTTCACTACATTATACGTGAGCCGTTGCCAGGTTGAGGGCCAAGAACAATTTTCTTGTGGGCAGACAAATGCTTCAGTAGTGCCGGAAGGATAGTTTACATATAAAGTATCATTATAGACATGTGATAGAACTATAAGGCTGGATACGCTGCTTAGTAGTAGTTTAATCATATTCTTTGGATGATGCAACCAGGACACTTTTCGATTGTGGGGGCTGGACCGTCTATGTGATCACAATGTGTAGGTAAATTATGATGTTTATAGCACGGTAGTTTGACTTGTAATTGCTCATTTTTTCGATAACTGTCTGGTAAATACTCCCATACTTTTAACAAATCGAATCGATTAGCGCGCATGATTAAATATTGTAGCGGGAAATATTTCAAATCATCCACATGAAATTCGCTGAGCGGTTGATGTAAACAGCCATGTAAATAAATTAACAAGTTTATTTTGTCCATGTCAGAGGCTGACGTTGTCGACTGCATGCTGCGTGGGCGGGCTTCTGCACAATACTGATTTTTTTTTCCTATTCATTTACCCGTAAATTTGCTTCATAATCTCAAAGTCAGTTTGAATTTTTAATTCATTGAATAGCATCAACTCCTTCAAGCACAAAATTTTATTGGAAAACTTTATGGTGCAGATCATGCTATTTAAATTTTCAATAATGTCATAATGTGAATTGACCAGCGCACCAGAGAGCATGTTATTGTAAAAGTGCTTGAATGACATGTTTTCAAGCATTTCCGCTCGATAATTAATGACATCCTTCAAGCGAAACAGTGTCATCATAGACTCTTCGTCCAGAATTATGTCTTTTCCATCTTTGTCATTCACCATAGCAGGATTATAACTAATTTGAATTAATTTGATGTTTCTAAAGTTGAAACTTTGAATGATACATTCTTGACTCATGTTTGGTGTTATGTCATCGCGCTCACTGCCGCCCTTAAAGTAGTCCTCCACTTCATTTTGTCTATGCACAATATTATACCATTCATCTAGGCTAATGGATATGCACTCATTTTCATCGTGAATAATTATGCTGGTATCAAAATTTCGTGCAATGCTCAGACCAATCGAAATTTGTTTTGTAGCACCTTTATTTAGAGCATATGTGGTAGATGTAAGTAAATACTTTTCCTTAACCAAACTTTTGTGATATTTATCAAGCCAATCGTCGATACCACTCATGTTTGTATTCTGTAGCGTTGCTTCTTTCAAACTAATTAGAGGGGCCGGGGGAATCAATAATATATATTGCGCTTAAACTGACATACTACGACGACGACACTGCGCATGTCTCACACTATATCAGATTTTTTAATCCACGAATTTTTCGAATTATCAAATCCTAGCCATTTAACAAGTAATTTACTGCCTTTTTTCCTGACTACTTTTTCAATGAGATAGACATCTGAATGCTTAGTCGGTTGGATTTCTTCCTCGTAAAAGCCACCTTGAATGGGTTGCTTACTGCGATCCTCTAAATAGTACATTACAGGCGTAGAGTGTTTAATTCGCACAATTTTAAATAGTTCTGTAGTCCAATTAGGAGTGTATCCTTTAGCAAAAATATGTTTCATTTTGCTTATACGAACCCATTGACCGACTTTATACTTGCCCTCAGTGTAAATTTTCATATTTGAATAAACCGCTGTTAGAATGGATGCCTCATTTTTCTCACTAACATTAATAGGTTTCATATGAATTGTTCTATGTACTGTATTATTATAGTCAGTCACAATACCATCAATTAAATCGATCCATTTAGGTGTACCCACAAAATTCATTTGTTTATAAAGACGTCCCTTAATAGTGCGAATTACTCTTTCAACGATTGCAGCCTTTTTTGTGCCAAATGTACAGTAATGGTTTATACCATATTTTTTCATTAGAGTTGAAAACTTTGCATTGAAAAATTCCTTTCCTTGATCAGACTGTATATTTGCAGGTGCATGTTGTGGTGTACTTGATAAGATATTTCCCATTGCTTCCGTCACACTTTCACCGGTTTTATTTTTAAGTGGTCTTGTCCAAACGTATTTTGAAAAACAATTTATTACTACAAGCAAATATTTATAATTTTTATTTTGCGCTGCAAGATCTTGAAATTCTGCTAGATCAATTTGCCACAGATCGTGCAAGCCTTTTATGACTGTTCTACGATGTTTATAGTTTTCTCTAGCCGGTTTATGTATTTCATTCACAACTTGTAGCTTAATGGACATAATGCTGTTGCTGTTGCTGTTCTTGCTTGTTAGTTGTTGTTGCTGATCCAGGTGTTTTATAGTTATATTTTATATATGATGCATCTTCTGGAGATTTTTGAGACTTGGTTGGTTGTTGTGGTACAGGCTTGGTCGATGCTGGTGATGTAGCTTTCACTAAAGTTTGTTCCCAAGGGCCGTATTGAGCATTCTGGTCAATGACAGTGCTTTTATTTTTATTATTATTTTCAATAACATCAATACGTTTTGTAAGACGTGCTAATCTGGCTTTAAAAGTTTCATCTAGTAGTTCTAAACGATTATTGATAGCCATTTGATCAAATTTTAATATGTGATTGCCCATATTTCTTTGAAGCTCGCTAATTTTTGCAGACATCTCATTAGCTTTGGCATTTTGCTCATTCATTGATTGAATTATTTGCTTTGTTGAATTGTTTTGAATGCCGGCTGATTGATTGAGTATTTCGTAAATGCGGTCAATGTAGGCTTTTGTTGCAGCATCGTTCGGTAGAGTGGGTTCCTTAACATTGCTCAACTTTAAGTTTTCAAAATCATGACTACCGTCTGCAGTGTGGGGCCGTATTAGTTTATAATTGGAAGCACTAGTTTGTGCTACAATAGTATTATTTATGGCCTGACCAAATTTGTTAATGCTCATGTTGACTTCTTGCCAATGCAAAGACACTCAATATACTAATACAAATCACACAAGTTCAATCTATTATATTGGCTTCATGTAACTCTTCCAAAATTGATATTATTTCGTTTTGATGGGAATTTCCAGCGGCGGTGCCCCCTGATGTGGCCTCCTGAGATGCAATCAATAATCTTAATCGATCCACTAGCTCATTATACTCATTAAAATAGACATATTCTACAGGCCTATCATTGTAGATATTTTCCATGTTCAGAGGCTGCGGCGGCGGCGGCAGCATACCTCTTCCTGAAAAAGTGGATGATCTAGGCCGTTGCTGGGGATTCAGTGGTGTGCTTTGCTGTCGACGACGATTTCCTACAGGAGTATAATAGACTTGAGATGCTGATGGAGATAAAATTGATCTATAGTGTGTTCTCATAATAGGTCTTATTGGTGTTATAGGTGTTTCCTCGTCATCATAATCATCGTCCTCATCCTTCTCGCTCGTCTCGCTCGATTTAAGTAATGGTTTTACATATTTTTTATATTTTTTAGATTTTAAACCTTGAATTTGTAGTTTTGGGTTGTACTGTCGGTGGGCTGCATTGCTCAACTTTAAAATTTCCCTATAATTTTTAAGGTCTTCAAATGAAATCATCTCATTGTTGGGATTTTTCATAAATATCAATTTAAAGAGGCCATTGGACGCTTTAAATGGCTTATTTTTTACAAATATGATATTGTTCTCATTTTGTAAATTTACTTCTGCATCGCCAATGTAGAATGTGTTATCTTCAATGCGAATGCCTAATTTTGATTTATCTATTTCATTTTCGTTTTCAAAGAATTGTGATAGATAATATTTTGGTATAGCTGGGAATTGCGTTAGATAATCATCTACAGCTTTTGGATCCATCGAGCGATATTCTTCACGCATTTTATCGATTTGACTCTTTTCCATAGTTTCATCCCCATCTATTTCGACATCCCCATCATCATCGACACCATAGTCCTTTTCCCCCCTATTTTGATTGTCATCTTCAGTAGGCGAATATTGAGCTATGATATTTGTATGCAGAAATTCAGGTCCAAATATTTTATGTTTCCTTCTCTTTTGCGGTGATCCCTGCATTTCGCTTTTTATCTGTGCTGGACTACTGCGTCTTTTCTCTATTTTAACAGGTGTCCATGATGATGCTGATGATGGCTGCTCCGACTTGACATTTACAGTATTGGCGGCAATAGCAGCCGTTCGTTGTTCAATATTCTTCAAAGGTAACATTATAGGATCGAATATTTTACGTATTGTTTCATCATTGTCGGACATTCTTAATTTAAGAGCCTGATACTTTTTTCTAATGTTTCTCGATGCATTTATAATTTTTCGTTTTATGTTGGGCTGCTGTGTGGCCATGATGATTATGTGCGCTGAATCCTAAACCTTATTTCAGGCTTATTTTAAATTTCAAAAAATAAGCAAAGCTTATTTCAATCTTATTTCAACAATAAGAAAGCTTATTTCAAGCTTATTTTTAAATAAGCAAGCTTATTTCAAGCTTATTTTTAAATAGGCAAGCTTATTTCAAGCTTATTTTTAAATAAGCAAGCTTATTTCAAGCTTATTTTTAAATAGGCAAGCTTATTTCAAGCTTATTTTTAAATAGGCAAGCTTATTTCGAGCTTATTTTAAAAATAGGTATGCTTATTTTAATAAGAGCTTATAGGCCTTTCTAGTGTTATATGTGAATGAGAATTTATTCAGATGCACTTATATTTATATACAGGGTGGTCCAAGCAAAAGTTTCCACCCCCATTATTTCCTGAAAGAATTTGTTCTGGAGGAACTGGCGCGACACGTCATTTTTTTTTTGGAGGGGGACATCTAATTAGGGTATTTTCTAATTTTTTTGTTCCACCCTCCAAGCGGGGTAATTACCCAAACAAAAATTTCAAATGGCACTACGGGTCAAGTGGGGTCTTATTTGAAAGCTACAATTTTTCTCTTTTCAAAAAAAAAAAATTTTCAAAATCGGGCGAAAATTTTTCAAAATTTTTATTTTTTTGAATTTTAAATTTAATCATATTTTACGCTTCTTAAGAAGAAAATGCTTAGACAGGTCGATTTTCTTTTGAAGAAGAACATGTAACAACATATTTCTTAATTTTTTTCTTCAACCCCCCGCCATTCTGGGTAAGTGGGGCCCACTTACCCAGAATGGCCATTAAAGATTATTGATGGGATTGTTACCCCGCTATAAGGCCCTTATTTGAAAGCTACAATTTTTCTCTTTTCAACAAAGTAAAAAATTTTAAAATCGGACAAATATTTTTCGAAATTTTGCTGTTTTTTTTTTAATTTTAAATTTAAAAGTAAATTTACAAGCCTTAAAATTTTGGTTTTTTAAGAAATTATTCTTAAAAAAAATTAAAAATGTTATTTCAAGAATAATTTCTTAAAAAATCAAACTTTTTAGGTGTTTAAATTTACTTTTAGATTTAAAATAAAAAAAAACAACAAAATTTCGAAATATATTTGTCCGATTTTAAAAATTTTTACTTTGCTGAAAAGAGAAAAATTATAGCTTTCAAATAAGGCCCCACTTACTCAGAATGGCCATTAAAGATTATTGATGGGGTTGTTACCCCGCTTAGGGGGCTGAAAAAAAAATTTAAGAAATATGTTGTTAGATGTTCTTCTTCAAAAGAAAATCGACCTGTCTAAGCATTTTCTTCTTAAGATGCGTAAAATATGATTTAATCTAAAATTCAAGAAAATAAAAATTTTGAAAAACGTTCGCCGATTTTGAAAATATTTTTATTTTTGAAAAGAGAAAAATTGTAGCTTTCAAATAAGGCCCAACTTGACCCGTAGTGCCATTTGAAATTTTTGATGGGGTAATCACCCCGCTTGGAGGGTTGAACAAAAAAATTAAAAAACACCCTAATTAGATGTCCCCCTCCAAAAAAAAAATGACGTGTCGCGGCAATTCCTCCAGAACAAATTTGTTCAGGAAATAATGGGGGTGGAAACTTTTGCTTGGACCACCCTGTATTTATCAAATCCCATGCGATATCTCCCCTTGTCCAGATCGCAGTCTTTTACAATTACTAGAAACCCAAATTTATTATTATTCCAACAGTGTGAACAAATTTCTTTGAATTTTTTAAAGTCCATGTCAGTGTTGACATGGTCATTGTAGACATGATGTAAATTTAAGTCGTCCTGTTTAAATAACACTAGCATTGAACAGTTATCACGTATTAATTGCTTTGGTACTCTGCTATACGTCTGTATGAGATAGAAACAGTCAATTTGCTTATGTCGGCCCATACAAAAGTATGCTCTTATTTTATCCTGCTTGTCACATGATACATCATCGAAAATAAATATAGAATTGGGTAGAGCACAATTTGGATCTTGAATCTCGTTGCTTTCTTCAAAAGTGTATAAGTTTATCTCGGGCACGCGTTTGATCACCTCATCTAAAAACTTGTATTTTTGCTGGTAATATGACTTTGAATACACGTAAATATTTTGAAATTTTAAACCGTTTGGTGAAATAAGCAGACTAAGTATTACATTCGTTTTTCCCGAGCCAGATGGGCCACAAATAATTGCCCTAATATCATTTGGTAGTAGCTGACCATGTTTACTATCTGTGTGTTTTATATTAAAATCTAAATTCTCGATGGGCAGAGCACAACTTTGTTCTTTAACCTCCATGATGAAACAGAGTATTGGAATATAAACTTTGTTTTTAAATACTATATAAGACCTACCAGGGTGCAAGGTGCGCTGCGCATCTCTCACACCATACTATACATAGTTAACTCTGAGTTGTTGTTGCCGCTATTTCTAATTTCAAATTTTAAAAACATATACAAACTTTTAAATTTCCCGCTCTTTATATTAGCCGAGAGAATGATACCTACACCTACATATTACAGAAATCTGTCGCTGGATTTTTAGTTTGTAACCTTTCTAACAGAGAGCGCTAGTGTCAATATAGTGTTTCCCCACAACGCTAGATGGCACCAGTAATTCTAAGCTACAATCTGATACTTGACATTGCATTTTGAACGGCGGGTGATGGCATTTTAAATGGCGCGCCGGTGTGCTGCTTTATTGGCTAAGCAAGCTTGGGGGGCGAGGCCTAGCTTCTTATTGGATACTTACACTCTTATCAGGACGCCATTAAAATGTCAATATCGGAGGGCGGCGGCTAGGTGCTCCCTCTCATTGGATAATTACACTCTTATCAGGACGCCATTAAAATTTCAATATCCAATGAGGGCCTTGGGGGAGGGGGCTTTCAAGATTGCCGCTGGGGGGAGGGGCTTTGAGGTTAGGTTTTCAACCAATTACCTGACTTGGGAGGCGTGGACACGCCTCCGGGCATGCGCACTCAGGGTCAAAATTTACACCGGATGTACCATGTTAATCAAATGGGTTTAAAACAGGCAATGTGTACCTACCCATCTACTCAGGCATTATTAGGATCTTTTCATATTTATTATAAGGGCAATAATTCAATTACTCACCAATAACGACCAAGGTTATAAAGCACTTCTTTATCGGTTTCGGTACACTCAAGGCAGGGCCGGCTCGAATACATGAAATACAGATTACAATTACTACTAGCTACTGTTAGGAATAATTAGTTTACTAACCCGGGGTCCGTGACCCCTCGCCCATGGTAAGTCATCTGTCATCTCTGTTGGTACTCATCTATTGTCTTTACATTATAATTAGCGTTGGGCCTTCTGCATCGCGATACCTAAAAAGGGTTAGTACCTTGTGCTACCAGGGTTGGTATGATATAAGTACCCTGTTGCCGTAACACAAGCCCCGGAAGATCTGTCCCTTTCGTCTGGACACCAGAACACACCTCATCTCACCTTCGTCAAGGTGGAGGTAACCCCTTCCCGTGTTCTGATCATTACATGATACTCCTATTATAATGGGGGGAAACCAAGAACCGAGCTAGCTGCGATTATCAATACCATTAAACACACATACCTAAGTATTCCCGTGTGTTATCTGCGTCCAACGCAGCATATCTGAGTATTCCGTGTGTTACCTGCGTCCAACGCAGAATCCTTGTTAATCCTTTATTAGTATTCCGCCAACTAAGGGCCACAATGTTAACACTCAACATTAATTAACTAATAACCAGTGCATTGCACATTACTAAACTCTGCACGTATAACTGTTTGTTAAGAGACTTATTTCACGACTAACTGCCCTTGGCCGCCTTTCCTGGAACCTCTAAACAACCCTTAGTACTTGAGACCACATGTGCGTTTTATTTCTGCTTACTAAAAGCCCAAGTTATTATTTTATACAGAGTGCCCAAAATACCACGCCTACATTTATACTAAATAAAAGCATAAAATATTATTACTGACTTCTGCACATAAACATCTCAAATTAAAGGATATTCATTTTCTTACTGCAAGTAAACAGATTAATTCTTACTTAATGACTATGTCCGCAAATTGGAGAGTATTTTGGAATGTCCGCATATTGGATGTACGCAAATAAGAGGGCTTCGGTCCTGAACATCGTTTTAGTTTGATGAATAGTTCGCCAAACACTGATTGTGTATTCTGTACTCAGAAAAGTTTTTACAGCTGACAAGTAAAAATTTGAATACCACAAATAAAATTGTGACGAACAATAGCCTCAGCAGACATTTGCTATTTAACATAAATAACTGTTTTTATTTGGAAAATATATTTCTACTAGCTAACAGTTTTTAGTTACGGCTATACAGGGTGTTATTTTGTAGACTTTATTAGCGTATTGCTCAGACATGCGCAATTCGATTTTCATGAAATTTCTGGAGTGACCATTTAAGACCTGTGCTTGCGACTGGTAAAAACAATATTTTAATTGCTCTATTGGTTTTGCAGAAAATGACAGTAACTATCATACTTATCGATATTTATGTAAATAATTATTTTTTTTCGGAAAATCTGGATTATTTTACGTACAAATTATTTTTTACATTTTTAATAAATCTTACCATTGCTTCATAATCGATTTAATTAATTTAATAAGTTTTCGCAACATAGTCGGCTGATTTAGTCTTTTTTTTATTGATTATCTTATGTGGGTGGGCTACAGATTTAAAACTTTTCTGTGTTCTTATTGTGTTGACAAATTATGACAATCGTGATTTATTAACAATAACGTCAAAAAAATTAGTGTCATAAGAGCAAAACAAATTCAACGCCTTCCTAAATAAAAAAAAACCATTTTTGCTCTTAAGAAACTTTATGAATTTATTCTAAAACAACGGAAAATCTTAATTAATATGTAAAAACTAATTTAAATGTAAAATAATACAGATTTTTCGAAAAAAAAATAAATATTACCAGAAAAATGTAAGAAAAAGCTAATGACTGTCGTTTTCTGCAAAACAAATAAACCAATTGAAACTTTGTTTTTACCAGTCGCAAGCACAAGTCTTAAATGGTCACAGGAATTTTCATGGAAATCGAATTTCACATACCTAGCTGAGTAAAACGCTAGTAAAGTCTACAAAATAACAATCTGTATTCAATCATTCACTTGCCACAACTAACATTTTTGCCTAGTTTAGAAACACTTCGAATTTAAAGTAAATAATTTTTTTACTTAGATCACTGAAGTGTATGTTTGGTACATACAACTAAAATTTTTACTAAATTAAAATAATTTGTTAATAAACCGAATTAATTTAACTACTTACTTATAATAAACCAAAAGGTTAGGTTACATGTATGTTTTAGCTGTGCCGAAAAATAATACAGTTAGGGTTAGTAACAAATATACCATTGACAGATAAAAGGTTAATTTGCACCAAATATCTCGTTTACTAGAGCAGGATTATAGTAATTATACCTTCGCACAAAATGATGAAGAGTATAATTTTTACGAATAAAAAGCAGTACATAATTTAAAACATTTTATTAAAAAACTATATTTCTAAGTAAAAAATAAAACAAAACATACGTAAACGTAACATTTAAAACGAACTAAATCTAAAGAAACAAGAAATCTTAAAAAATAGAAACATACTGAGCACCATCAACTTGTATTACAGTTAAATGGGCTTGAAAAGAAGGTATTGTGTTAAAGACACAAGTTTCCTTGATGCCAGTTAAAGACACGTCCTTTTTATTTAGATCATTATCATAATTTGTTGGATTTCGTAATAAACTTTCATCGTGAACTAACATTTTTTCAGAAACCTGACGTGAACATTTGCAACGTCGACAAGAGTAATTAGCCCTAAAAGATTCTACAAATCCTAAAATTGAATTTAAGCCCAAATTGTCTCCTAAATATGAACCAATTACAAAGTGTACATTAAAGCTCGTACTAAGTAACTGAACAGTAATGCCTGTAGTTTCAAGGTTGTGTAATTCTTCGACTAATCGCCAAAATACTACACAACTTTTAAATTCCTTCAGATCTGAGCTATGAAAAAGACTGCACATAAATATATTTTCGAGTAAAGACTAATCTAATTCCGGTATACACGGAAGTGAATAATAAATAGCCCCAAGTTTGTGTATACCAGCATGGGCACCTAATGGATTTCCACATTCATATTCGTCAAAATAAATTAACAACGGCAATACAATATTTGTAGTTGAGGTTGAAAAGTCTTTTAAATTATTTTTCCAAAATTCCGACTGTATAATGCTAGAAATATATTTTTCAGACTTAATTTTTTTGATATAAAAAAAAATGTCATTTAACAACCCAGGAATTTCAAGAAACGTTTTTAACACCCTACCTAGCGGTATACACGGGTATGTATGGTTTTTTGTGATTACTTTATTTTCCCGATTTTTTTCATGGCGCTGACCTATAACAACCTCTTCTGGTTCAATAAATAGTCTAGAGTTTTTTAACCTTTTAAATCGTAAAAATTCACTGTGAATTCCTTTAAAAAGATTTTTAAACTCTAAAATAAATTTGGATAATTTTTGATGTGGTATGTTGTAAATAACTCTCAAATATGTCTAATGGTTTTTCTAATATCTTGGAAATTGAAACTATAAGCTCGTGCACATTTTTTCGAGAAAGGGTGTTGTCAGCATATAAATCGCACAAAAGTAATATGACGTTGTTTTCAATGGAGTCTTTAAACGATATAAAAATGTCTTCATCATTAAATTCTTCTTTAAAGTTCAGAGAACTATCAACATCATTTTTGTTACTAGAGTCGAAAAAACTATGAACTTCATTTTTATCTTGATTTTTATCAATAATTGAATTAGATGAGAAAACTGTTTCAATTTCCTTCGCAATTTCTTGGTTATTCCGACCTATTCTTGATCTTTAACTATTGTTAACTTCTTAACTATTATTAACATATTGATATCTTGTTAAACATTTCATAAAAATGTTAACATTTGACGCATGAATTAAGTTTTTGATCACAAAAAGTCCTTTTTTAAAAAGTTATAAAAATGAAGTTGAGAGTGAAAATTGATGTTTATTCTTTTAAGTACAATTATAATCTGAGCTTTACATAAAAATAATCTTGTTAACAACATTATGGGAACTTGATATCTATAAACTAAAAGTCAGCACTTTTACTGTAGCTAGGCATGGTGCAGGATAGATAATTCCTCCCATCATAGATTCAACTATGCAGCATTAGCGAGGTAGTTGAACTTCTGCCAAGTTAAGTACATTTGGATTCTCGTCTTGGGTCCTTCTTCTGCGTAGAACATATTTTCGGTAGCAGAAGTAGAGTAGTAGGGTAAGTATCAATATATAGAGGGCCAATGTCCATCCACTGGGTACGTATGAAATTCCAAAGTTTTCAAGTAGAACAGGTTGATTTCCATCGATTTGACTTTTGATTTTTTGAAATTCATCCAAGTTGATTTCATTAAGGTGGAAGTCCAAGTTGGAAAAGGTTAAATTGGTTTGCTTAATTTCCAATTCCGGAAATATTATCATTTGATTGTTATTGATGACTTGTTCTTCGTTTTGAATGACTTCTTGTGAGGTTTTCAATTGACAACCCCTGGGCATTGAAATTAGATAGGTTCCTTGAACTCTCTGGACCTCTTCTTAATTGTGACATTTTAAGGTAATTGATGTCTTAGTCGGGAATATTCCAATCCAATGGCTGGCGTCTTCCAATTCTTTTAGCAGTGGTTTGGTTATAAGAACTTCCATTTCTTCGCAGGTGGAGGTGTCTTCCATATTCAGCAATTGGATTTCGCAAGGATTAGTTTTGTCTTTTTCTTGTAGGTGAACGTTTTTGCAAATGTAGTATTGCGGTTTTACTTTAATGCAAGTCTGACGACGGAATGCGAAGTACAACTCATTTTTAAGCAAATATTTATTGTTGGTGACTATTGCCCTAAACTGATTCTTACTCGGTATGGGTATGGAATAAAGGTGTAAATAATCAAAGGTGCTTGGGTACAAGATGGGTAATTGGAGTAAATAAGTTATTTTGTTATTTAAAATGTAGCATTCCACCTCGATTAGACTCTCAAAATACAAGGTATTTTGCAAAGTTACTTCAAATGGCAACTGTTCAGGATTTTTAATTATTTTTTGTAATTTTAGTAGTTCATCATACAAGTCAGTTGTTTTTATTATGCTGGGATGCATAACTTTTAGCCTTGAGAATGTGATAGAGTTCTCAATGTCTTGTAAAATTGAATTAATTATTTCATACATATTTATTATCTGATTTACTGTATCTTTTATATACATTGTACAAGAGGTAAGTTTTGTTAAACTTTGAACTATTTCCGCAATATGCAAAATTCTTGATTGCAATAATGCCTCATTGTGAGCTATTTGCTGAATGGTTGCATTAAATTGATTTATGATGTTTGTAGAGATCGAATTCTGCTTAACAATATTTGAAGCTAATTTATTTTGGTTGGTTTGCAACAATTTTATCAAATTTTCATATCGTTCACCATCGGAAGCGTCTAAATTACCGGATATCGTTTTAAATATTGATCCTAGACCGTTTATCAATCCGCGTTTAGTTCTTGCCGGATGGGGAATTATATTTTTTATTTTTGTTTCGGCTCTTTCTTTCGAGATGGTCATTATTTTGACATAATTGGAAGTTTCGTTGGCAAAGTCCTTATGTGTTTCGAGTAGTTTTAGCAAATGAATCGGTGTGTATATTCTTGAATTTTGGCGGTTACTAATTTAATTGACAATAATCCAGAGTTGTTTTTCAAGTTTGAAATAGTAATTTTGTCCTCTTGTAATCCGAACACAAGAGCAAACCTGAAATAAATTTACTGGTTAAAATCGTAAGTATTTTTAAGGGGACGTTTTAAATTGTCCATATGAACCTTATTTTGATTTTCAGTGGACACGTTTTTTAATTCGTTATTTACCGATTTTATTTTTGTCGCTTTATTAAATTTATTCGCGTTCTTTTGACGAATATGCTTTTTAACAAACGCTTTTGATTCGGGTGTAAACAGGGCCGGATCATCGCGATTTTTATTAGCTTTTTCTATTACCTTTTGTTTCTTTTGGATAAGATCTTTATTGATTTGTTCGTACATTAATTGAGTCTTAGTTTTGTGACTATCAATATAATCATTCATTACCGCATGATCGAGATTGATATCGAATGGGTTATCGATAGTAATATGTCCGTTTATTACATCTATTGGTTTTAATTTAGTAGCAGAATGAACTGAGTGATTGTAGCCTAAAATTGCATAAGTCATTTTTTGATTCATTGGATTGTTTTGGAATCCGTGTGCGTTAAGTAACCTGATATGTTCTATTAATGTCGAATGTAGCCTCTCTACGGGACTGTTCGATTGAGCATGATTAGGAGAACAAAAATGCATTTTTATTTTGTGTAAATTTAATAATTCAATAATAACTGAATTTTTAAATTCTGTGCCGTTATCGGTTGTTATTTGTTTGGGAATTCCGTGATGAGAAAAGAATTCAATCAATCGATTGACAATTTCAGTAGAATGAAGTGATGGTAATTGATATGCTTGTGCATACTTAGAAAAAGTGTCGATTATGGTCAAGAATTTAATAATAATAACAAGAAATAAGTAGAAGTCGAAACGCGTAGTAGTTACTCTTCACAGATAAGTAGCTCGAGTAGAATTCGAAATCGGTAGAAGTGTAATTTTAAACTTTATTAATCAAAGCTAAATTAATTTTTTATATAATTGCTACACATTCTATGGTATACTCTTCGCAAGAAAACTATTACAGGATAATTAATAGTCTCTTATAAAAAAAAATTATGTAAAAAAAATCTGCGAAGAGTGCAAACTATTAACAGAAAACACGAAGAATTTAGTTAACGAAGAGGATAAATGTCAGTTCTGAACTTTAAGATATTTGAGGTTATTTGTTCTGACAGCTGGCTTTGTTTCTTTGTTTGAAATATTTTTGGCATGGCCTCCTTGACCGACGCGGGACGCTATTTGGACTTAGAAGTTTTTTGTTACTGAAATCTTTTAGTTTTTGTTTTTTTAACCTTACTGGCTAACTTTACAAAAAATAAACCAAGATTTTTAATAAAAAATTAAATTTCCATTAATTTTGTAAAAAGGATTTTTTTTGTAAATTGAACAATAACGGAGATAGGAGGATTTTTTGTGATGGGGGGTAAAAGGGGGGTCTGACAAAAAAACCAACGAATACTTTTCTGTAGAGAATTCAATTTGCTATGTTTTATGTCAAATAATTTTTTATGTAAATTTAATAATACTCGAGTTACGATTTTTTTTTCACTTGGGGGCCTAAAAAGGGGGCTTTATAGTACTCGGATTCTTGTCAAAAACAATAGGGTTCTTCCTCTTATAGGGATAGATTTTTCCTTAAAATTTGAATAGGATTGGAAGTTTGGTTCTTAAGATAGCGTGTTTACAAGAAACGTGACATCCCACAGACCGACCGACCGACCGACCGACTACCGACGGACGGACAAAAAATGAAAATCTTAAAAAGTCATGAAACGCACGAATCTGCAAAAATTTTTGCTCTACGACGAAAATTGACGATTTTAGGATTTTTTGATCGATTGCAATATACTCTTGTGAAGAGTATAATAATAATAATAAATCGATTTATTGAGACATTAATTATAGTACAAAATGGAACATGAATACATAAATAACAAAAATGTATCTCAAAGGACTGAGTTAAGACACGGTGGGTTGCCCCACTGAGCCTCAATCTTCCCTCAGCCCTGTAGAAAAAACTAAAACTAAATTTCACAAAAAAAATTGCACTCCAAGCACCAAAAACAAGTTGTGAAAATTTAACTGATGGAACTATTATTTATTTATTTACTTTTTCTTAACAAAGGGATGGGGAGGGGGAAGGAGAGGAGAAATATTTAAAAATTATTTAAAAATTGTTTAAAAATTTTCCGCTTAAACCACCGTAAAAAAACAAAAAACACAAAAGTGTCCACTTAAACTACAGTGTCATATTTTGTTCTTTTAAAATATTAGATTTAACATGAACTCTAAATGTTGCCAAAGATAACGATTTAACTGTTCTGGGAAGCTCATTGTAAAGTTTAGAGACAGTGTACGTAAAACTACATTTAAAAAACTCAGTTCGATGCCTTGGCACGTCTAAAAGACCACGATGCCTCGTACTTAGTGCATGTATATCTGTCCTAAATCGAATTTTATTGTACAGATATGGCGGAGACTTGTTTATTATTGTATTATGAAAGAAACAAAGCGAGTGGAGTTTTCTTCTACCTGCCATATTTAACCAACCAGACTTTTTTAGTACTGGACTGATGTGATCATATTTACGTTTTCCATAGATCAGCCTCAAACAGGAGTTTTGCATGCGCTGGATGCGCTTAATATCATTAATTCTTAAAAACGGATCCCACAACGTATCACAATAATTAAAATTACTTAATATAAGCGAATCACACAACGTCTTCTTAAAGGCTTGATCAAAGAGATGACGATTTATATAAAGTGCTTTAAGTTTGGGGAACGCTTTTTGAACCAAATGCGAAACATGAGGGGAAAAATGTAATTGAGAGTCCAATATAACACCCAAATTTTTTACGTTATTTACAAGTGGCAAAGGAGTACCGTTAACGTTAATCTTACACAAATCCTGAATGCTATTAATTGTTTTTGGGTTTCCAAAGAGAATGACGCATGATTTAGCCGCATTTATAAGCAAGTTATGCTTTAAAGACATGTCTATTAGGTTATTAATATCATCATTAACTCTCCGGATAGAATCCAGGCAATCAAGAGCATCAAAAGAAAAATATAATTGCGTATCATCGGCGTACATATGATACTGGGAGTTGTTTAGAACATTAGGAAAGTGACTAGTGTACACTGTATACAGGACAGGCCCTACGATCGGTCCCTGTGGCACTCCTTTATTTAAAGCTACTCTATCTGAAATTGACCCACAAGCAGATACCTGCTGACCACGATCAGCCAAGTAACTTTTGAAGAAATTTAACGATTTAACATTAAGTCCAACGCATTTTAGAATCGCCATTAGAATTTCATGATTTATAGTTTTTTCAAAAGCGAACGTATCTAAATGAATTATCGTAAAAGGTCTAACTGCTGTGGGCGTGATATTCAGTTTCATTTTGATAGGATTAGGCTCGTACTTACACTGTTGGCATAATTCACATTTGTTAATGTAAGATTGTATAGAAGTTTTCATATGTGGCCAATAATATAAGTCTTTTATCCTACTTTCGGTCTTGTCGATGCCTCTATGATTGGTTTTGTTTTCGTGATACTTTTGAATTACGTCTTGAATGTCGTCTTTATTTTCTATGTCAATTAATTTCTTTTTACATCTTTTAAGTTTTAATGAAGGCCATTTAAAGTTAGTGCGAACTACTTCGCAGAATGGTTCATATAAGTCAATGTCTTCAAAGTATAAATGGTATTGTACATCAGGTATAATGTAACTTTTTATGAAATTTAAAACGTCGTATTTAAATTCATTTTGAGAAAGTTGTACTGATATACGTTGTTTTTCTTTAAAAAGCTTGGTAGTTACTGGGATACAGGGGGAATGAAGTACTGAACTAATTAATACCTGATTTTTCCCGTAATTTACTGGAGTTTCAACTATAGGAATAGATACGATTGGTTCTTGTTCTACATTTATGTGCACGGTGTCATTGTCCTCACTTTCGTCATCAGGAAGTTGTTCTTCTTGTTGGGAAATGTTGTCAAATTGGGCTTGTGTAGACATTTTGTCTAAATTACGATTTGGTGAATTTTTAGAAGTGGAAGGTTCATTTGAATTAGAAGGGTCTTGAAGATGATCATTAAAATTTTTAATATACTCAAAAATACTGCTCGTTTCTTTCGTATGCAATTGTATACAAGAAAGAGCACCTACATTAGAAATTTTTCCTTCGTCTCTGGGAGATACTTTCAGAAGATTTAAATCGTTTGATATTTGATGATATAACAACTTGATTTTAGTATATGGGGTAACTAAAAATCCATTCATGAAATCTAAGTTAGCTTGAAGTTTTTTCAAATTGTCTATCCCGATTAGACCATCAAATGTGTAACTGAAATAATGTTGAAATTGGTACTAGGGTACTGTATTTATGCTTTGATTCTTGGAATACTGAAGAAACAATAAATGGATCGTTCATAATTGAGTTTGCGAAATATTTATTAGCAATGTCTGGACGAAGAAAAGATCTTGTCGATCCAGTATCGATCAATAATTTCAGATTATATTCTGGAATCAAAATATATGGCAATTCGTTTAAATTTGTCATATCGATATTAAAAGAAATTATTTCTGGACTAAGGTTAGGGTTGTTTTGTTGAGTTAACAGAAATTTTTCATAATCTTCTAGTTTACAAAAATATTCATAGTCCTGAAATTGACTTGACTGATTATTATCAATAGATATAATTTTAGTGTTATTTATTTCATAAGACTCGGGTATATTTTGCAAATTAAAAAGCTCTTCTGCAATAAAATTGGGTTGGTTATTTGTTTGTGGGCCATAGCCTTTAGAAGTAGAGGGCTGTTGTTGTTGATATAACCCGGTAGATTGCCTAGTAGATACGCTCATAGGCGTTGCTGGCGGAAAGCTTTTCTGTTGGTTGGGTCTAAAAACATTCTGGTTTTGATAACCTTGTGGTTTCTTAAAAACTTGAGAGTTTCTCAAAAATGGTCCATTATTTGGATGGGATTCAATTGGAATCGGTTGTGATGGAAGTCTAGCAGTTGCCTGATAGTTTTGTTGTTGATAATTATTTTGAAAATGATTTGGTGGGCGATATTGATTAAATTGAACAGGATAAAAATTCGGAGGACGAATTTGGGTCATTTGGCTATAGTTTGGTTTTGAAAAATTCTGAATCGGTTTTTGATTAGGTTTTTGGGATCTAGTGGGATCTAGAAGGGTTTTGGTAATAATGATTATTTTCCTCTTCTGTAATAAATTGTAGCGCTTGTTCTAAAGTCGTAGGGCGCATACATCTGATGTTAGTACCTAATGGTTCTTTAAGGCCCGATAAAAATGTTTTTAGAGCCAATTTGGTGTACAAATCGCGTTTAAGTATTTTAGACTCGTTGGTCTCTTCATGCATATTTACGTATGAACAAAGTAAGTCTAACAACTTTAGACAGCGGTCATAAAATTGATTAGCCGATTCATTTCCGAATTGTCTTAACAAAACAAGATCTCTATTTAAGCAAGCTTCATCATCACGCTGATCTGCGAAGTGTCTAGTTAAGGTAACTTTAAGATCGTTCCAGGTGGTGATCGTTTGAATGTTTACAACAGTTTTTGCATTTCCGGCTAGTTTACTTATCAAAGAATTAAGCAGAAAAATATTGGCAAACAAATTTGGCCTTGTAGCATCATAAAAATTATTAATGAGTCCTTCGCAAACATTTAAAAATCTATTTAAATCATTGGGGTTCCCATCAAAAGTAGGGACACAGTTTAAATATTCAACCTTAAATTGTTCCTGAGCCATATTGGTATTGTCTAAATTTAAATTATTTAAAGTTTGTATCAGAGTTTCTAAGCGAAATGGAATGTTACCTGATCCTATAGAGGTATCAGCTTCGTTTAAGTATTCTTGGGATTGTACCAAGGAATTATTCAGGGAATTGTGAGAATCGGAATCAGTTGAAGGTTCAGATTCAAAATTTGCGAGATTATTGAACATTAGTTGTACTTACATTAATATCCAAGTGACTTTTTGCATTCTTTCTTATACCACTATAAGAACGTTCAGTTGGGTCAGCGATGTAGTCTTCACCAAATAAATGCCTTGCAGGATGGGACGATGTAGTTCCAATCCTCGTGAATAGTTTGCAGGAAGCTCGCCACAGGTCTGCGATAGACGGGGTTTCTTGAGGTTCGAAGAGCCACTCTGTTTAAGACACCTCCACAAGTTCTTCACAAAAAGTTCGATTGCCGATAAATCGAAGAAATGAAAAACCAAATGTTCGATACACTTAGCCTCGACAATCCTACCGACTGCGCCAATTAAGTTTTTGATCACAAAAAGTCCTTTTTTAAAAAGTTATAAAAATGAAGTTGAGAGTGAAAATTGATGTTTATTCTTTTAAGTACAATTATAATCTGAGCTTTACATAAAAATAATCTTGTTAACAACAATATGGGAACTTGATATCTATAAACTAAAAGTCAGCACTTTTACTGTGGCTAGGCATGGTGCAGGATAGATAATTCACGTTTGCGTTTATTTCAATGATTATAGTAATATGCTAAAATAAATTTTTCGTTTCAGTTTTTTCAAACGCTGCTTCCCTGATACATATTTCGCGTTTTAGTATTTTCAAACTTCATAGTTGACTGCTATAGTTTTATGCTCTCCTGATACCAAACGAAAACTTAACACCACCGAAAATAGCCATTGGAGCCCACCCCGAATCAGTATACCACTGTTTACAATCACATATTGAACCAATCAATCAATCAGCAATTATCGATTTCAATATTTTTTATTGAACTTCTTCAGATTCAGTTCTTGTGGTCCCCTCCACCTCTGATGGACACTGGAATAGATACATACCAAGCTTTTTCAACGGCTCCCGGCAATCAAGCCTCTGGTATTGTCCGCACTTCTTCAGGTACTTCTTGTAGATGCATGAACACTCCGGATGGACACATGCCATCCTCGGTCCCAGTATTCGGGTAGCTATACTACTTGTTTTGTTAATAAGATTGAAGTCTAAATAAACATTGTACAGGCTGAAATATCCTTAGTGATACAGGCCGTTAAACCCAATAATTAAATTGAAATGCTAACGTTTCGAAATGTAATTTATTTTATTCAATTATTAATATTAATTATTAACATGAGTTTCTATAGGCGAAAATTATTGATAGACTCTGCTATGCCATTCAAAGCTGCCGCCACAGCCCCAATTCCCCATCGCAACACCTCCGAATGTTCATCGAGCAGTTCTATAAAAACACTAAAAAAAAAAAAAATTATTTGTTTCACAACTATTACTGTAAAGGTAGTTACTTATTACAAGGTACAGGTACTTGACGAGTACTTGGCAAGCAGTCTGTAACAAGACGTGCAAGTAAGAGTACACACCAAGTACTTGTACACCTTTTTTAAACTCGTGCGTGTAACCTATTATTACTTAAGTACAAGATGCAAACTTAATAATTTGGAATGTCTTTCTTTTTTTTGCGCCCTGGCTTCTGCCTTGCAGAACATGTTAAAATTATTATTTTATTTTTTAAGTTATTTAAAAATATTGTACCATTTTATATTACCCTTTCCAGAAATAAACTACACTTTACTTACTTTAACTTTATACTAAGGTTATAGATCAGAAGCTTCTATTTTTTTTTGTATATTTTAACATAGTTTAAACTATGTTAAAGATATATAAAGAGCTTTATGCGGGAAACTCGGTAATTATACAAAATACACTTACGTTTGGGAGTTTTATTTTTTCCTAAAGTTTTCCGTCCTAATTTACTCTTCTTTTTTTTTGGTTCATCTTCAATATCGACAAAATTATCGTCCTCAACATCGACAGCATTATCGTCTTCTTCAACATATGCTGGATAATCATCACTTAGGTCCGCAATTTCGAAGCTTGGCCCAGCGAGTTCATCTATGCTTGCAGCATTTTCAAATCCAAGCTCTTTAAAATAAGTAATCGAATTAAAACGGACAGATACATGTTTTGTAACCTGTTTAAAAATCTACCACTAATGTAGTTACATACCCATAAATTTGGAGTCTCCTACGACTAACTTTTCAAGTCCCCCAACTTTAGCCACCCTTTTTTCCAGTTCATTCAAATTTATGTTATCTCTTATCTTTCGCTTAATAGTAGATTTCCACACAGTATAAGCCTAAAATAAAACAAATTCATGGAACTTTAAGTACAAATTATGGCGTGCAATCTTTAAATCAAGCTTAAAAGTAGATAAGTTAAGTCATTTTATTATTTTTAACTTATTTAACATCGGGCTGTTTCATCAACTATGGCTTAATACCGATGCTCTAAGTGAAACTACCCCCAACCGAAAAATTTTGTCGTATACTATCCTTTTCCAAAGATGGGTACACATGTACACACGGGACCGCATCTATTACGTTATTCAGAAACATTTATCCCACCAGTTAATGTTACCAGCAGACTTTTTTCATTTTTGGATCACTCCCGCGGATCGAACCCGAACCACTTTGGTGAGAGGCAGTGATGTTTGTCCCGAGATCGTGCCTGCTGGCGTCATTTTATCTTTAGGAGAATATAAAAATGTTACAAATAAATCTTTAAAAAAGTAAGTAAAAAAAATGTTGCATTTTTTTATTTTGTAGTCAAGCAATATTGCCCTTCCTCCTCAACGTTTTATTAAGTAAAAAAGATTTTAGGGAAAATATTGCCTTTAGAGAAATTTCTAGAGAAATTTCTTTGCTATCATAAAATTAAATTAACTCATTTCCTGGAGCTACTTACAAATAGGTAGACACTTACAAATTTCCAGCCATCTCCCCCTTTCCAGCATCCACCAACATTGTTCACTTCGCTAGCGCAGGCTCCCCGCGCTTGGCGTTTTGTTTGCGTCTCCCCTTTTCCATAACGCAATGTGTCGTTTTTTTCAATATATCCTATCAGAGCTACCAATTGTTGGTGAGTAGCTCTCTTATTTGCCTTTGCTTGCTTTGGTGGCATCTAAAAGATCAAAAAAAAACGATTTTTAGGGTGAAAATAAAGAATACCTTTTTTTATATTCAGTAACTACCGCTTTTCACGTGTCGTTACCATTATTAGGTAAATACTAATTATTTATTACCTAAAAAGATGCATATTTTTTTTTCATAGCTAGCACTGTACCACCTATTTCAGATACGTGAATAAAGTTAATCGATAATTCAAAATTATTTTTAAAAAAAGAACAATCGATTTGAATAATAAAAGATAGAATCAAAATTATAATGTTGTTTATTTAAGAGATGAGTTACAACTGAACTTAAAGTACTATCAAAATGAATAAACATAATATAATATTTACTAGAACATTCTTCTACCTACAAAGAAATGTTTAAGCGTAAAAAATGCATAATGATAATAGGATAGCTCTCTAGCAAACTTAAAGGTATCATATAACATAACACCTCCCCTCGTTGATTAGAAATTAGGGCTACTTTAGTGGATCCAAATTTCTAATTCGAAGTTCTTCAATAGGGACATAGGTTTGTTCTTGAATAGTTTGTTGCCTTTTCTTAAACCAAGGATTAAATTTCCAACAAACAAGAGCAATCAATCCTGTCAGTATTAGCAAATTTGTTAAAATGGTCCATAGATTAATTTTATAAAAGGTATTTGGTTCTTCTTGGTCAAAATCGTTTTGGATTCGAGTTAATTTATCGTTGATATTTGGTAGGTTGTCCAAATTTATTGCTTCAAGTTGAATTGGTTCCAAGGTTTGTAAAGATTCATTTTTCTTGTAGTCCAATTCAAAATTTAATTTTGGAACTTGAACAATTTTTGAGTAGGTACTTGGATTTTTGTAGACCTGAAGGACGGTTGTATCAATTTTTATCTCACAGGATTCAGGAATTTGAATAAGATAACTTCCCATTATAGCAAAAGTATCTTTTTGATCAGGACATGTCAAGGTCGCTATTGTTTCTTTCGGAAAAATTCCTATCCATTGATCTTGACTTATCTTCTGAATTTTTGTATTTATCATTTTTATGTGTTGTGGTTGGCAGTTCTTATAAGTTTTTGTAAAAGAAATCAAATGTACCTCACAAGGTGTATCCAAGGTTATTGTGTTTGATTCTGGAAGTTGGCAAATGGCTTCACCAGGAAATACTTCTGAACAAGGATTGTTCGAAAATATATAATGTTGTTCTTTTAGAAACAGGAATTTTGCTTCTGGTATAATTACTTGATACAAATCTTGTTGAATTACCATTGGTAATGAATATAAATGATAGTATTCATATTCTTCATGTTCTTCTATCGGAATTTCAAGGATAAATACCAATTTTGTGGTTTTTTGGTAAGCTTTTACTGTTGTGATTTTTTCATAAAGTAGAATCGTGTCAATTGTGGGTTCATAAGGAAGGTTAGCGTCTTGTAGATGTTCAACAATTGATTTTAGTTCTTGTATAAAGTCATCTGGTTCTACAATTGATGGATGAAGCGTTGATATCTTTGCAAATGTTATAGCTGTTTCTAAATCTTCTAAAGTTCTCAAAATAACATTTGAAGCTTCAATTAATTGTATAAAAATAGTGTGTAGAGTTAATAGTGGATACATTTCGATATCTTGCAATTGTTGGTGTTTAATAGTAACTTCGATTTGATCAATTCTGCTTCTAAGAGTTAATTGATTGGTGGCAAGTTTATGTATAGTAGTATTAAATTTTTCTATCGCAGCAACTGTGAGAGATATTTGTTCTTTTACCAATGCTTTTTGTTTGGATTGTTGTTCTTCTAGTTTCTTGATTGCATTTTCATATCTCATTCCATCATTAGCATCCAAGTTTCCAGTGATTGTTTTAATTAAACTTCCAAGTCCATTAAGAATTCCTCTTTTAGGGCGTTGATTTTTACTAGGCAAAAGTTGATTTAATTTTCCTTTTATTTCTTCCATAATATGATTTAAAATAAATTGGTAATTATGCATTTCTCGCTTATAAGCTTCTCCATTTTCTTTTTGTTCAATAGATTTATTCATTCGTTCTACATTTTTCTCGATATTTTCGTATTCTTCAATAAGTAGTTTAAGGTCGAATATTCTAATAAATGTCCAATAATCAATAATATTTTTGGCTGTTCCCAATTTTTGTGGTAATAGGCCTGGGTTATCTTCTATTTTTGTCATTGTTGGGGTTGTGCATCTGGTTGACCAGAAGGTCCAGCAGCAGATGGATCTGAAACAAGGGGCCTTCTTAAGTTATCCATATGTACTCTTCTTGATTGTTGATTAGTAGCAGAAATTAAGCAAGTGTTATCAGGATGAATTTGCTTTATAATGAAAGGACCAAGATAGCGATTTTTACATTTATTTCTTTGACTCGCTGGGTTCTTTTCATAAACTTCATCGTTTACTTTAAAAGTTTGTTGTTCCATTTGATTTTCATTTCGTTTAGAAATTACTCGATTTTTATCTGCTTGTAATTTTTCTTTGACCTTGTCATAGGTTATTCTTAGTTTTTGACAATGATCTTGTACATATTGTTGATAATAATGTTTGTCGTAAAATACATCATATGGATTTCGTGATGCGGTATGTCCAAATAATAGTTCAAGGGGTGTAAATCCAGTTGCAGAGTGAATTGAATTGTTATATCCAATTACTGCATATGTCATAATTCTTGATGGTGATTCTTTAAATTTAGTTTTTATAATTCGATAATGTTCGGTTAAAGTCGAATGTAGGCGTTCAATTAATCCAATAGATTGAGGGTGTCTTGGGGTGATAAAGTGAGTTTATATTCCATGACTGTCTAATAGTTGTTTAACTGTTTCATTTTAAAATTCAGTTCCAGAATCAAAGGTGATTGTCTCTGGAGTTCCAAAGTGTTGAAAAAAATGCACAAGTTTATCGCAAACTTCAATAGCATTTTTACTATTGACAGGGTAAGCTTCTCCAAGTTTTGAGAACTATTGTGAAAAACGTTGAACCTTCGATAGTGAAAAGGTCTGCGTTTAGTTTTTCAAATGGTTTAGTCGCTGTTTCTGTAATTCTCAAAGGCACCCACCATTGTGGGTGGATGTCGTTCATATTTTGTTCTTTTGCAAACAGGGCATGAATTAATATAATTTTCAATGGTTTTCTTCATATCTTTCCAGAAATAGTTTCGACTCAGGGATTTGTAAGTTTCATTAATGCCTCGGTGGTTAGTTTATCCTTCGTGATGATCTTTTATAAGTTCTTGTTGTCTTTCTTGATCATTTACTGTAGTTGTTCGGTTCATACAACAAATCAAAATTGTATGATTTTGGTTAAAAGTTTCTAGGAATGTTTTACAGAAATCTTTGTACATCTGGTCTGTATCAAAATGACAGAAATATTTTTTCTTCGGTTCACAAAGTTGTGTAAGTAAAGCTTTTATCTGACTAGTGTTGTTGTATTTTATTACCTGGGCATAAATGATTGTTTTATTTCCTCTTTTGACAAGATTTGGAGGAGATGGGTTGTCATAAACAGTGTTTATCTTTTTTGTCTATAGAATCTTCTGAAATTGGGATTCCTCTTTCTTCTTCTATAACTTGCCTTGATGTTAAAGAGTTTCCAGAAAGTGTTGCAGAGTTTGCGTTGTCTGGAGTTTGTTCTCTAGATTGATTTTGACGAATAGGAGATTTGTCAGGTGGTATTTTTTCTCTAGGATATTCGTTAAATCTAGCAGGCAGGCTAAATTTATTGGTTCATCTATTGGTATTTCATCACCAGTAAGTGTGGCTGAAGGTGAACCAAGGTCAGTTAAGGTTGCTGAAGGTGACTGTTGTGGAATTGGTTCATTTATGGGTTCTGGGGTTAAATTAGAATACATGGGTGTTAAATTTCTGATTTCTTCATCAATAAGTTCTAATAAATATTTATCAAGTTCTTCGTCAGCTTCTGCAATCATTGAGGATGTCTCATCTAGGCGTAGAGGATTAATTTAAATTCTGGAAAGGGCATCTGCATTTGTATAAAGTTTTCCAGCTTTATATTCTACTTTGTAATCAAATTCTTCTAGACGTAATTTCCATCTAAGAAGTTTTGAGTTAGGTTCTTTTAAATTGAATAGCCAATGGAGAGGGCGATGATCTGAATAAATTGTAAATTTTCTTCCATATAAGTATGGTCTGAAATATTTTGTGGCCCATACGATGGCTAAAAGTTCTTTCTCTATTGTAGAATATTTTTGTTCGGTGTCATTTAATGTCCTTGATGCATAAGCTACCGGTCGGTCTTCTCCAACTTTTCCTTGGGAAAGTACCGCTCCAATTGCGAAATTGCTTGCGTCGGTGGTAAGAATAAATGACTTTTCAAAATCTGGATATTGGCCTATTCCATGTATAATCGACCAAAATTCGGTTTTCGAGTTGCTGCATGATTTTAAATTCTTTTGAGGTTTAGTCCAGTGCTTACTCCTGGTAACTTCTTTCTATTAAAAAATTAGCAGCTGCATATTTGCACTCCTTCCCCATCAGTTAGCACCTTAAACTATGAAAAATGACCAAATTTAGGTCTAAAAAATGCTATGTGGGAGTGAGTAAATTTTTTTTTTTTTTATTTTAAAATGTTACCAAGGACATAGTATACAATAAAAAAAAATAAACGATATTGTGATTCGATTTTTTGTAAAGGTAGCATATAAAAACCTTTGCTGTTCCTAAACGAGGTTAAATCGCAAACATTTTTTTTTATTTTATGCGTCTCTATTATCACATCAACATTTTAAAATTATTAAAAAAAAAATTTACCCAGTCCCACATAACTTATTTTAGTGCCATATTTAGTCCTTTTCCATAGCTGCCTGGTAGAGAAGGATAGCAATTATGCGGTTCATATTTTTTTTTGTAGAAACATATGTCTATTGTCAACTAAAAACTACTACTAATTTTAATTTTCCAAGAATTTAAAATACGATTCGATCTTGTTTAAATTTAACGTAATCAGTAACATTTTACAATTAATGCTGTTTCTAAACGAAGTTAAATCACAAACAAAATTATTTTTATTATGAATCTCCACTAGCACAATAACATTTTAAAGTAATCAAAAAAAAAATTTACCCAGTCCCACAGAGCTTTTTTTGGACCTAAACTTGGTCATTTTCTTTAGTTTGGGGTAATTAATAGTAGAGAAGGAGTTCAAATATGCAGCTGGTGATTTTTTAATAAAAAGAAGTGTCCATTGTCAACTTAAAATTACTACCAATTTTAATCTTCCAAAATCGTAAAATCGGAAAATTCGATTTTTTGTCTAAGACAAGAAAAATTATGAAAATTCAGAAAATTGTTTTTTTTACTACCTTTACAATGGGTAAGGATTGTACCTACCAAATATAAAATAAATCAAATAATAGCAACTATGATTGGTCGATTTTACATGGAATGTCCCTATTGTAAAACAGGGTCATTAATCAGTATCTTCTTTGCATTTTCAAAACATTCAACAAATTCAGGAGAATGTACGATTTTTGAGTTTTTCTTCAAACATTTTGTTAATGGTTTGGTGAGCTTTGCGAAGTCAGGAATAAAGCGTCGGTAGTAACCCAATAATCCTAGAAAACTTTTAATTTCTTTTTGAGTTGTTGGAATCGGAAATTTCAATATAGCTTTGATTTTATCTGGATTGGGTTTTACTCCTTCGGGTGTGATAATATGTCCTAGATAGGCGACTTCTTTGCGTAAAAACTCAGATTTGTCCAATTGTATTTTGAAGTTGGAATTTCGTAGTCTATCGAATACAGATTTTAAACGTTCAATGTGTTCTTGAAGACTTGTACTGAATATTATGATATCATCCAGATACACAAGACATTTTTCATTCTGGATGCCACGTAGAATATTGTCCATTACTCTTTGGAATGTCGCTGGAGCATTTTTGAGTCCAAAGGGCATTCTCAAATACTCGTAATGTCCATTTTCGGTGTTAAATGCGGTCTTTTGGATGTCTTTTGGATCCATCTCTACTTGGTGGAAACCTGAGGCTAAGTCAAGGGTCGTAAAGTATTGACTTCGTCCAAGTTTATCCAAAATATCATTTATATTGGGCAATGGATATTTGTCGTCGATGGTCTTGTCGTTTAATTTCCGATAGTCGATGACTATTCTCCATTTGCGTTTTCCAAAACTGTCTAACTTCTTTGGGACTACCCATAAAGGTGAGCTCCAAGGTGAAGTTGAAGGTCGAATTATTTTCTGGTCAAGCATTGACTCGATTTGTTTTTTAACTTCTTGTCGATGAATTTCCGGATATCTGTATGATTTTGTATAAATTGGATTTTCATCTTGAAGTTTTATCGAGTGTTTAATTTGGTTATTGAAACTGAGTGGTATGTCTTCGCAATAAAAAATATCTTTATATTGCATGCAAAGGGATTTGATTGCATTTCTTTCTTCTTGGTTCATATGATCAAGACGGAGTTTCTTTAGGTTTTCAGATTGTAAATTTTCAAAATAAACCATTGATTTGTTTTGTAGATTGACTTCACATTCATCAGTAGGGTCAAGAAAATTTATTTCATCAAATGTTTCGATGGGATCAATATTTATTGGTGTTAAAAGTTCAAGACAAAGTTCTTTTTCAGTTGGATTGATTATTGTAGTAAAAGCCTTTTGGTTTTTTACAGTAATCCATGCTGTTGGCATCTCTACTTTTCCAAAGTATTTATGTGGAATAATACCTTCTTTGATGTTCTTATCGACAGGAACTTGAATTATTTGCTCTGTCCTTGGTTGAAGGTTAACTTGGAAAATAGCGATTTTTTCTTGATTTTCTTCTCCTTCAAAATAAATGGGAATAATGGCATTTTTTGTGATTAGTTGTTTTTTATCTAGATCTAAAATAGCACCTAATTTTCTAAGAAAATCCATTCCGATCAAACCATCATACTTCGGATTAAAATCAAAAACATAAAATTTTTGTTTAAGATCTGGTCTATTAAAGATTTTTGAAAGTGGAATAGTAATACTATGGTTATGTTGTGATACATTGTGTGCAGATTGAATTTGAAAAAGATCATGTACAATAAATTGTTTATAAAAATATTGAGCAACATTTGAACTTACTAAAGTTTTTGTAGAACCTGTATCTATCATATACTTAGTGTTCGTCTCCGGTATTATTATGTATGGAAGTTTGGAGACACTGGTAGCGTTGACTTCGATTACGGAGGTTGTTTTTTGGGGTTGCCAATACGAAAATTAGGATCTTGGTACATCTCAGAAAATTCTTCAAAAGGAGGAACTTCTGTCTCGTTGGGGACATACTCATAGTCTTGATATTCGGGTTGGTAATATTCTTCTGGTTCTTGATTTGTGTCAGAAGAATTTTGGACATTATCGGGATCTTCTTGGCAGAACAATTCTTGTACCATGTACCGAGGTTGGGATGGTCCTGGTTGACCTGATTGACCTGGTTGTCGACGTTGTTGAGTGTTTCTCGGGCCATTCGTAGATGACGTATCCATTGGTGTAGGTTTAGGTGATTGTCTTTGTGGGTTTGGTTGGAATACGTTTCTTTGAGGGTTTTGACCAAATGTATTTCGAAATTGTGGATTTTGATTGAATGAATATGGTCGAAACTGTTGGCCTTGATATGGTTGGAAGGGTGGAAATTGTTGATATCTGATTGGTCGTGTAAAATTTCCAGAGGTCGATGGTTGGTTTCGATTTTGGTTCTGGTTCGAGTTCTGGTTTTGTCTATTCCATGATTGTTGGTTCGGTGGGCGAGTGTCTTTTCGTTGTAGCAGATTGTTAGTTCTGTTTCGGGCATAGGAAATATTTTCTTCACTCACGACGTGGGTTAGAGCAACTTCAAGTGATAGTGGAGCTCTTGATCTAATGATTGATCCAAGAGGCTCTTTGAGTCCACTTACGAATGCTTTTAACGTAAGGTTATCGTAGAGGGCGATTTTCACAGCTCTTGTTGCTAATACTCCTTCAGTGATTGCTAAGTGTGACAATAGCAAGCTTCTGATATCCTGGCATCTAGTTCCAAATTGGGTTGGGGTCTCGTTTGGTTTTTGCTCGAGTAGCATAAGGTCTCTTAATAGTGAATTTTCATCTCGTTGATCGGCGAAATTCTGTTGTAGAAGTTCACGTAGCATTTGCCATAATTGTATTTCGCGTGCACCGGCAATCAACTTAGCACGGCCTTGTAATTTGTTTTTTACAGATGTTAGCAAAAATTTGTTCAAGAATAAATCAGGTTCTTGGAAATTATAGAACTGAAACAGCCTCGATAAAATCAGCTAGTTCGGCTGGTTCACCGCTGAATTGAGGGATGGCCTCTAAATATGACGTTTTAAATACGTTAGCCATGTTTAATGGTTCGTTATTTGGTTCGTTATTTGGTAAAGGTTCAATAACTTCTGGTATATCTACCAATGATAGCGATTGAAGCAAATTTGTTAGAGAATCAGAGCGATTCGGCATCAAATAGAAGCATAAAATAAATTGTAGACTTACAGGAATGTAAGGAATATTTTCATTCTTCGTTTTTCTTAAACTAGGCGAAAATAACTCTGACGATGTGTGTTCAAAGTCTTCCAGAACTCTGGTATTCACAGATGGACACTCGTTCGAAGTTGGAACAATAAAAGTCCACGTAAACTGTGTTAACTGGGGTTCTTTCTAATCCAAAATTGAAGACGATATTAGAGTTCAATAATTGAATTATCCGTACGACTGCGCCAATAATGTTAATCGATAATTCAAAATTATTTTTAAAAAAAGAACAATCAATTTGAATAATAAAAGATAGAATCAAAATTATAATGTTGTTTATTTAAGAGATGAGTTACAACTGAACTTAAAGTACTATCAAAATGAATAAACATAATATAATATTTACTAGAACATTCTTCTACCTACAAATAAATGTTTAAGCGTAAAAAATGCATAATGATAATAGGATAGCTCTCTAGCAAACTTAAAGGTATCATATAACATAACACGTGCGAACACACAAATATTTTTTTATTTATATTTTATATTTTTATATGTAAAGTGTGACCAAACGGCAATAACATAAACATTTAAAAAATTCTAATTATTAAAAATTTGATAAAATACTTACCTAACTTACTTGTCACTAAAATGGTCACTAATGGTGTAAATAAAGTGTTGCTTAACTACCGAAAATAAATGAAAATTTTGTTTTTCACAGCACTTTTAAAAATAAAGTTAAAAAAAATAGTTTTTTAAGCTTTAATTTATTAAACTCAAGGAATACATAAATTAATACGTAACATGGACAAACTACTCTATTAAATGCCCTATTTTATATGCAATGTCATAAAAGGCATTAAAAAAAACCACGAAATGTTTGATTTAATTTATCCGAGATTTATTTTTTGTTGATCTTTATGTTTAAACTAAGGTTATAGATCAGAGAATATTATGGAGGTCCAAGAAGTTGCGCCCGCCCTAGACCATCCTATAATCGTAACGATAAATAACTACTATACATTACATTACATACACTATACATCACATGACGAATCATCATTAGAATTATAAGATATGTCCTATGTTAAAATTTGCAGCGACTCAAAAAAACATTTTTATAGTTCTACAGGTTGTAGGTAAGTGAATGCTTTTCTTTTAACATGCATAAGGACATCCAACTAATACTTCCCCGTCGGTAAATGTGCTTTTTTTTACTGTCTAGAAACGTAGCTTAATGGCACAGGTCATGCTTCGCCATCGGCAAGCGCGTGGTTTTCATTTTAAATTTCAATTTTCCTGGAACTCTTTAGCCGTTCACTGCAACCGATAAGAAGGTGTTAAGTACCTACATGGTGAGGCTCCCGCCGTGCTGCACCGTTACGGTTATGGATTTTTTTTTTTAATTTCTAAAAACGTAGTGTGGCCGTATAGGCCATGCTTAGCCTGCAAGTGGATGGTTCTCTTTAAGTATTAAGAATAATTGCCTTTCATATAGATAAGTAACCAAACGACTGCTACCAAAGATACAACTTCAACCAATTATATGCATTACCAAAACACTGATCAAGTGAAATGGCTCTTCTGAACACTCTCGGAAAACTACAAAAGAGCCTTCATACTAAGAGAATGTAAATCTAAACTGATAGCGGGACTTGTCGCCGAATATTAAAAACTGTTAGTTAGGTACAGACAGTTTTACAAAAACGATCCCTTTTCTAAATAAACGGTTGCGACGGAGGCGTATATAATGACAGCCATAAGTATGGTCAACCATCGCCCCACCAAACTACAGCTAAGTAAAGAAGGTGCACGGCCTTAATGGTCATACTAAGTCTTTTAAAATGTTAGAAGAAATCATCCTACTACGGGCAGTCAAGCACAGCCAGAAGAGTCATACCACATTCTTGAAAATTAAACATTTTCAAGAATGTGGTAGAGAAGCTCTCTCCTATCGACGGTGGAGCATGGCCGTCATAAGGGCTACACTACGAATACACACCGGCCCTTTACCTACAACGGATAAGCAGGATCCGAAGGGTAGCACTTCCTGGATGGTTTAAGAACACCACTGGAAATGATAAAAAATAAATTCCCATTTACTGATAGCAGAGCACTACACGACCCGAAAAGCCAAAGTATGTCAGGGAAGTGTTAAAAAAAACCTCCCATTGACCGACGGCGAAGGAAGGCACAAATAATCTCACTACGCCCTTGGAAATTTTAAAAGTTAACTGTCCATTCACCGATGGCAGAAAACACGGGTGCGAAAGGCTATAGAAACGTATACATTTTGATTCGGAGAACGCCTTCAGCACCTAGGATACAGGTATATTTCCTTGAAGAAGGTAACCATCTGGTTACTTACAACTTCTTTTGATTTAACCAAACTTAAGTTTAGAATACTCTAATGAAATTCGGACTTCAGTTAGGTACATTTTTCACCGTCGCGGGGATAGTCCGAGCTTCGTGCTAGATGTACAATATTTACACAAACTGCGACAGAGATTCTGTAATGTATTACTGCCCCTTTACTTAAAGTAGGAAAAGTTAACGCATTTCAGCTATGTGGACTGACTTAAAAAGAACTATGGTTGGAAATTTTTAACTTAAATAGGTCGTTTATTCTATCCTTATGTAATAAACTCTATAAACACTCTTTTAGTTCAGTTAAAAGCATTTCATAAAGAAGTTCTAACGTTGTTAAGAATTTTGTTAATCATAACAACAACATTTGGCTCTTGTTATGATTTTTGAGATTAGTGAACTTTTTTGTTAAGTTTTCATAAAATGCTGAAAAGTCGCAGTAATCAGATTTCTGTCAAGTTGAAATTAATATTATTCGCAGTGAGTTTTTAGTGTTTTAAGTAAATAATTATAAGGTAATTTTAATGTTTATACGTAATACAAAGTTCTTTTTCCCATATCTTCTGCTATATTATGTTTTTAAGTCTATAATTTTAAAAAATGTCACGTCATGTGTCAAGATATCAATATGTTAATAATAGTTAAGAAGTTAACAATAGTTAAAGATCAAGAATAGGTCGTAATGACAACTGCAGTTTCCATACCATCAGGATCGTGACTTTTAGTATTTTTTTTGGAAACAGTGCTTTGATCTTTATGCATTCTATTATTAGAGTGCCTTGATTATTTTGACAGTTATTGTCGCCTTATAGAGTGACGACATGCATCATTCCTTCTCTGTCATACAGATAACGTCATTAATTGTAATTGTAAGTTTTAATTGTTGTCACTTTGGCTATAACGTTGATGACGTTATCTGTATGACAGAGAAAGAATGATGCATGTCGTCACTCTATAAGGCGACAATAACTGTCAAAATAATCAAGGCACTCTATCTATTATAATGTTGCCGAAAGGATTTTAAGCTGCAATAATTTCTATAACAACTAATTTCATCACATTTGTATTTGCTGTCATCTTTTAATAAATGCTCTATTTTTAAATGTAGACTAAGGGCTTTGAAATTTTCAAAAGTAACATTACATTTGCCACAGCGTGCCATTGCAAGATAAAAATAAAAAAGGTTTATTGACTTATAAAAGTAGTATGTTTATTTAATAAAAAAAACAATGTCATACACAATGGGTAAGTTTAATTAGTAAGCGCTTTTCACTCTTTTATTAAACTCTTGTCAATAAAATGCCATTTTTAGTTGTAGAAACAATGAAATGTGTCAAAAAATCGAGCAAAGAGCGAAGAGTGGCTCACCAATTGTTATTTACAAAATAAACAGTAGAAATCAAAAACTTTTTGAAATTGAGATCAACATTCAACAAACAAAACCTTTAAGGTACAAAGTAGATAATAGAAAGTCAAAAGATTTTGGTTAAACTTGAGATCACTATGTTTAACAGTAGTTACTGTTAGTTATCACTTAAATATCAGACTGAAAGTAGTTTAATAAACAAAACCTAGTAATGACTAAGTAACATAAATTTCTTAAGTTCAGAAAAACTTACACAAAAACGGCGTTCAATCTTCCGTTAAATGATACTTAATGTCCGCTATCACAGAAGCCGTGGTGCTTGTTTTAGAAGTCGCTGGCATTTCAAAAACAACTTCCTGGATGAAAAGCCATAAGTTTTTGCACTCTATGGGGTATTCTAGGTTTAATGCATGGAACGTTTTGAATAGCATATTCAAGCACCTTGTTGGAGAGGCTATGTCACATTTGTAGGTTTCACCATACGCGTATATAAAGTATTCTCCATTTGTTACCAAACCAAATGGTTAAAAGGGGCAATTTAATCTATCTAATTTGATTTTCTTGAGCTTAACAACTTCGTGAAGATTGGTAAAATCCTTAAAAAAAAGTTTCAATTAATGTTAACATTAAACTGCATTTAGATGGAAAATTAAGAGCCGTTCAATTATCATTTTTAATGGATTGTATTCGTACAAAAATTGGTTGGGGTCACCTAGGATATAACCTTCCCTTTTTTATACTTTTGTCAAATATAACGCTAATATACAAAAAAACAACAAACTGTCGGTTTAAAACATTCATTGTAGCAGTTAAAAGGTTTCTATAAAAAACGTATAAAATTAAATTTAAGTTACTAATAAAAACTAAAATGGCGTCGCTAGTCCTTCCTGAATTTTTTATACTCTTCGCAAACTATATCTCGCTTATTATAGCCCTCCAAATTTTAAGTAAATTTTTTTTATGCTAATTTTTTAAAGAACAAAATTAACATTAATTATTTACCAAATTAAATAATTTAATAAATAATAAATGGTTTGTTGTTCATTAAAAAATAAGCGTGAAAACAGAATATTTATATTTTGGTGGGCTATAAGGGGGCAGAGCTCGAGGGGGGGGCAAAATTTTTTTTATTATAAAATTTTTTTCCTTTAATTTTCATAAGAATGATTTTTTCTGTAGGTTTAATAATAAGCGAGATACAGTTTGCGAAGAGTATAAAAAATTCAGGAAGGACTAGCGGCGCAATTTTAGTTTTTATTAGTGATTTAAATTTATTTCTAAACGTTTTGCAAATAAAATGAAGTCAATCCATTGAGTTTCCCCAAAGTTAGAGGTGAAATGTCAGTTTGACTATTTCCAAATGAGTTTTGTAATCAATTTTTTATCTTATCAAATTTTCGACTTTGATCGTTAAGAAATTCATATCTTTTTTAGGTTTAATGCAAAATCTACAATAAAAATTTGCCGAAAAGCTTTCAAAAAAACCTAGAATGGAATGCAAACCTAAATTGTCTCCCACAATAGTGACTAATAAAAAATAAATGTTTTCTATTCCATTTTCTGTTTAAATGGTAATACCAGTAGCTTCCAATTCTTGTAATTGTATTATAAGAATTTCAAAAGTAGCTTTATTGTCAAATTGGACACGATCAGAGCTATAAGAAAGTAGAGCTACAGCTACAAAAATATTTTCTAATCGAGTTGCATAAGGTGGGGAAATAGAAAAATAAACAGCTCCAATTTTGTAGCATCCGGCATGACTTCCTAACGGATTACCACTCTCAAAATCATCAAAGTAGAGAATTAAAGGGAAAATGTGACGCTTTTCGGAATTTTTGACTAAATTCTGCCAAATAATCCCATTTACGATATTGTCTAAAACTTTTGAATTGTTTTTTAACAAACTTTTTTGGTATTGAAGAACGCTATTACAAACATTTGGAAGCTCAAACTAGTGATGGGTTAGGTCAGTGAATAGGTTAGATTAGTGAGCCTGTTAGAGTTTTTTTATAAAATGCCGACATTTAATAGGATACTCCTCGCAGTAATCAGAAAACAATAAAGTTAAAATGAACAATAATTTTTTAAAATTACAAAAAAAAATCTGCGAAGAGGTTATACTATTAACTTTTCTATAAAAAAAAAGATTTATTAGCGAAAAGCATAAATGCGTATTAATTCTGACACTGACGTTTAGGATTTAATTTGGCTTAAGAAAGATGCACTTGTTTTATTTTTTTTTTTGCAAAGCCACCTTGACCGAACCTAGACTTACGTGACTTAGCTTTTTTATCAAATGTAATACCACGAATGATGAGAGGATTGCCGGTAATACTAAATTTTATACGAAAACTTCGTTGCGTAGCAATTTTTACGAGTCAAATTGCCATGACAAAAAAACGAGTGCCTAGGCTGCGAAGCAGCCCTTGCACGAGTTTTTTTGTCAATGTCAATTTGACGAGTACAAAATTGCTTCACGCAACGAAGTTTGAGTAAATTAAAAATTAGTATTATCGTGCAATACTCGATTCATGAGTGGTATTCGAAAGATTATTTCCTGACAGAATTTAACTTACTTACAGTTTTTTTTAATTAGGATAAGAAACATTCCAAATTTCTGCAAAATTTAAGTAACCATTTCAGTAGCATTACAACAACATTTTCAACGCAAATTTTTTCGTCTTTAGGTATTAAATACATAGTTTTCTACATAATTTCTTTATTTTTTTGCAAAACACGTGTACCGAACAAAACGCATCTTTGCATTCATTTTTAAACTGTTTTTTAAGAACCTTTTAACACATTAAAAAAAAAGTGCAAGTTATGTCACTAATGTCAACTTGTAACATCAAGTCTGCTTATTGCACAGATCATACTGTGATCATAGAACTTACAACTCCCCCAAAACATTATCCAAAATTTAGGTTGATATAGGAGATTCAACACATGTTTATTTGGGATAAGGAATACCAGAGGTAGTCCTGTAGTGGAAGACATAGTTAAGTGTTTTGAAGAAAAGAACGCTTAGCCATGCCTAAGTGATAACACCACGTAGTCATAGCAACGTTGTGTTATCGCTGCGATAACACAACGGAGTCATAGCAACGTGGTGTTATCAGGCTAAATCGCAGGAAATGCGAGCTCAGATAGCAGGAGATGACTGGAAGGAAATAATCACTAAAAACCTATTTTTTTGACTTTTTTTGTCTTAAAAACTTCACAAAAAAAAAAACAAAAAATATATTTTAATACAGAATTTAATTTTCTTTGATTTTTATGACTTAAGTTTTTTTTGTAAATTAAAAAATAACGAAGATACGGCTTTTTTTTAAATTGGGGGGCTTAAGTGGGGTCGGACAAAAAAAACTTAAATATACTTTTAGTAGAGAATTAAAAGGGCTTTAAAGTTACAAGAAAAAAAAATCTGTAATTTTTATGATAACTGAAATATGAATTTTTTCTCACTTGGGGGGTGCGGCAGCCCCCCTTATTATTTTCAGATTTCTTTCAAAAACAATAGGGATCTAGATTTTAATGAGAACGATTTTTCCTGAAAATTTGAACTTGATGGGAACTTTGGTTCTCAAGTTAGAGTGTCTACAAAAAACGTGACAGACGGACGGACGGACAGACGGACGGACGGACAGACGGACGGACGGATTTTTTGAAAGTTGTTCAAAATTCGATGAAACGCACGAATCTGCAAGAATTTTTGCTCTACGACGATTTTTGACGATTTTAGAATTTTCAAAACAATCACAATATACTCCTCGTTTTTGACTTTGTTTGCGAGGAGTATAAAAATAATTGGATTTTTTCATTGGGACATAGTAGGCAAATCGGTTTTTAAGTGCTTTAGTGGTTTCCCCTTTTTTTCGGCTTTGATCAGTAATTGAACCAATTTTGTACTCCAAAGGTTTTATAAACATATTGCTTTGTTGAAAGTATTTCATAATAAATCGAGCATCAAATTAATTTTTTTAATGTTTGACTGGTAGTGTTAAAAGTTAACTCCATGTTATTATACTCCTCGCAGACAAAGTCAAAAAATCCGTCCGTCCGTCCGTCTGTCACGTTTTTTGTAGACACTCTAACTTGAGAACCAAATATCCCATTAAGTTCAAATTTTCAGGAAAAATCGTTCCTATTAAAATCTAGATCCCTATTGTTTTTAAAAGAAATCGGAAAATAACAAGGGGGGCGGCGGCACCCCCCAAGTGAGAAAAAATTCATATTTCAGTTATCATAAAATTTACAGAATTTTTTTTCTGGTGACTTTAAAGCCCTTTTAATTCTTTACTAAAAGTATATTTAAGTTTTTTTTGTCCGGCCCCACGTAAGCCCCCCAATTAAAAAAAAAGCCGTATCTTCGTTATTTTTTAATTTACAAAAAATACTTAAGTTATAAAAATGAAAGGAAAATTAATTCTGTATTAAAATATATTTTTTGTTTTTTTTTGTGAAGTTTTTAAGGCAAAAAAGGTCCAAAAAATAGGTTTTTAGTGATAAAAAAGCTCTAAGTCTAGGTTCGGTCAAGGTGGCTTTGCAAAAAAAAATTAAAACAAGAGCATCTTTCTAAATCCTAAACGTCAGTGTCAGAATTAATACGCATTTATGGTTTTCGCTAATTATTTTTTTTTTATAGAAAAGGTAATAGTATAACCTCTTCACAGATTTTTTTTTGTGATTTTAAAAAAATATTGTTCATTTTAATTTTATTGTTTTCTGATTACTGCGAGGAGTATCCTATTTAATGTCGGCATTTTATAAAAAAAACCTATTCACTGACCTAAACCATTTCTAGTTTTTAATAAGTTTGATTAAACCTTCATAGGACAAAAAAGTTTCAACTGCTTCTATTATTGTTTGAATTACTCCCCTGGTTAAGGATAAATTACTGTACATGTCAGTAATAAATTTTTGCAAAGATTTAATAAAATTTGAAAAATTTTATTAAAGCTATCTTTAGGTAAACTTTTTTGTTCCTCGGATCAGCCCACAAAATTGTTGCTATTAAAGTTACCTGTTTTTTGACGAAGCCTCGTATTTATTGTTATTGTTACTTTTTTCGGTTTCATTAAGCTGCTTGTGTTTGTTTAGAAGATGTTTCAAAAATTGAGTTTTTTTATGGTATAACCTCTTTAGGTTATACCATAAAAAAAATTTCCACAGGACACACGAAATAATTTTTTACGCAATGAGTATATTTCAAATGAAAGATGTATTTTTTTTTTATAAACTAATGTTCTATCGCACTTTTAGAAAGATTTAAGAATAGAAAGTATAAAACGACAGAAAAATTAAAATATTACCTTAAAACTAGCCTAGCATTTTATTTAAATGTTTTTAAAATATCTAGCGTGTAAGGATACACTTTATCATATTTCGTGTTTATATTATAAACACCTTTTTGAATGAGAGCCCAAAGATATTCAGATTGTACTGGGTCATTTCAATTTGTTACTTGAAAAAATGTAAATATGGTGTCAACCGCTTTACCTGAATGGTCAAACTAATATTTGATTTCATCCAATATGATATATACAGGGTGTCCGCGATCAATGTGCTTTTTTTTTAATGGGAGATAGCTGGGAAAAATCCAAGACATTTGGTAAAAACAGTTTTTTGAAAAAGTGCCCCCCTTCGGAAATAACGGCCTTCAAACATGTAGACTAAAAACCCTTAATCGTAAATATTTACCAAACGATTTCACCAACCATCATGAAAGTTGTACTATCAATAAAGATAATAAAAAGGGTCATTTTAAACCCATTTTGAAATTTGGGGCCCCCTTTAAAATGGGTTAAACACTAGTAGTGTAGATAAAAACTGCATGTAGTTTCTTTACCTTTAAGAATTTTGTAATTTTATGTATTTTTTTAAATACCCCAATTTAAGTAAAAACATTTTTTCCACTTGAAATTTCTGAGAAACTGTACCGTTTATGAATAAACTACCAAAAACACCTATGATGTACTCCATATTTTGCGTTGATTTGACAAAAAACTTACTTCAATGTAGTGACAGTGGTAAGTGACATACAAATTTTAAAGGAAAGTCTAGTCTTATGCAAAAATATGGGGTACATCAAAGGTGTTTTTGGTAGTTTATTCGTAAAAGGTACACTTTCTCAGAAATTTCAAGTGGTAAAAAAGTTGTTACTTAAATTGGGGTTTTTAAAAAAATACATAAAATTACAAAATTCTTAAAGGTAAAGAAATTACATGCAGTTTTTATCTACACTACTAGTGTTTAACCCATTTTAAAGGGGGCCCCAAATTTCAAAATGGGTTTAAAATGACCCTTTTTATTGCATTTATTGATAGTACAACTTTCATGATGGTTGGTGAAATCGTTTGGTAAATATTTACGATTAAGGGTTTTTAGTCTACATGTTTGAAGGCCGTTATTTCCGAAGGGGGGCACTTTTTCAAAAAACTGTTTTTACCAAATGTCTTGGATTTTTCCCAGCTATCTCCCATTAAAAAAAAAGCACATTGATCGCGGACACCCTGTATATATATTCGTATGATTATTAATAAACATTACAAGTCATAGTAGGTATAAGGGTTGGTATGTGACAAATATGAACATTCAAGAGTATAATAAAGTTGTAAATAATATAAAAAAGTACAAATAATGTTCTTTTTGGGATGCCCATGGATAATGTTCATATACTGATAAAGCATCTGCTTCGGGGGGAGGGGCCAGAGGAAAAACCATGGGAAAAATAACTCCAGCATACCAGGGTCACATTCCAGTTAAATTACAAGGTACAATAAATTGCCAAAAATTACAGAGGTTTCAAGGTTGATATCCAATTTAATGCATTTGGAGTCAGATTATGTAATTCATAAAAACCGCCTTCAAAATTGGTGTTTGGGCAGTCCTCTACAATATGTTTAATAGTTTCTGGAGATTCACCACATTCACATAATGAACTAGGTAGTGCATTCCACATCCGACAAGGGATGGGCGCGAGTACGCCCAACTGCTCAATTTTATGACAAACTTTGGCCTTCATAAAAAAACATCGGGACCTACCAGAGGTGCATACACTCTGGATCACGTGTTTTCGAGCGACATAAACGACAATCATGCAGTCATTATTGAATATTTCTTTTCTGACCACCGTTCTGTGTACTACAACATAGATCTAGGTGCTGGTAAGAGCGAAAATACCCAGGTAAGGTACCGAAAATTTACCCAATCGGCTAAGGAACAATTTTTCCAATCACTCTCCAAAGAAACCTGGACTTTGACACTCCAAGCTATCACAGCAAACAGCGCGTTTGACTATTTTATGGAAACCTTTCTCTTTCATTTTGATAATTACTTTCCAGAAAAAATGCACAAAAAGATTGACAAAAATAAATCGTGGATAAACACAGAAATTATTAAATCCAGCAATGATTTAAAAGACCTATTTATACTAAAAAAAATCGTTCAGAGATCTGGAAAATATTGGGGCCAATACTATTTTTGCTCTACACGAATGATTTTGACTTAAATATTCACACAAATGCGTCAATTACCAAATTCGCAGACGACACAAGTCTTATAATTTCAGATCCGGATAAGGATAAAATAATGTCTAAATGCAACTCCACGTTAGCATGCGCATCCGACTGGTTTAACAACAACAAATTGTACCTAAATGCAGGAAAAACAAGCTACTTACGTTTTCACTGTCATCAGTACACGGGGCTGCTTGACATGAAAATTAAAATAGATGATATTGAGTTAAAACGGTGCAGCGACACAAAATTTCTTGGCGTGGTTATTGACGAGCATGTAAATTTCAAAAGTCACTGCTGGCAGATGATAAAAAAATTAAACTCATTAAACTATCTTTTTAGAAACATACGTACTTCCTTAGATCGACCGCAACTTTTAATGCTGTACAGAGCTCAGGTAGAATCTCGTCTAAGGTATGCACTTTGCTTCTGGGGTGCTTCCACTCTCTGGGGAAAAGTGTTTATCGCTCAAAAAAAGATTGTGAGGGTGATTGGAGGTTGTTCTAACCGGCACAGTTGCAAAGAATTATTTAAAGAACTGGGTATTTTAACTCTGCCATCGCTATTTTTACTTGAACTGATAAGTTTTGTTCATACAAACAAATCAAAATACATAACAGGCGTTGATCTACACTCTCATAATACTCGCCAGCGAAAACATTTTAGAGTCACTGCTACCAGGATTAATTTAGGGCTAAATTCGATTGAGCATTTGGGCGTCAGGGTGTACAATCATTTGCAGTATTCACTTAAGTCCTTGCCACAAAAAAAACTTAAATAACACCTGCGACAACATTTGAAACAAAGGGTTTATTATGCCGTCGAAGACTATTTTAAAGATACTTTGTGTAATATTTAATGTATGTACGTTTTTTAACAGGTACTTGTATTTAGTAAGAAATCTGACAATTTTGTAAACATTTTTATGTCATTCAAAATAAACTTTATTTATTTATTTATTTATTATTATTATTATTATTATTTATTATTATTCCACATGATAAAAAATGATTTTGGGTCTTGAATAGTTGCTCCAAGGGTTAAAATATAAGGTTGGAGAGCTTGCTTTCTGCTTATGGCTTTGTTAATTTGGTTATTTATTGCTTCGCCTATATCGTCTGGGCTCTGAAACAGAAAGATACGGCTTATACTCCCAAACTTGGACTCGTGTCTAAATATCGTTCCATATGATACTTGTGTTTAATAATAAATATGTTCTTAAATATATCTACTTTACAAAAAAAATACTCCTGATAAAATTAAAGTTTATACAGGCTGTTTCCGAAAGTTGTTTTGATAATTTAAAGCGAGATTCCTTACCCAAAAATAGTTCGATTTAGCCCCATTTACCTATATCCACAAATGCACCGTTTCCAAGATACATGCTGTTTTCCAAAATTTTTAAAATTACATTTTTTTGTTGTCCCTTTCCCCATTTTTGGGGCATAACTTTTTTTCTGTTTGCGTTTTAAAACAAATTAAGGGCTTGAGGAATTCAAAATAAAGAAAAAAATTTACCACTTTTTTCTTTAGAAAAGAGTAACTTTTTGTATAATAATGTACATTTTAGAAGTCCAAGTCATGTTTTGAGATAACTTTTAGAATTGTATAGGTAAAAATTAAAAAAATTAAATGGGAAAAATGCCCAAAAATTTGTCCAATAAAGTTAAAACTTTTACTATTTTCTCTGGCATTTATTACCATTTTTACGAAATAAAAATAAAACCCAAGAGATTAACACTTATTTGACGGAATGGGAACACTTTTCCGTTCATTTATAATGATGACCCAAAGATTTTAACAAACTAATTGTTTCTAGGACGATTTTGGCACATTCCTCATAATCTTTCCCTATTACACAAACATCGTCCAAATAAAAAACACTCAAAAAACCAAAAAGGTTTTGGCAGTTTTGTAAAAACCCAAAGAGTAATAGATTATCCGAAACACAAACAATTAAACTGAAAAATCTGTCCTTCAAATCTGAACCTTAAATATTTTTTATCATTTTCACAGATAGGTATCATGAAATAAGCGTCTTCTAAATCTAACGTTGCCATAAATCAATTTTTTGACAGTAACTTTTAAAGCGTTCTGCGGTCCTCCATTTTAAAATGATTCGTATTTATAAATGTATTTAAAAACTTTAAGTTTAGGATACACCTTTAGGACCCGTCAGATTTGGGAGTGAAAAAAATTGAGGAGATTAATTGTCCTTTTACAGGAACACATTTAGATATACTCCCCTACATTTTAAAAACCTAGTAAGTCAATTTTGACAGTTCGTGTTTAAGCGAGGATTGTGACAAAACTGGAGGACCAAGATTAGAACCAAAGCCATTTTTATAAAGTTTAAAAAAGTAGCTTTCCAAAAATGGCTTTGGATTTAACACACAGTTTTGACACAATCATTGGTTAAACACAAACTAACTAACTAGAGTTACTAGGTTTTTGAATTGCACGGGAGCCCTCTTTTTTAACAGCTTCTGCACTAAATCAGACATAATGATTTTTTCCCCTTCTGACCAAATTCTTTTAATAGGTGGCTTTGAAAGACTTTTTTTATGATGTAACCTCTAACAAAGGATAAAACTATTGCATCAGCAGTTATATCCTGCCACTATTTTAAAAAATGTTTTATTTTACCAGCAAAACTCACACTCAGTTCTGGCTGTAGAACTTCTTTTTGGGCTGTTGACCCCATGTTCATGGTCGTTTATTCCCCCTCGGATATACTGCTTTAGTCCCGCATTTTGTGGGGGGGTTCGATTCTTGAAGTTTAGTGCTTAAAGTGAACCTCGATAGTTTAAAGACTTTTTAACTTTAGGATCCGAACTTGATTTTTCTAAAGTTTTGGCCGCTTTCATTCGGTCGACCAAGTGAAACCTTACGGCCCTTAGTCATCCTAGAATGCTAAGTATCCTAACCTTGTGATCGTCTATACCTCTACGTTGTGTTGTGTTTTGTAACCTAAGTCTTTAGAGTACTGAGAATTTAGAAAAGGATCTAAAAGATCCAAGCGGTCCAACCAACCTCCACATCGCTTGTTAATTAATAAAAAGGTGTCTTTGTTTATCATTGTTAAGATGGACATAGGTAAATATACAGGTACAGGTAAAATAATGGTTAAATAGGTAAAATGATGTTCAATAATGAAAAGTATTGGTCTACAGAATAAGACAGGTCTCATTGGATTGTTGAAATTTAGCTAAGGCGTGGAACCGTAGTTTCCCTTTTATGACATAACAGTCCGTGGACTTTCTCAGCTGGCACCGTGGTAGCCAACGTTACATCGGATCGTAACCCTAACCTCTATGTGTTATTTCAACAAAGGAATGAAAGCAAGCTCAGTATTGTTTCAAGACTGACAAGAATTTAAGAACGACTGTATAGCAAAAGCCTACTAAAGAAATATCCCCTGAACACGTATAGGACAAGAATCAAAGAAGGCCTTGTAGCCTCTGCAGATGATCTCTAGGAACCACAAGACCTGAACTAACTCAGCTTATCACGCATGTCCATCGTCAAAGGATGGTCGGTAAATGTAACTAAGCTAGTTCCCATCAAGCAAGCTCTCCCACAACCCGGAAACATCCGAAGAGTCTCAACAGTATTATTTCTAGAACCACTAGATGCAAACTAACTCGACTTATCACGCATGTCCATCGTCTAAGGATGGTCGGTAAATGTAGCCAAGAAAGATCAGACCTCATAAGTTCCTTCTATACATGTCAAGAAATTTGAGATTAGTTTATCTAGAAGCCGAAACTTCCAGATCAAACATAATCTACCTAAGCTCTGTTTTTGATTGAACCTATCCATGTCAACTAATGATGTTTCAAAGGAGTCAAAACACTAATGCCATCTCTTGACATCTAAGTCAGTTGTGACTAAAATTCTAAAAGATTCCTAAGACAAAATTTTGAACGCTTACTTAGAAAACTATCACGACTTTAGTCATTGTTAGGAAACGACAAAACCATGTAAGATTAAGAATATTGAGATTAACTCTTACAGACCGGGGTCTGTACCGTTTCAAGAGTTATTGCCAAACAGCAAATCATCGACTGGCTCGTTAGTCAAGGTATACTTGAACTCTGCATTTAGGCCCCCGTAGCTAACATCCTTCTGGATTCGGTATTTTCATGGTGAACGTTTGCCACCAATCGTGCTGCGTTGCTTATTAGTTTAAGTAATTCCAAATTTTTTGGATCCTTCCTGATTATCAGTGTCATTGCCTCACCTAATGAAGCCAAACTGGCACCCAATTCATTTTGAATAGCCCTTATTCTGGCGTCTCGCTTTATGAACCCTACGGCAAAGCGTTTTCTGAAGGGTCGACAGAAAAAAGTAGAACTTACACAAATAAGACACAAAGTATGTTTAACAAAATTTAAATATATAGATGAAGTTACAATTATTTGAATGAATGAATGAATGAATGAATGAATGAATGAATGAATGAATGAATGGAAGGTATTATTAGTTTAATGTAAATAAAATTGGATATTAAATTAATAGAAAAAATTTAACAAAGAAAATTACGACCTTGTTAGGCTTCGAAGCCCCACAAGCGACACTCTCGTCCTTCTTGGTTGTCCAAAATGGCTGGTTAGCTGCGACACTGTGTCTTAGTTAGATCCGCAAGCAAGCATGTGGTGGAAACTTGAGATGAAATGCGCCAAATTTGGTTGTTTTCCCAACGACGTAATGTTTGGATTACTTCAAAATGATGAGATTGTTTTATGAAGCAAGCCGACCCCAAATGAATGAATTTCAGATGAAAGGCTCTCGTCTTCCCACGTCCAATAACGTTTTTCCACAAAGATACGTCCTTTCGGAAGAACTAGATAAACTAAGATAAGAGTTTACTGGATGGCCAGCTTTCCATTTAGATCAGTGGTTTTTAACAAGTCAAATAGTTCTACACTGTCGGTTGGGTTTTTTTTACCAACTGTCCTAAAATTTTGAAAAAAAGTTCGTTGATGAATTTGGGTACTGTTTTTCAAAATCAGCGTTAATCTGCAAAATAAAAGATCAATTATTTTTAGTTTCGATGTCCTAAACGATACAACATTGTGCAGTGTGTCCCAGGTTGAATTGACCCCCCTTTTTTCTCGCTTATTTTTAACTTAATTATTTATTTATTAAATGCTCGCAGAGTACGATTTGCCACTTTGTAAACCTAACACAAATTTTGTTTTGTTTGCAGATGATACGTCTTTGATTAATTCTAATTAAGATCTTCAAGTTTTAAATAATTCTATGGAAAGCGCCTTGTCGGAAGTAAAGACCTGGTTCGTTTCGTCACAGCTAAAGCTTAACGAAGGCAAAACCAAAATTTCTAATTTTTCGCTCAGAAATTTGCCACACGTCAATAAATCGCCCACTAAATTCTTGGGTGTGACAATGCTTTGATCTGGAATGTCCATACAGGTACCGTTGCTACAGAGTGTGTTTTTACCTTTTTAGATATTTAAAAACTATTGTAACAAACAGGGTTGTGAAGGTATATTACGTTTTGAACAAAATGTATTATACGTGGGGTATAATACAGTATAAAACGCTAGAGTATAAAACCGAAGTATTATACGTTTTATACATTTTTTTAAAATTTTAATAAAAAAATGAAAAAGTAAACATTTATTTCTTAAAAAAATAAAAAATATTTTGAAATATTTAAAACTATTAATTAAATTAATATTCAATTGAATTTTTGTCTTCCATTTTTAAGGTGTAATAAACTTTTACTAGTTTTTTTGATTTTTCTGCCCCTAGGCGGTTCCGTAACCTGTTGTGAATGTAGGACCAGTTACTGAATACTCTTTCCAACTGAGCCGAAGATGCGGGGATCGATAGCATTTTTTGGGCAAACTTGCTTAATGAGGGAGATTTTTTGGATGCTAGTTCCCAATACGTATGACATGATAGACCTTCTTTAGAATTTAATATTTTGAAAATCCCGTCATTATTTAGGTATTTCACTAAATCCTCTAATGCAGAGGCATCCAAATTTTCTAATAAATAGTCATTGGCTTGATCCAATAGTGCTTCGTTTAGATTTTTGCCACGGTATTTAGGATGAAGCATGTTAGCTGCCAGAAGGGGAACCTTGAGGGCATATTCCCGCCTTTTCCTTAAATGTTCTTGGGCATCCAAAAACCCCTCTGGAAATTTTAAAGTAAGCCAGGCCTCCGCAGCACAGGCTATGCTTGCAGTTGATGCCTGACATGTGTTAATTAAGACACAAATCGGGTCCAATAATGCCACAGTTTCTTTTACATTGCTTAAAAAATTGTTATCAAAAATAAGAGTTGTTATATGACCTGGTATTGCTTTTTCAGGATTATCAGCTAAGATCCTCTTTATATGTGGTATGTGGTAAATTTTTTAGGAAGGAATTAAAAGAGTCTCGATTGGAACACCATCGTGTTTCGCAGGGTAAAACCATTTTTGAGCCGCCAAACCTTAAAATTTGGGCCTCCATATCTGGCCCATTGAATTGTTTTAAGATAGATGTTACTCTGGCGGCTAATTGATTGGGAAGAACATCTTTAGCTAATAGCTGCCCAGTATGAGAATTGCACGTTAAATGCAAAATGTCCGTAAGCTTACCCATTTTGATCATGTTTGCGGCATTATCGCTAATTACAGCAAACATTTTTGTTTGGTAGCGCTCTTCAGCTTGAACTTTGGCGAATTCAATTATTTCTGCTAACTTTGACCCCGTTTCTTTTTCCTCAGATAGGTCCCAATTGTCTAGAAAAACTGCTTTGCCTTTAGCCGAATGTAATAAAACGGTAACGTTTTTTGTATTTGCGTTCTCATTTTTCCACCCATCAATGAGCATTACTGAGTCTGGATGGAACTCTATGCGTGCAGTAAATTTGTCGTGCACATCATCTAAAATATTTCCAGCTAAGGCTCTCCTATAAGGAATTTTATAACTTGGTCGAATGTAGTTAATAAAGTTTTTAAAATGTATTGACTCTATTACACTAAAAGGTATATTGCAACCAAAAAAAAAAGTTCCTAAGAGGAAGTTGCTTTTGTTACTTTCCTCAATATTCATTTTGTCCATAAACGAAGAAAGTATAGCTGAGCTATGCGATGTTGATGGGCGAGAATTAACAGAATGATAATCATTTTCTGTGGCTAAGCTTTGTGATGTTGAAGGGCGAGAACCAACGGGTTGATAATCTCTCTCTGTGGCTGAGCTATACGATGTTGACGGGCGAGAGTCAGAGTCAACGGGTTGATAATCTGCTATAATATTCTCGTTCTCGGCATCATTGGTTTTAACTTCACTAACTTCAGTGTCTAAAAGCATTAATTCCATTTCCTCTCCACTATCATTATTGCTGTTGGTATCATCATCTGAATCCATTGCCATGCGTGGTCGTTTCACTCGTTTTTCGAGAATGGTGGCTTTTTTTGAAACACTAGGGCCAGCAGCGGTCTGTGTTTTAAATTTACAAATATTCCTATGCATTGTAAGGCGACTCGAACTTGTGTTACTTAGTTTTTTATTACAAACTGTGCAATGCGCCACTATTTTATTATTTTTTTTTTGTTTTTTAAAGCCCAGTTTCCATATTTCGTGATGAGGTCGCAACCCGTCATCTGTAAATAAGTAAAATAAGTAAAGAAAACATAGGCATTGTATTGTATTTTGAATCAATATTAATTAAAAATCAATAATATCAATACGATTTTATATAATAATTTAATTTTATAAACTTTTTTTTACATCCACTTAAATAGAAAGTAATATTAAAATATTATTTTTATTTACCTTTACTTGAATTATAACTTATAACTTTTATGTGCACTTATTCACTATTCAAGTATCCACGCAACGTGTAACGACACAATACAGCTAAACTGACAAGTTACAACTCGAAAACACTTAAAACAGCATAAACAAATCGTAACTGACAAAACACATTTTTTTGTGGTTATGTTCACGAAACAAGACTAACGTATTATACAGTATTTATACAGTATTTATACCATTAATTGAATGATGTGGTTATATTTGATGTTAAATATTTTTAAGTTTCAAATTAAGACGGAAAAATTTTATTCCCCGACCTGGATTTGAACCAGGAACCTTCGAATTGGTACTCCGAGGCTCTTCCAGTTGAGCTACCTGGGAATCCTTCAGTCTTAATTTGAAACTTGATGTCATTTTAGCGCTTATTTTGCTCTTTGCTACTAATGCCATCTATGCGAGAATTTGCATACTCAGGCTAGTTCGAGCAGTACGCTACCTTCCAACCCTCCTTAACCTTGCGTAGGTGACCTACGAAACATGTATCTATAATACTTGAAATAATTGCGTCTTTTAAGACAGGCATCAAGTTTCAAATTAAGACTGAAGGATTCCCAGGTAGCTCAACTGGAAGAGCCTCGGAGTACCAATTCGAAGGTTCCTGGTTCAAATCCAGGTCGGGGAATAAAATTTTTCCGTCTTAATTTGAAACTTAAAAATATTTAACATCAAATATAACCACATCATTCAATTAATGATATTTTCAGTTTGTCTGTCTTAAAAGACGCAATTATTTCAAGTAGTATTTATACCGTATAATACTGTATAATACGTCAAAAAAATTTTCAAGTACAATACAGTATTATGAGTTTTATACGTACGTATAATACATGTAGAGTATAAAACCTTTTTATCAGTATAATGCACAACCCTGGTAACAAACAATGTTCTTCTTATAGCATACGATACAAGTGTGGGTTCTAAAATAAGATATGCAATTTTCTCATGGGAACACATGCACCAACACCAAGTGCGAATAGAATTTTTAAAATGCAGCGCAAAGCCATTCGCATCATAACATAGATAACATAAAATTTAGGGATGACTTACGCGTTTCTATTCAGTCATTAAAAATACTTACTGTTAGAAATATTTATGTTTCAATATTTCTGGGTATTATGAATAGACTGTACAAATGATTATTTGTATACGTTGGGTGTTACTGATATTTATGAGGGTAGAGGACAGGAAGGTTCAGGGTATGTGACCACTTGAGAACAGAGACCGATAGGAAAATATTAAGAATAAGTAAAGGAACTTCTTGGTGTGTATCGAAAGAAGGAAGACGTATATGAGCTCGGGGTGTGGTTGGGTGGTTAAAACGAGCTTAATTATGTATTTGCGTTAATTGTTTAAGAGTTAAATCGTAGTTAAAGGTCGTGCTTATAAATCAGAAGTGGGATAGTTATTCGCGTGTCTTGATATGTGAATATGCTTGTAAATAAAGTGATTATTGATGTGAAGTAATATTAAATATTACTGCAGAGGCTTGGGAAAGAGTGATGTTCTTTGTTGTCTTACTTAAAAAAAAAACGTCATGACTGTGCTTGGTTTAGGGAAAAGTAGAAATTGTAAGGTGGTTTGTTGTTGAAGATAAAATGCGAAGAAGGATAAAAAAAAATATATTTTAGTACTTAGCTAATAAAAGAGGTGAGCTTTATGATTATTGTTGTAATAATTGCATGTAGTTTGATAACTTGGGTTAGTTTGGAAGTCTTGCATCAGACTTCTCAAAATATTGGATGTCCGTAGAACTTGTGATAGAGAGATCACCTGTTATGTCATCCAATATTGGTTGAGGTTAGACATGTAAATGTAGTTTTGAAAGTTTTGTACATCAGACTCCTCAAAATATTGGATGTCCGTAGGGCATGTGAGAGAAAGTTCACATGTCATGTCATTCAATATTGGTTGAGGTTAGAGATGTAAGTGTAGTTTTGAGAGTATTGTACATCAGGCTCCTCAAAATATTGGATGTCCGTAGAACTTGTGGTAGAGAGATCACATGTTATGTCATCCAATATTGGTTGAGGTTGGAGGTGTAACTGTAAGTAGTTTTGACAGTTTGGCATCAGGCTCCTCAAAATATTGGATGTCCGTAGAACTTGTGATAGAGAGATCACATGTTATGTCATCCAATATTGGTTGAGGATGGAGGTGTAACTGTAAGTAGTTTTGACAGTTTGGCATCAGGCTCCTCAAAATATTGGAAGTCCGTAGAACTTGTGATAGAGAGATCACATGTTATGTCATCCAATATTGGTTGAGGATGGAGGTGTAACTGTAAGTAGTCTTGATAGTTTGGCATCAGACTCCTTAAAATATTGGATGTCCGTAGGGCATGTGAGAGAAAGTTCACATGTCATGTCATCCAATATTGGTTGAGGTTAGAGATGTAAACTTGTTATTTTGAATGTTTTGCATGATACTTCTCAAAATTTTGGATGTCCGTAGGGCATGTAAGAGCAAGTTAACATGTTATGTCATCCAATTTTAATGTTGGTTGAGATTAGAAATGCATGTGTTATTTGTGTAAGATTGATGTCAGTAGAGATAATAGATTTTACTGCAGGCCATACTTATTTGCTAAATGTTGTATTTGTTTCAGACGAAGAACAGTAACATTAAAGACATTTAGTCTGAGGACAGACTTTAAGTCGGATGGCCGATTGTTAGAAATATTTATGTTTCAATATTTCTGGGTATTATGAATAGACTGTACAAATGATTATTTGTATACGTTGGGTGTTACTGATATTTATGAGGGTAGAGGACAGGAAGGTTCAGGGTATGTGACCACTTGAGAACAGAGACCGATAGGAAAATATTAAGAATAAGTAAAGGAACTTCTTGGTGTGTATCGAAAGAAGGAAGACGTATATGAGCTCGGGGTGTGGTTGGGTGGTTAAAACGAGCTTAATTATGTATTTGCGTTAATTGTTTAAGAGTTAAATCGTAGTTAAAGGTCGTGCTTATATTACCTTTCCATACATTCACCATTTTGAATGCGTCAAACAAGTTAAAAATAATATAGATGACTACACAAGCCGAAGTAATATGCATTGCTATCCTATTCCGTCAGGTAAAAATTTGGACATAAATTTTCATCGAGTCTATATAAGTCAAAATGGTGTACACTACTGGGGGCCTATTTTTTTTAATGCATTGCCGTTAACGGTGCGAAACCTTCTAGCCCAAATTTTTGCAAAGGCGGTCAAATTATTTCTTTTAAAACGAAGCTTTTATTCATTTAATGAATTTCTGGATTATGATTTTTAATTATTTTATCTCTAAAGTTATTATATTATAATTTACATTTTGTTTTATTAGATCTTAAGATAATTTAAATTGTTAATAAATACACATTATTGAATGTGGCAAAAAGTAGTTTTTGGTTTTGTGACAATGTTTTTGTAGTTCGTATCTTTAACTTTAAGAGGCAAAAAACATATCGCTTCCATATCATTCTAACCCAGTGATTAAGGAATTCATCTGCGAAAAATTATTTGTTAACTTTTTTTTTTACCATTATCTCTAAAACTCCATAATATATAACATATCAAAAGTCCCCTAAGATCCCGTGCCGGCGTCATGCCTTTTTAGAGGGTCAAAGGTCGAAGAGGACAGTTTTTGGTAAATAAATCTCTTCCTATTGGTCGGACAGAAAAAAATGTGGATTGTAAATTGCAGATTGAGCAATTATCTGAAAAAAAAATCATACATACTTTTCCATCGAGCGACCGTTATCGCATAGTAGTGTCAATTATGCATGACGTTGGTATAATTTTAACACCGGCTAAAATACAAAAACGTGGAAAATTTCTTTCGAAATTTTTCAACCAGGGTTTTGATTAAACCCTAAAGATACATAATCGGCAATAAAAGGTCTTGTAAATTATCAACTGCGTGTATACAGGTGCTCCAAAAATGAATTTGGAAATGTCTGTAATTCCTCAGGTTAATAAAACAAACTAAAATTTTTACAAAGAGGTGTTAGCTCTTGTCCTTTCAATAAGTTACAACCCTTTAACAAAGCCCCAAAGTACTTATTATTCTTAAAAAAAAAATATTATAATAAAATGTGACAACATTTTTAATACAAAGCAAATTATGTATTTAAGGCCTTTTCAATAAATTGTATGGAATTACATAGTGTTTAACATGATGATGTTCTCTATTGCTCCCAAGATAATGGTCCCATCACTTTAAAATTCCATACAATTTATTGAAAAGACCTTAAATATACATAGTTTGCTAGGTATTCAAAATTTTGTGACATTTTTTTATAATATTTTTTTTTTAAGATTAATAAATACTTTGGGGCTTTGTTAAAGGGTTGTAACTTATTGAAAGGACAAGAAGTAACACCTCTTTGTAAAGATTTTAGTTTGTTTTATTAACCTGAGGAATTACAGACATTTCGAAATTTATTTTTGGAGCACCTGTATACACGCAGTTGATAATTTACAAGACCTTTTATTGCCGATTATGTATCTTTAGGGTTTAATCAAAACCCTGGTTGAAAAATTTCGAAAGAAACTTTCCACGTTTTTCTATTTTAGCCGGTGTTAAAATAAACCGACGTCATGCAGAATAGACATTACTACGCAATAATGGTCACTCGACGAAAAAATGTATATGACTTTTTTTGTAGATAATTTTGCCATCGACAATTTACATTTTTTTGGTCCGACCAAAAGGAAGAGATTTATTTACCAAAAACTATGCTCTTCGTCCTTTGACCCTCTAAAACGGGATGACGCCGGCACGGGATCTTAGGGGACTTTTGATATGTTGTATATTATGGCAATAAAAAGATAATCGTAAAAAAAAAAGTTAACAAATAATTTTTCGGCAGATTGCATTAATTTTTGTTTTATTTTCCTGGGTTATTCGTTAGCTTAAGTCTTTTATCACTTCTTAGATTGGGTATTCAGGTAATTGTTCGTACAGTTCATGTGTTTTAGTTTTATAGGGTAGATTAAAAATTCGTTTAACGGCTTTGTTTTGTAAACTTTGCACTTTGTTTATGTTGTTTATTTGTGTATTTGTCCATAGCACTATTAACCCAGGAAAATAAAACAAATATTAATGCAATCTGCCGAAAAATTATTTGTTAACTTTTTTCTTTACCATTATCTTTATATTGTCATAATATACAACATATCAAAAGTCCCCTAAGATCCCGTGCCGGCGTCATGCCATTTAAGAGGGTCAAAGGTCGAAGAGGACAGTTTTTGGTAAATAAGTCTCTTTCTATTGGTCTCACAAAAAAAATGTGATTGTAAATTTTAGATTGGACAATTATCTACAAAAAAATTCATACATATTTTTCCATCGTGCGACCGTTATTGCGTAGTAGTGTCAATTCTGCATGACGTTGGTTTATTTTAACACCGGCCGAAATACACAAACGTGGTAAATTTCTTTCAAAATTTTTTTAACCAAAGTTTTAATTAAACCTCTAAGATACATAATCGGCAATAAAAGGTCTTGTAAATTATCAACTGCGTGTATACAGGTGCTCCAAAAATGAATTTGAAAATGTCTGTAACTCCTCAGGTTAATAAAACAAACTAAAATTTTTACAAAAAGGTGTTAGCTCTTGTCCTTTCAATGAGTTACAACCCTCTAACAAAGCCCCAAAGCATTCATTAATCTTAAAAAAAAATAATATAAGAAAATGTGACAAAATTTTCAATACAAAACAAACTATGTATTGAAGGCCTTTTCAATAAATTGTATGGAATTTTAAAGTGATGGGACCATTATCTTGGGAGCAATAGAAAACATGATCATGTTGAACACTATGTAATTCCATTCAATTTATTGAGAAGGCCTTAAATACATAGTTTGCTTTGTATTAAAAATTTTGTCGCATTTTTTCATATTATTTTTTTTTAAACATTAATAATTACTTTGGGGCTTTGTTAGAGGGTTGTAACTTATTGAAAGGACAAGAGCTAACACCTCTTTGTAAAAATTTTAATTTGTTTTATTAACATGGGGAATTACACACATTTCCAAATTCATTTTTGGAGAACCTGTATACAAGCAGTTGATAATTTAGACGACCTTTTATTGCCGATTATGTATCTTAGAGGTTTAATTAAAACTTTGGTTAAAAAATTTTGAAAGAAATTTACCACCTTTGTGTATTTCAGTCGGTGTTAAAATAAACCAACGTCATGCAGAATTGACACCACTACGCAATAGCGGTCGCTCGATGAAAAAAAATGTATAAATTTTTTTGTAGATAATTGTCCAATCTAAAATTTACAATTACATTTTTTTTTTGTGAGACCAATAGAAAGAGACTTATTTACCAAAAACTGTCCTCTTCGACCTTTGACCCTCTTAAATGGCATGACGCCGGCACGGGATCTTAGGGGACTTTTGATATGTTGTATATTATGGCAATATAAAGATAATGGTAAAAGAAAAAGTTAACAAATAATTTTTCGGCAGTTGAATTCCTTAATCACTGGGTTATATAAGGTATGACAATATTGACTGGATGTGAGCAAAATAAAACATCTTTTGACAATTTTGCGTCTAGTAATCGGTAACATGTATTAGCGCACCAATAAACGTCGGTTTTTTTTTAAATGTCATTTACATGTAAATCCCACGTAAGTTTTTCGTCTATTGTTATTCCCAAATATTTACACGAATTAACTTTACACTTGTTAAATAATTTTATTGATTATTTTTATATTTAAGGGTTCACATTTTTTTTTTTCATGAATTTTCTCGGAAACTTGTTTGGATATCTGTTGAGATATTCGAACAAGTTTCCAGGAAACATGTTGCCATTCTTTCCCATTGCGGGAAATGGTCGTTTGAAGATTTTTGGTGGTGCGGGTCTTGCTGTAAATTCAGCGGTCATTTTTAACAAATCTTCATTTTCTTTAAAAGACTCTTGGATGTTCTTACCAAAGAGGTGTGAATCAGTCTTAGCCCCTTCCAATGCCTTCTTCAAATGATCATTCTTAATCGTCGGAATTATAAAACTCTTTTGTGTATCCGAAATCTTTGCAAAGGCATGTGTAATCAGCGGTGAATAGCTACTGGCGGCTTCATTTATAGTTAGTAAAGCATGCACTTCATTTCGCATGCAAAGAGTACAGTGCATTTAAACTCTACTAATTGTACGTCAGAGTAATGCAGTTTGCCTAAACAATTTTTTTTTTAAATTAACTTTTAAGAGCCTCATATCTCCTCCGACTACCATGGTGAGACGCGAATCGGTGCGGGGAATGCTAGCATAAGAGGCTGGCATGTGAATGACGAAATGTAATGGAGGGGAGCGTTCTAAGAAAGCGCGCATGTCAGTACAGTTGACCAAACAAATGTATCTTAGGTGATTTTCACACGTGCATTTCTGCTAAACTAACGAATATGCGAGTTTTAATTCAATTTTGTTTTTAAATAAATTTTAAATTTAGATTTTGATTTGTATTCGCGGATAGACAGTTTTGTAAATATATTATATGTTAAAATAATAGTTTGGAATGAAATTAAAATTTTATTTTCTTAATTCAATTATTGTTTGAGGACTAGTGCTTCAAAATTATTTTTTTGAGTAAATACTTAATACTTTTCGCAAATAAAATATTGTCTTTAATAAAAATATATAAAGCTTTTAAATAAAGAATTAAAAAATATACAATTAATAATAGTTTAATGTAAAATTGCGTGTTATTGCTACACAAAAAAAAGTTACAGTTGCCGCCATTTTAAACCAAATAAAAGATGTTTAAAAAATATAAATATTCATTTATTAAAAAAAAACATAAGTACTAATTCTAATTTATTAAATATACAATGGGCTTATGCCTATGTCTACTTTTTATTTTTAACCAAAAAATTCAAATTTGTTATTTGTGAAACGTCCATTATGTATATCTAAGGGTGTATTTGCATTGCGCCGGTGATTAAGAAAACACTTGGTATTGCGCCGATTTTGTCATACAGAAATATGTTGCATTGCGCCGCTATTGTTTATAAAAGGTCCATTGTTATACCAGAAGCTAAGCATACCCAGGTAAAAGGGATTAAGAAAACTCGATTTAAAAACATTTACAGGTATATTCTAAATTAAAAAATATTAAAATAAGTAACATTTTTGGGTTACTTTCTTAGCATACATTTTTATAATAGTACTAGTCTTTTTTTCTTCATATATTAAAATTTATAATCTTGTGTTGACACATTTTTAATGAAAGTGTGTCGAACTCAGGTATATTCTAACTGTCACGAATAAACGCTGGGGCTTGTTGAATTTCCCGTCTTACAATTTTTGCTGGGTTTTCGGTGATATTATCAGTAGCTCTCCGTTTTCCGCTATTAGATATGTATTGTCCTGGTAGGTAATGTGCTGACAAGGATTCTTAATTTTTCTCTAGTTTGTTTTTTTAAATTTCAGGGCTTTAGATATAATTTTACAAAAGCACTGGGGGACCTTTTTCCACTGGGGGACACTAGGTTAGGTAGGTTAGGTTAAGATGTGTTAAAATGAAGACTAATTGATGACTAATTTGTTGGGGTGACAAAGGAAGGGATTAAACAGATGCAAACCAGGTATACGAAATGACCCAAAACAATAGGTATCATAAAAGTGGCGCAATACACACTATTTTTGTATACTCAAATTTAACCATCGGCGCAATAGGCATATATCCATATCTAATTACTAACTAATACCAAATTGTAGACCCAAAAATAAAATGATATGTTGAAACCTATTTTTTTCCTTTTATAAAAGGTGGATCTCTAATAGGCATATTCCTTGTTATTCTTGGATCCACAATTTCTGGCAATACACACTCCATATAAAACTGGTTTAATTTGGGTAACATCTTTTCTTCCCAGAAATCAATGTCTTTAAATATTTTTTCGATTTTTGATCCTAAAGGAGTCACACTAAAAAAATGCAGGAATCTTTTTCGGCTATTACTAATTGTCCCTGAACTTGGTCCACTTATGGCCTGTGTTAACCGAATATTTATTGTTTTTAACTTTCCAAAAGCTAATTTTTTTCTTGGCAATTCCTTCTTCAGGGGTCATTTCTCTTGCAGAATAAGGACACTTCACTTCCAGAAGACCAGAGGTTCCCACCAAGCCATCAGGCGTAGCCCCTAAATATGGATATTTTTTGTTTATAAATAAACCACACTTTTTTTGGATTCTTTGGCTTTTTCTTCATTTTTACGCCCATATATGAAGCACTACTTTTTATATCAGTTGTATACAAGAGTGTTTTCACCAATGAACTACATGATGTTGTCTGTCTTCTACAGCAAACTGTACCAAAATTTGACGCAATAATTAATTTTCTACGTTCATCCATCCATTCGTTATAATTACATGGGTCCTGTGTTCGCTTTTCTATGGCGATTAATTCTTCATTACTTCTTGCGTTTAGGCCTTCAACGTATAACTTTTTGGCAGCTTCTAGATCTTGCTCGTCAATGTCTGGTTGGTGCAGTATGGACCATAATCAGCATTTGAACTGGATTTTGTTTGTTGGGTGAATAATTTCCTACCTTTTACGCTACGTGATTTTGTGCGTACAAAATTACGCCTCTCAAATTTTTTGATAATCAAGGATGACGGACTTTTATTGGTGTAATATTTTTGTAAGTGATAAATTGTCGTTCGATGCGTATTATGTCCATGGGCGTCCCAAAATGAACATCACATGTTAAAAATATCAACAACTTTTATTTAATGTTCATGAATATAGTCATCTTGTATATTATATTTCTTTTTATCATACGAATATATATATATATATGTCTTAAAACCGACAAATAGCATCTTGTATTGTAAGTTCCTCTTAAAGAGTAATTAATTTGATTTCCATCAATAAATTTGCATATTATATTATTAAATTGTTCAACAATGTTACTATCAAAAACTAAGTAAATTAGCGAGAACCAATTGGGGGCGGAGGACTGGCACTTGTATATTCTACGGCGGAGTACTGTTGCCCTGTTTGGATGAATAGTAAGTTGTCATGTAAACAAAATTGACACACAATTAAACCAAACTATGAGAGTAATCACTGGTACAATAAAATCTACACCAACGCCTTGGTTGCCTGTGCTTTCTAACATAGCTCCACGTGACCTTAGAAGAATACATGCAGCTAAAAGGGAATGGGATAAGGTTCAATTTGAGTTGGAGAAATTCCCCTTACATATTGACTTACAGATGCTTCCACCTAACAGACTTAAATCAAGGAAGCCCATATGGCAAGAGGAGTTTATTCATCAACCCTTTTCCATCACTGATATATGGAAAAATAAGTGGCAAGAAATTGAGGGTGGTATTGATTGAAGATCCAACGAAGGTAGTTCCAGGGTTTGATCAGCCCAGAAAAGTTTGGAGTATGGTTAATCGCCTTAGGACGTGTCACGGACGTTGTAATGATATGCTTTATAAATGGAATGCATTACCAAGCCCGCTTTGTAAATGTGGTGCATTGCCAGAAACGATTAAACATATTGTAGAAGAATGTCCAAACACTAAATTTGAGGGTGGTTTTCAAGAAATACACCAATTAACTCCAGAAACTTTGAATTGGATATCAACCCTGAAACAGCGGTAACTTTTTAGCTGTGATTTATTGTACCACCACAATTTTGAAAACACTGGTATGTGTCTTTCGATGGTTTTCCTCGGCCGCGAAGTAAATGCTTTACCAGAGGAATAAAAATGGACGTGAAAAAATGAACATCACTTAAACCTTTTGGAATTTAACCATCTTCTATTTTATAATGTTCATTTGTACCTATTTTTGACATGTATTTATAATATCATACGAATACAGGGTGTCCAAAAAATGGCGCATAAACGCGATGGTACGTTGTTGGGGCATGTCTAAGGAGCCCCAGAAAATTGTTAAAAAAATCTATCTCATATACCCTCGGAGATATGAGTCCCCAAAGTGCGAAACTTTAATCGCTTATATTTTAAATATAACTGCACATATTAACGAAACAAATGGTTTAATACAAAGCTACAGTATATCTTAAACTATTCAACCATTTGTTTATTTATTAAATGGTCGAATTACATTTTTATAATTAATTTAATTTTACAAAATTTTCATGAAATGAAGCTGACAACAACGTCAATAAAATCTAGTGCAAAAGTGTATGATCAAGACTTATTGATGGGATTTTTAGACTCAAAGATGGGATTTTTAGATGTATTTTCCTAGACTGTGTTGCCGAATTTATGCAACTTTGTTCGCATTTTTCTCGATGAATATAACAGATAGATTTTTTTTGACAATTTTCTAAAAATCCCTGAGAATACCCCAAGAGCGTACCATAGCGTTTATGCGCCATTTTTTTATGATCGACACAATGGTGTAAAGAGAAACCCATAGATTTATTTCATAACCTCAAAATGGGACACCTGCGCCTCCTCTTTGGGCATAACGTTTTTTGTATTTGAATTTTCAAAAAATAAATTATTTTATCGGTAAGATACGTTTAATACGAAGAAGAAATTATACCACATTTTTTTTTTTAAATTATCCCTTCTTCAAAATTATTCACATTTTATAATTTCATGTTGCATTCTACTTTTTGAAATATTTGGGCAATTTTTTTTTCAGGAAAACATAAAATTATTATAAACTAACGTAAACAAAAAAACTAGAATTGGCCCCACAATAGGACACTGGGCCCCCTTTTTGGGGCTTTTTAAAATATTATTGCAATTTTTTTTTCTTGAAAACTTAAAACTATTATAAACTAGCGTAAACAAAAAAAATATTTAAATTTGCCCCACAATTGGACACTGGGCCCCCTTTTGGGGCACCGGACTTTAAATAATGACAATGATGTACTTTTTCTGTAATAAAATCTTTAAACGTGTGGCGCAAGGGATGGGTGACCCACGTCACACAGGTTATACTAAACTTCAGGAGACTTTTTATACATTTATTGTTTCAACTTTACATGTCGGATATTGACTTGAGACTGTCTTGCTTATTAACTAATAACTTATAAACGATGGTGATTCTGTAGTGTCATCAATAAATTAGGTGCGGTGACCACTGCATACGTAGAACTATACAGGGCGCACTACACCTCCGTTTTCGGTAGAGTGACCTTCGATTTGTACGGGAACGAAGGGCACTGGGTTTAGGGAATGACACGAATTTAGGTTGTTAATAAATGCTTATAAATAACAATAAATTATACTTAAACTACATTATTTGAATTATCAAAACGAAAGGCTACATTACAAAAGATAAAACTAAAATATTATATTTCTATAGATTTTTCCATGCATGCAGGAAAATTATGATTACAATAAATTAAAGTAATAAAGTAAAGATAAAATATTTCTTTTTAAAGACCTAGAATAAAAACACATAAAATTAGAAATAGGCATCCTTCCCTTTCAGAAAGCTTAAATTTGCCTTCTTGAAGAATGTCTCTTGGGAATAGGAATGGTATAAAAATGAATCGTAATAAAACAATATTAAATAACAGTGTAAATATAAAATATGTAACACTAGCCTATGAGATAGGTCAGTTTTGTTACTGACATCATATTTCTAACTACCTTAAAAATATAAGTTACATAAAAATATAAGTGTTTTTGACCTGTAGGTAAGTACTTTGTTTATTTATTTGTTAAAAAAATGGCTGAACTCTATTTTTATGAATTGTTACGTTTTTTCCTCTTTCATTTTCAATTGTACAGTTTACACCTGAAGTACTAGTAATTGAAAATGGACCGTTATACCAGGCGTCAAATTTTGATCTATTTTCATTGGAAGTTAAAACTAAATCATTTTGCTTTAAGTGGACCGATCGAGAAGAAATATCGTATTGAAGCTTACGCTCGCGTTTAGCCTTTTCAAGAAGTTCCCTAGCACGTCGGTGCGTGGTTTGTAAACGATATCTTACTTCTTGGTCGTACGCATGGAGATTATATAATGGATCGACGGTAGTTTTAAGGAATAATTCGGGCATTTCTGCTCTTTTAGCAAAAACAAGTTCAAATGGAGTATAATTGTGATACGAGCTTGGTGTCGTATTGTAACAAAAACAATAGTACTTGAGCCATTCGTCCCAGTCTGTTCTTGTATCATTTATATACATCCTTATGTATTCATTCAAAACTCTGTGATTTCTTTCACAAGAGCCTATTGATTGACTGTGATAAGCGGTAGAACATTTGTGGCTTATATTAAGAAGTTTGGACAAGTTTTCCAGTACTTCATTTCGGTATTCAGTACCCATGTCGGTACGAATTTCCTTCATAGGACCGTAAATCAGTATAAAGTTGTCCATAATAGCTTGAGCTACTGTTTTTGCTTCTTTGTTGGAGACGGGAATAATAACAACGTACTTCGTAAGGTCACACTGTATCGTTACGGCGTATCTATTTCCTTTGCTAGTTAAAGAAAATGGGCCAATTGTATCAATGCAGGTAATATCAAACGCAGTTTGTGGGGTTGGTGTGATAACCATTGGCTCCTTATTGATTATTTTACGTTTATTCATTTGGCATTTAGGGCACTGTTTGACATAAACAGCTACGTCTTTGGACATGCCACGCCAACGATATTTGCTTCTGATCTTCTTCAGTAATCTCTTCTGTCCGCAATGACCACCGGTAAGGGGTTCATCGTGTAATGTCTTCATTATTTCGATTTTTTCCTCTTCTGTCGTCACAGATTTGGGTTCATTGTATAGTACTATTTTTGTTTTCTTTAAAAAACTACTTCCGGCTTCTTTTAATTGGTTTATAGTGCACTTTGTAAATAAATTATCATTTAATTGCATTTTTATTTCATTATAATTTCGATTATAATGATGATATTATTATTAATTATTATTATAAATGATATTATTTTTAAGATCTTCCATTTTAATGCGAGATAGGGCATCTGCGCCTACGTTGTGTATGCCTTTGATGTATTCTATTTCAAAATCAAATTCTTCAAGATCAAGACGCATCCTTGTCAACTTTGAATAGGGGTCTTTCATTGAGAAAAGATAGATCAGCGGTCTGTGATCTGATTTTACCAAGAACTTTTTTCCATAAAGGTAGGGTCTAAAATGTTTTATAGCCCAATGAATAGCTGCAAGTTCTTTTTCTATAGTAGATTTATTGCATTCTCCTTTAGTAAAGGATCTTGATGCAAAAGAAATTGGTAATTCGAATCCATCAAAGTTTTGGGCCAGTACTGCTCCGCAAGCTTCCTTTGAGGCATCGGTCGTTAAGATAAATTCTTTATCAAAGTTTGGGTATTGAAGTATTTTCGGGTCCAACAAGGAGTTTTTTAGGGCTTTAAATGAAGTTTCACAATCTTGGTTCCAGATGAATTCGGTGTTTTTTCTTGTTAGCTTGTTAAGGGGTTTTGTGATTTCTGCAAAGTTGGGGATAAATCTTCGGTAATAATTGCAAAATGCAATAAAACGTTTAGCTGAATCCGCGCTGTCTGGAACTGGATACCTGTTTATAGTATCGTATTTCGAGTCGTCTGGAAGTATACCTTTGTCAGTTACCTTGTGACCTAGAAAAGTTACTTACGCTTTTGAAGAATTTACACTTTTCAGGGTTAAGTTTTAGGTTAAACTTCCTGCAAGTTTCGAAGACCTTTCTTAGATTTTCAAGGTGATGTTGTACTGAGCATCCTCAGACGATTAAATCGTCCATGTACAGAAATGCTCTTTCGGGTGTTATACCTGAAAAGGCAATTGACATCATCCTCTGAAAACTATTTGGGCTAACTTTAAGTCCAAAAGGTAACCTAGTAAAGCGATAGGAACCTGAGTCAACACTAAACGAAGTCATATCTCGTGAATTTGGTTCAAGTGGGACTTGATGAAATCCTGAGCTTAAATCACAAACTGAAAACCATTTTGCTCTTCCTAGTTGATCCAGAATGTCATCTATGCGAGGAAGGGGAAATTTATCAGCAATTAATTTCTTGTTTAGTTGCCTATAATCGATTACAAGACGCCATTTTTTCTCGCCGTTAGTACCCTTTTTAGGTACTAGCAAGACGGGACTGTTATAGTCTGATACGGACGGTTCAATGATTTTATCCTGTACCATTTTTTGTATTTGTTGATTTATTTCTTGTTTTTGCGAATTAGGCGTCCTATAATTTTTTATGTAAACGGGTGTGGGGTCAAGTACTTTTAATTTTTGTTGGTAAAAATTGTTTGTAGTCAGCTTGTCAGTTTTTAGTGCAAATACATCAGCAAAATCTTTGCATAATTGAATCACGTCGTTTTTTACGAATTGTGGTAAGTCTTGCTTCAGTTGTCCTAGTAGTACTTCTTCTCGGTTTACATCTTCATTACTGACTTTGTATATTTGATAGTTGTTGAGGTTGTCGGTTTTAAAATCGGCATTTTTTATTGTAACGCTTTCAAAAGTTGTGTTTATAATTTTTATCGTGGGATTGTCACTTGATACTATGGTGCTTGCAACAAACACACCTGGAGATATTTCGTCGTTTAAAATAATGGCATCTTCTTTTAGATGTTTAAGCTTAACTAAGCGTATTACTTCGCATCTAGGAGGGATTGTGAGGGTATTTTCTTCAGGACTATTGTAGATAGGCGTTTTTATTTCGTTGCGTCCGATCCTTAGAGTCATACTCCAGTCAAAATAATCTAGTTGGCACTTGTATTTTGAGATAAAATCTCTACCCAGGATACCATCTGCAGGAATAGGAAAGTTCCGCTCGACAATGTGGAATTCGTGTTCCAACGCAAAGCCTTCAACATAGACGAGCGTTTTTGTCGTGCCTACAGAGTCACATGATCCCTCAGTAACACCTCTAATCTTAATAGAGTTTCCTCTGTTCACAATTTGATTTGGATTTACTTTGTTTCTTTTAAACAATGAAATATCTGCGCCTGTATCAATGATTAGCGTGGTTTGTTGGTCGCCTGTCATCTTCGTAAATATAACCACAAAATTTGAAAGTGAGAGGTCCAAATTGTAAATTTTCATTGCGCTCCCAACGGACCTGATGGTTGGGGCGCCAATGAGTTTTCCTGTTGTTGGGGTCCGGCATAAAGTTGAGGTCCAGGATAGTCTTGAGGACCGGGATAGTGTTGAGGTCCAGGATAGTGCCCATCATCGGCATAATCCTGATAGCAATTATAACCATAATCCTCTGGACCTGGTTGTAAGTAGCGAACGTAGTTATCTCTACGCCCTCGGTGTCCTTGACCTCTTTGTGGATTGTTATATCCTCTGTTTCCCCGATGGTTGCTGAATGGTCTAAAGTTACTACCTCTATAGCTATTATTAAAATATCTTGGAGGATTATGCTGGTTTTTTCCACGGTAATTGTTACCTCTAAAAGGCCTACGCATACCGTTGGAACGCGAGTACAAGACACTTACGTTATTCTCATCAGAAGCCACATTGACAAATTTTGTCAATGCGTCCTGAGAGGTTGTGAAGGTTCCAGCTTCCATAATAATTTTTACCTTTTCCGAAGTTGCGTTTTTGCATAAGGCTTTCACTGCTACATTGGTGGAGTACGCTTCTGCTACCGCAGTTGGTACTCCTTCCGTTATGTACGCTCTCTTCAGTGATGCTGTTAGGCTTTCCACTTCGGAGGCGTACTTTGCAGAGTCTCGTCCCTGTTGTTTTAAAGACAATATTTTTGCTGAGACCAGCTGAGAGTTATCACCCTTAACTCCAGCTTTTAACTTAGCAATGATGACTTCCAGAGAATCCTCATCAGCTATAAGGTCTCTGGCTTTGCCAATCAATTTTGTCTTGACAAACGCTTTCGCATTATTTGCGTGCGCACCAGCGTTGTCCTTTAGAATGTCCAGAGCATCTAAGAATGATTGGACTTTTTCAGCTGAGCCATCAAATTCGTGTGGGACGATTTTACTTGCAAAATTGAAAAATTCGATTGCTGTAAGAGCCATTGTTTCTTCTAGTGGTTGTGGCGTATTAACTTCCTGTTTAACGTTTGTTTGTACTTCTAAATTTTCGATCCTTCGCTATCGCTGCCAATCAATGTTGCTTCCTGATCCAAAATCGTAGGATCTATATAGGTGAGACAAGAACTGGGGACTTTATACTTAACCTTAAGAACCTGCCTTCGTTGCGTGACATTCCACTGTTGCTTGGGCGAAAATGCTGGATTGCATTTTTGGAAATCGTTGCACTCAAGTTTGAGGTCGTTTGCACTTGCACGATCACTTTTTGATGTCCATCTGGCATCCTGGATTTGCGATGCTTCCACACTATTAAGGTTAAACTTAACTTTCCATTATTTTTAGAATAAATCCAGACTTGGCTTGATTAGAATATTGACCTATACCTGCACTTTCGCGCTGTGGGTACTCAGCACTTTTCCCATACGCTGGGGTACTCAACTTTGAGAGTAACACACAAGGTACAATATTAGCCATAAAACACTAAGATTTTCACTTCTGGATGTTCAGTACTACCACAGGTTCACAATCAATTTATCAACACTGTTGATAAACTGGCTAAGGATCGCCATGTGGCGCAAGGGATGGGTGACCCACGTCACACAGGTTATACTAAACTTCAGGAGACTTTTTATACATTTATTGTTTCAACTTTACATGTCGGATATTGACTTGAGACTGTCTTGCTTATTAACTAATAACTTATAAACGATGGTGATTCTGTAGTGTCATCAATAAATTAGGTGCGGTGACCACTGCATACGTAGAACTATACAGGGCGCACTACAAACGCCTATTCTTTTCTTTACAAAATAAAAAGATATGTGAGCCCCAAAAAGGGGCCCAGTGTCCTATTGTGGGGCCAATTCTAGTTTTTTTTTTGTTTACGCTAGTTTATAAGAGTCTTAAGTTTTCAGGAAAAAAAAATTGCAAATGATTTCAAAAAGCAGAATGTAACATGAAATTATGAAATGTGAATAATTTTGAAAACGGGTTGGTTTTTTAAAAAAAAATGTGGTATAATTTTTTCTTCGTATTAAACGTATCTTACCGATAAAAAAATTTATTTATTGAAAATTCAAATACAAAAAAAGTTATGCCCCAAGAGGGGGCGCAGGTGTCCCATTTTAAGGTTATGAAATAAATCTATGGGTATCTCTTTACGACCATTGTGTCGATCATAAAAAGTAAGACAATTATACCAAATTTTGTTTTTCTATGTTGTTTCATTTAATAGTAATGAAAAAAAACATAAAAATTTTGGTTTTGGAAAACAGCCTGTATCTGGAAAACGGTGCACTTTTGGATACATGTAAATGGGGCTTAATCGAACTATTTTTGGGTAAGGAATCTCGGGTTAAACTATTGAAACGACTTTCGGAAACACCCTGTATTGACAACTGAAATTAGCGTTACGAGATAACTTCCAAACTTAAGTTTTGGGCGCAATTTTAAGATTCTTCAGATAGTAGCTGGGCGGGCTACATTAGATTTTTAGTGCATGTAAAAAAGTCAAAGTGACAATTTAAAGTAAAAACTTTATTATAAATTAAAACCGTAATAATGGAGTTGCTTTGTACGGTAAAGAGAAAAAAATAATATTTTTTATCTATAAATTTCCCATACATAAAACTCTCGATAAAACTTTAAAGTTAAATGAAAATAAAAAATGGACAAACATACAAAAAAATTCTGAAAAATCGCATCAAAAAGGGGCCATCTAATCAAGACACTTATATTTCTAATTTAATTTTTTAAATTTGAGAAAAGCGTGATTTAGAAGGCACAGTCTACTAACCTTGGGAAGTATTTACATTCTTTTTATATTCTTTCGTTCATAGGGTTCCAACAAGTCATTTCTAAGCTTCCTTTTATTACCTACATTCATTTTCTGGGCATGGGGCATAATAATCGACACATAATATGTGTGATAAATTTCCTAAATGTGTTTCGTCTAGTAAGATTATGGCCTATATTCGTAATCGAACAGATTCTTTGTGGTCAACATAATCTTTTGGTTTACTGAAGATACTAATTGTCCCAAATACACTTGCACTTGTACAGCCGTTCAATATTAAAGCCGAAATTAAAATATTTTGATTTACTAGCAAACAATTATGTAAAACCGAAAAAAGAAGTCAGAAATTATGTTTGCAAATTTTTTTTTTCTTAAATGACAGTTGTGTGACACACAGTTGACAACTTGATTGACAATTTTTTACAATAAATCATTAAGCACACTTAAGTTAAATTCTAAGCACTTATGACGTCATTGGGCGCACACTAGCTACTAGATCTGTCAAAATTTAAGCCATTGTAGTTAATTTCAGTTGTCAATACATATATACTAAGTTAGCGTTAAAGAAAGAGAATGCAAAATTTAATATCGCTGTCGTTTTCAGGAAGATGTCTCATACCACAAGGATGGTCACGAAATTCCATTTACGTTCCTCAGTTTCGGTTTTATAATGTAACGATGTCCATTTACATAAAGAGAAGGCAGTCATATTCTAACTCCAAGGAACGTGAACGGAATTTCATGAGTAGCTCAGTCGATCCGGTACTTACTTGTCAACACAACGTTTTCATACTTTTATTAAGAACTAGCAGAGTGAATTTGACCAAAAATTCAAACCAAGATGCTGGCTTTAGACTCTTTTTGCATATGCGCTAAACTTGATTTTTAGATGCTTAAGAAAAAGAAAACTTTTATTATTCGTAAATTTTACTACACGGTACCTAATTTTAACCTTAATTATAATAAAATACGAATATATATTTCATGATTTAAAAGTAAAAGAAATTTATTGATTAAAAGACGAAAAAAAAGAGATGTTACAAATTCCGAGAATTAGCAAATTGCGTTTTTAGCAAAGTAGGTACTATGAGAAACTTAAAGCATTACGTGTTAAAATAAAAGTATGAAGTATTTTTATTTGAATATTTTTAAATGAATGTAGTTTGTCAAATAAAATGATTTTCATAACATACATATATAGTGTTTAATTCAAATATAAAATGTTACACCCTGTATAGTGTATTTATTTTAATACTTCATTAATTTTTTAAAAGGCCATTTCCAAAGATAACAAACTTGCCAATACTTTGTTATAACTATCGTTAACAATTTATTTACATAGGGGTGGAACATCATTTGACAGATATAAGAAATGTTGAGCATAAATAAGCCTCCTTTTTACTTCATTGGGCATAAGCATTTTGTTCTTAATTTTTGGAATGAAAGCTAGCTCTGGTATGTTTGGCAATCCAAAAACAAGAATTTTGGTAAATACATTAGGCACCCTCTGCTCTAGGTCATCTAAAAATTCCATACCACCAACACCTCCACCAGTTAATTCTCTTTGGAAATTAATCCTTTGAGCTTTACGCTTTACATCCAATTCCCATTTTTGAAAAATCTAATAATAAATTATTGTACCTAAAATTTAAGTTAAATAATTTAATTGGTAGGCATTTTACCTGCTTCCATTCTTCGCTAGTTTTTTTTGCTCCCTCGTATGAATTTAATTCACTTTCAAGCAAATTAAAATTGATTTCTTCTTTTAATTTTTGGTAAATTAGATATACTTCAAATTGAAGATCAGAAACGCTAACTAGAAAAACACCATAATTTATGTAAATAGAAATATACATATTTATACAAGGTGATTTCAAAAGTCGTTTTAATAATTTAACGCGAGATTTATTACCTAAAAATAATTTAATTAAGCCCCATTTACCTAGATCCAAAAATGTCCGAAATACAGGCTGTTTTTCAAAATTTTTAAAATCACATTATATATACAGGGTGAGTAGAAAGTAACGCATATCGCTTCTAACGGCGTAAATACTTTTCCTAGAGTCCTAATTTTTTTCAGGTCGATTCCTAACTTTTTCTTGCGCATTTGATGAAACTAAATTTAAATATACAGGTTGTGCTAGTTTTAACTAATGAAATGCAACTTTGTAATTTTAAATGGGACACCCCATTTTTTTATTTTTTTTTCAAATCTAGGATGAATTTGCAGTTCAATGATATAGATTTTGTTACTACACCCCTTGTTCGCAAAAAGGTTGTCAGACATCAAAAATACACTTTAATTATTTTAAGATATCCAACGATTTTGTGCTTCTTTTTTTGGTTGGATTTGACAGTTAAATAAAATTTTTTTAAAGAAAAAAAATATACTTCTAATTTTCCAAAAAACACGTCCACTTTAAAAAAAATGCCTTACGATTTTGAAAATGTCTTAAAAATTTTTATTTTTTTTTAAATACCTTAAATTTTCCAAAAATATCTTTAATTTTCCGAAAATACCTTCAATTTTCCAAAACTACTTTTAATTCCTCAAAAATCCCTTCAACTTCTTAAAAATATCTTTAATTTCCAAAAAATACCACTAATTTTTCGAAAATATCTTGGAATTCATGAAATAAATCCTTTGTGTAAAAGCCAACAAAGAAAGATGCCCATAAGTGTTAAATACCTTAAAATAATTAATGTTTATTTTTGCGGTTGACAACCTTCTTGCGAGTAAGGGGTAGTAGCAAAACCTATATCATTAAACTCCAAATTTATCATAGATTTGGAAAAAAAATTAAAAAATGGGGTGTTCCGTTTAAAATAACAAAGTTGCGTTTTATTACTCAGAACTGACACAACCTGTATATTTAAACTTAGTTTTATTAAATACGGAAGAAAAAGTTAGGAATCGACCTAAAAAAATTAAGGCTCTAAGAAAAGTATTAACGCCGTTAGAAGCGATATGCGTTACTTTCTACTCACCCTGTATATATATACAGGGTGGTCCAAGCAAAAGTTTCCACCCCCATTATTTCCTGAACGAATTTGTTCTGGAGGAACTGCCGTGACACGTCATTTTTTTTTTGGAGGGGAACATCTAATTAGGGTATTTTTTAATTTTTTTGTTCAACCCTCCAAGCGGGGTGATTACACCATCAAAATCTTTAAATGGCACTACGGGTCAAGTGGGGTCTTATTTGAAAGCTACAATTTTTCTCTTTTCAAAAAAAAACATTTTTTCAAAATCGGGCGAAAATTTTTCAAAATTTTTATTTTTTTGAATTTTAAATTTAATCATATTTTACGCTTCTTAAAAAGAAACCTGCTTAGGCAGGTCGATTTTCTTTCGAAGAAGAACATCTAACAACATATTTCTTAATTTTTTTCTTTAACCCCCCAAGCGGGGTAATAACCCCATCAATAATCATTAATGACCATTCTGGGTAAGTGGGGTCTTATTTGAAAGCTACAATTTTTCTCTTTTCAGCAAAGTAAAAAATTTTAAAATCGGACAAATATTTTTCGAAATTTTGTTGTTTTTTTATTTTAAGTCTTAAAGTAAATTTACACAACTAAAAATTTTGATTTTTTAAGAAATTATTCTTAAAAAAGATCGAGAATGTTATTTCAAGAATACTTTCTTAAAAAATTTACTTTTAGATTTAAAATAAAAATAAGCAACAAAATTTCAAAAAATATTTGTCCGATTTAAAAATTTTTTATTTTGCTGAAAAGAGAAAAATTGTAGCTTTCAAATAAGGCCCCACTTACCCAGAATGGCCATTAAAGATTATTGATGGGGTTGTTACCCCGCTTGGGGGGTTGAAGAAAAAAATAAAGAAATATGTTGTTAGATGTTCTTCTTCAAAAGAAAATCGACCTGTCTAAGCATTTTCTTCTTAAGAAGCGTAAAATTTGATTAAATTTAAAATTCAAAAAAATAAAAATTTTGAAAAATTTTCGCCCGATTTTGAAAATATTTGTTTTTTTAAAAAGAGAAAAATTGTAGCTTTTAAATAATGCCCCACTTGACCCGTAGTGCCATTCGAAATTTTTGATAGGGTAATCACCCCGCTTGGAGGGTTGAACAAAAAAAATAAAAAATACCCTAATTAGATGTCCCCCTCCAAAAAAAAAAATGACGTGTCGCGGCAGTTCCTCCAGAACAAATTTGTTCAGGAAATAATGGGGGTGGAAACTTTTGCTTGGACCACCCTGTATCTATATCTACCACCTTTTTGGTAAGAAATCTCGCGTTAAATTATTGAAACGATTTTCGGAAACACCCCGTATACAGAATGTTTCACAATTAGACCAAAAGATTTCGAGTCTACATAGGGAATTCAAGGGATTACATGGGACTACTCAAAGAATACAAGGATAAAAAAAAATACTAATACATGGATAATACATAGAGAATACATGATACTACAAAATATGCCTGTACAAGAAATACACAGAGCTACGAACCCCATACACTGTTTTCAGTTGTCTGCTAAATATTGTGAAAACTAAAATAAAAGTGTAGAGAAATATATATATATTATACTAACCTGTTAAACTTTATTTAATAAGCAAACAAATAAATTATTTAATTTTTATCGCGATATATATCGGCTGCCTTGCTAATCGCCTCAGCTAAGGCAAAAATCGAATCAGCCATTCTTAAATTAGAATTTGCCGATGCCGCTGCATATTTCAGCATTAATTCTGCAAAATATTTAGTTTAGCAGTAGGTATTTAATTTTGTTATGCGACCACTGTGGATTCTAAGTACAAGTAAATTAATTGAATTTTTTTTATCTTAGAACTTACCATTCCAGGATTTATTTTTTTGTGCTGGTGTTGGTCTTGAAGCACGTCCAGCTTTTGCTAAAAATTCGTAAAAATTTATATTTAAAAGTATTAAAAAAAAAACACTACAATTTAGGAAAAAATTTACCATTTACAAATTCTCGGGGTGCGGAATAATTGGAGGATGTGGAGGCCACAGGCTCTGATGGTGGAGCGGTTGCTATAAATTTGTTAAAATAATAAAAAATATATGCAATGTAAAGATTCAGCAGACATGTAGACTTAAACGAATTCATTTTGGCGACGAATTTATTAATAAAAAAAATTTACCATTTGGAAGTACTTGGGGTGCAAAAATAAAGGATGTAGAGGCCTCAGACTCTGATGGAAGAACCGATAAAATTTGTTAGAATAATAAAAAATATACAGGGTGTTTCCAAAAGTTTGTTCAATAATTTAATTTTAAAATAAATCGAATAAGCCACATTTACCTATATCCAAAAGTGCACCGTTTTTAAAATACAGTTTGTTTTAAGAAATTAAAAAAAATATAATATTTTCCATACGGTTTATTAAAAAAAAAATATGCTATAATTGTAAAAAAGAACTACCACAAGAATAGTTATTGCCCCCAAAAGAGTCGCAGGTGCCCCATTTTAGGGCAATATTTAATAACTTTATGATTTTTTTTGATATGCCCATTGGGTTTGACATAAAAAGCAAAGCCTTCATGTCCAATTGCATTATTCTGTGTTGTTTGGTTCAAACGCTATAAAAAAATAAATTTTTTTAAATATCTTAAAATCAGAGATAAGGTATACAGGGTGTCCGCGATCAATGTGCTTTTTTTTTAATGGGAGATAGCTGGGAAAAATCCAAGACATTTGGTAAAAACAGTTTTTTGAAAAAGTGCCCCCCTTCGGAAATAACGGCCTTCAAACATGTAGACTAAAAACCCTTAATCGTCAATATTTACCAAACGATTTCACCAACCATCATGAAAGTTGTACTATCAATAAAGGTAATAAAAAGGGTCATTTTAAACCCATTTTGAAATTTGGGACCCCCTTTAAAATGGGTTAAACACTAGTAGTGTAGATAAAAACTGCATGTAATTTCTTTACCTTTAAGAATTTTGTAATTTTAAGTATTTTTTTAAATACCCCAATTTAAGTAACAACTTTTTTACCACTTGAAATTTCTGAGAAAGTGTACCTTTTACGAATAAACTACCAAAAACACCTTTGATGTACCCCATATTTTTGCATAAGACTAGACTTTCTTTTGAAATTTGTATGTCACTTACCACTGTCACTACATTGAAGTAAGTTTTTTGTCAAATCAACGCAAAATATGGAGTACATCAAAGGTGTTTTTGGTAGTTTATTCGTAAAAGGTACACTTTCTCAGAAATTTCAAGTGGTAAAAAAGTTGTTACTTAAATTGGGGTATTTAAAAAAATACTTAAAATTACAAAATTCTTAAAGGTAAAGAAATTACATGCAGTTTTTATCTACACTACTAGTGTTTAACCCATTTTAAAGGGGGCCCCAAATTTCAAAATGGGTTTAAAATGACCCTTTTTATTACCTTTATTGATAGTACAACTTTCATGATGGTTGGTGAAATCGTTTGGTAAATATTTACGATTAAGGGTTTTTAGTCTACATGTTTGAAGGCCGTTATTTCCGAAGGGGAGCACTTTTTCAAAAAACTGTTTTTACCAAATGTCTTGGATTTTTCCCAGCTATCTCCCATTAAAAAAAAAGCACATTGATCGCGGACACCCTGTATAACTAGATTGAGGTTAAATTTGCGCGAATTGGCTAAAAAGACTCGCTACCATGTTGCCTCTTATTATACTCCTCGCAGACAAAGTCGAAAACGAGGAGTATACAGGGTGTCCCAAAATTGGCGCACCACCTGTATGGTACGCTGTTAGGGCATGTCTGGGGATTCCAGAAAAATTGTTAAAAAAAATCTATCTGTTATATTCATTGAGGAAAATGCGAACAAAGTTGCATAAATTTGGCAACACAGTCTAGGAAAATACTACACAGTCTAGGTAAATAAATCTAAAAATTCCATCTATGAGTCTTAATTATACACTTTTGCCTAAAATTTTATTGACATTGTTGTCAGCTTATTTCAAGAAAATTTTGTAAAATTAAATTGATTATAAAAATGTTATTTGACCATTTAAAAGAAGAAAAATTGGTGAAATGGTTTAAGATAGATTGCAGCTTTGTATTAAACCGTATTTTTCGTTAATACGTGCTGTTGTTTTTAAGGTATATGCGTTTAAAGTTTTGCACTTTGGGGCCTCATATCTTCGAGGGTGTATGAGATGGATTTTTTTTGACAATTTTCTGGGGATCCCTGGGCATGCCCCAACAAGGTACCATACAGGTGGTGCGCCAATTCTGGGACACCCTGTATTGTGATTGTTTTGAAAATTCTAAAATCGTCAAAAATCGTCGTAGAGCAAAAATTCTTGCAGATTCGTGCGTTTTATCGAATTTTGAACAACTTTCAAAAAATCCGTCCGTTTGTCTGTCAAGTTTTTTGTAAACACGATAACTTAAGAACGAAATGCTCGATCGTGATCAAATTTGCTGGAAAAATTGTTCTCATTAAAATCTTGGTTGGGATTGTTATTGGAAAAAATCGGATAATAACAGGGGGGGTAAAGGGGCCCCCAAACTGGTAAAAAATTCATATTTCAGTTATTATAAATTTAAGAAAAAAAAAATTCCGTAATATTAAAGCCCTCTTAACTTTTTACAAAAACTATTTTAAAACTTTTTTGATCCGATCCCCCATTAGCCCCCCAATTAAAAAAAAACGCCGTATTTTCGTTATTATTTGATTAACTAAAAAAATGTTTTCTAAAAAATTAAAGAAAATGTCATTCTGTATTTAAAATAATTTTTCTAATTTTTTTTGTTAGTTATTAGGGCATAAAAGGCTAAAAGAAAGGTTTTTAGTAATAAAAAAGTTCTAAGTCCCATAAGTCTTGACCTTGGTATAGGTGGCTTTGCAAAAACATTCGAAACAAAGTAGCATCTTTCAAAGTCAAGTTAAATCCTAAACGTCAGTGTCAAAATTCATATTTATGCTCTTCGCTAATAAATATTTTTTTTTGCGAAAGAAAGTTAATAGTTTGACCTCTTCGCAGATTTTTTTTTAAATAAAAAAAATATTTCTTTTATAAAATATTGTGATTAATTACTGCGAGGAGTATCCTATTAAATGTCGGCATTTTATAATAAAACCTAACCCACTCAATGATCTAACCTATTCACTGATCTAACCCATTTCTATGTAGTTTTGTTTACATTCGGCACGCTATCGTGTCAGACACACATATTTCATTATTCTTTCTCTCTCATACAATTTAAATTGTGGAAAATCTGTTTTCAGAGTTGGCACGCCTACATTTCATATCCACTTTAGAGAGGTAAGAAGGTTTTTTTGCTCCTACACTCCAACAATCATTAAGTAGCTCTAAGCATAAGATATTCAGCCTAATTCTATATGCATTGAGATTGATGTCAACATTGAGATATTGACATAAAAATGACAACCGACAGACATTTCAACACTAGGTCAACTTTTTCAATTCTTTAACAGTTGAGTTCATCTTAATGTTGATTTAAACTTGACTTGAAGTCAAGCGACCTTGATAATGTAAAGGTTGAGACTATTTTGCGATTCTGTAAGAGCTTTTTCAATTGACTTTAGATAAAAGATTAAGATTCGTTAATTGAGATGAAGCAAGTTTCCAAACCACCTTGCTGAGGAAGTTGACTTTATTAAAATTTTATAAAAATTAAGTATTGAGCTTGTCTTCAGGTGATTTTTTAAGTGGGTGGGCAAATGTAATGATCTGGATAAATCGAGTGACCGGGGGGCTCGCTGCAGGGGTCCGGGGGGCGACAGCTTCCTGGCAGTTTGGCGCCGCAGGCGAAATTTTTTTTAGGTTTAAGGTTAAAAGTTTTCCAAACAATCCAAGTTAAAATAAGTAAAATTTTGGTTCTAAAAGTTTAGTTTTTTTTTTGTTTATAAGAGTTCTAATTTTTAAATTTTTTCTTGGGTTGTTGCTCACTGCGTGGGCAAATCTTTTAAGAGGGTGGGCGCTTGCCCACATAACTACTTCTTAAAAAATGCCCTGGAATAAGTAAAGAAATGATGCACTGGGTGTTGGGGGAAATAACTCCTCACTTGAGAGACGCACAGCGGGTGACTTACATTCCTAAAGTAACAAGGATAAGTAAATTGCAATTTGTATGTTCGAATTAAAATATTTATTTTTGTATAAGGTCCACGTAGCATTGCAGTTTATGGCCCAAGGGTGGTACCAAAAGGGAGTGGGGCAGGACTTCTTGATCAGCATGTCTCAAAGTTCGGTTAGTAGGTGCTTTTCCGAAGTATCCGATATGCTATTGTTCGTCACTTGGGGCATCTGGTACATTTTCCATCTACTCCAGAGGAGAGAGCAGAGCAGCAAAGAAAATACAGCTTATTTTTTTAAATAGCATGAAACATTTAAGAATCTCAATCATGTAATTTATTCAAAACTCAAGCAAACTGCTCGTAGGTACCTACTAAAAGCTTTAAACACACTTAGTGAGGTTATGTTTATAGGTGTTTTGAACTATCAGCAGTGTTGCCAGCTTCATATGTTGAGATTCAAGTCAATCTATTAATTTCAACATTTTTCATCTCAAGATCAAATACAGAATACCAAATAATCTCAATGTTGAGTTAAAAGTCAATAAAGTTAACTTAAGATGAAGTCAACATATATAAATGTATATAGTTATAGAATCAGACTGATTGTCAATAGAGCCTTAGAGATACCTATGTCACCTGAAAATTAAAAAAAAAGAAATAAATGTAAATAAAAATATAGCTACAAATAATAATTACAACATAACTTTGATTGATAAAATACTGAAAAAAGTAAAAGATATTTTTAAAAGAAAATTACGCTCTTGCTTTGCCTAAAGAAGAAAACAACTTAAAATTTATTTCTGTATCCTTTAAAGGCCCGTTGTCATATAAAATTGCGAATACGTTAAGAACATTAGATATAAAAATCGCATTTAAAACTAGATTTAATTATAACCTAATTCACAATAAAGATAAGTTAGATATTATGCCAAAATCAGGTATATACAAATTAAAATGTGGGAGTTGCTCAGCTGAGTATTTAGGTAGAACTTTTCGTAATTTTAAAATCCGCTATGGAAAACATCTTAGATGCATTAATAATAATAATGAAGATTAATTGTATGCTGAACATATTTTGAAATCTGGTCATAACTATAGCCCAGACAAATGCATAGAAATTCTTCATGTTGAAGGTAAAACATATGTCTTAAATCAACTAGAAGATTAGAAATTCATAAGTCATCTAAATCTAATAATTTAACTTTGAACTCCAAAACAATATTCCGTTTTAATAATTTTTACGAAATGTTTACTTGATATAAATTTAAATAAAATAACTAACGTTTCAATATATTTTAAATCACTTCCATTGCCAAAAAAGTCAACATTGAAGTCGCCCAACTAAGCATGTGTCAAAAAATTCAGCGACAAGTTTGCTTGCTAGATTGAGTCATAGAAGTGGATTAATTTCTGTAGATCTAGCACTTCAGTATTAGCACTTTGTGTTGTCATCAGTTTTCATTGAATGTCATAATATATTACCTTTGTTCCATTATAAAATTTAGTTTTAAAAAAAGGGATTCCAATAGTATAAAGGTGTTGTATATTAAAGATGGAACGCCAATGATTAAATAAAAATAAACATATTTACACCATTCCACCCGGTAAGTCAGCATAAGTTAAATACATTTTACCTGGCACCTGCAAAAATCTTAAGCGAAAAGCAAAAAGCCGCTGGGAATTCGAACGCTCTCATTTTGACATTTTGGCTTGTTTAAAATGAACCTGAACGGTGCGTTTGCCTCTCTAAGGCCTTTCAAGTAGTTTTTGACGTGACAGGGTCGCTTCAAACAAGTTGTTTTGTTTAACATTTTGGGTTGTTTAAAATGAACCTGAACGTTTCTTTTGCTCCTCTTAGGCCTTCTCAAGTACTTTTTGACGTGACAGGGTCGCTTCAGACAAGTTGTTTTGTTTGACATTTTGGGTTGTTTAAAATGAACGTGAACGTTTTTTTTGCTCCTCTTATGCCTTCTAAAATAATTTTTGACGTGACAGGGTAGCTTTAAACAAGTTGTTTTGTTTTGACATTTTGGCCTGTTTGAAATGATCCTGGCCTCTATTTGGCCTTCTTAAATAGTTTTTGACGTATCAGGGTCGCTTCAAACAAGTTGTTTTGTTTAACATTTTGGGTTGTTTAAAATGAACCTGAACGTTTCTTTTGCTCCTCTTAGGCCTTCTCAAGTACTTTTTGACGTGACAGCGTCGCTTTAGACAAGTTGTTTTGTTTTGAAATTTTGGCTTGTTTAAAATGATACTGAACGGTGCGTTTGCTTCTCTTTGGCCTTCTTAAATAGTTTTTGACGGACAAGGTCGCTTCAGACAAGTTGTTTTGTTTGACATTTTGGTTTGTTTAAAATGAACCTGAACGTTTCTTTTGCTCCTCTTAGGCCTTCTAAAATACTTTTTGACTTGACATGGTCGCTTCAGACAAGTTGTTTTGTTTTGATCTTTTGGCTTGTTTAAAGTTATTCTAAACGGGGTCGGCGTAATTTGCATACCAAGAGGAATTTTGCATACGGTAAAAATTATACCATATAAAAGCAGAATCCAAAATTTTAAAACATCTTACGAGTAAAATAGATATTATTGCCTTGTGCCACCATGGTTTTTTTCAAAAAACAACCCTTACCAGAGTTGCCACCCTTAGTTAAAAAGTATAAACCTGCAGGCGGGGGTCTTAGCATTATCTAATATTGCTAAAAATGAAATGCAGTGTTTTTTGATTCTTTTGGTTATGCCATACCAATTTGAACTTTATCTTGAAGTAGAAAACTAAAAGTGTCAAAAAGAAAGAAAACGTATATTTTTTAAGTGATTCTTGTGTTGTGTAGCTAATGGTTTGTAAATGGCGGCTCTGTTATAATGAAGGTAAGTATATTTTTCTACAGTTGTCTTGAAAAAAATATTTTGGTGTTAAAAACTTTGCATTTGTTAAACACAATCAAGTAGGCCCCCGTGTGAAAAGTCTTTTTACAGCCCAGGGCCTTCCTGATTTATGTGATTTGCCGTGCGCAATACTAATTTACATATTAAAAGGTCGGGAAGAAGGTGTTCCCACTTGACTGGGTGTTTTATCAGTTAGAGTTTAGCAAGTGCTAAAAAGCTTTCCACGACTGCGGGACCATCTTCCCGGCCGAAGGATGTATTCTACTTTTGCACGATTACCTTTGAATGTAATAATTAATCCAAAAACATAGGTACCCAAGTTTTTTAAAAACTTAAAGTGTCACTGCGGCACACAGAGACACCAGATCGGGACATTAGGTTCCCCGAATTGTATTCGTGCAAAAAATGTAATACCCAATTCGGTCGGGAAGGTGTTCCCGCAAAATTGCAACTCCTGGTTAACCGCCGAAGAATATTTTGATTTGCTACAAAGTACACCTTCGACTTTAATTATTCGAAAACCACCTGTTAAGCCAAAACCAGGCGATATTTATATTTATGAAGCCATTTCTGAAAAGTTTAAAGACGATTGGAAGGCAGATCAATTTAATTGGAGGGAAAAGGGAATCCGTACATTGCCAGCAAAAAAACTCGTTATATCATGTAGATACTTCTATAATAAAGAAGTAAATAATTTCCTTAGAAGGACATTTTCTAAAATCAGCGAAGGTATGAAAACATTTATTCATTATGTTGGATCAACTCCCCCAAAGAAAAATATGCCGCATGGTAACAGAAAAAAAAAATATTCAAATAGGACATGTTAGAACTGCACCATCGCAGATTCTTGAGCAAAAAAACAAAATTGAAGGTTCATCCTCAGGAAAGATACCGCAAATTATCTATGAACGATCAACATCATTCAGCTCACATGCCCTCATTACTACCTCGAAACGCTGAACAGGTAAGAAAATTAAAAAAAAATAGTATATTACATACCTCGTAGAAGGTGATAAATGGACGGATGTATTTTTAAAGGCGTCAAATGCTGTGTCAAGAATAAAAACCTGGCTAGACGGTAATCAACTATCTCTAAATGTGTCTAAAACAAAATGTATGCTTTTCAAACTCAAAAACTACGCAACCGTTAACGTCTGAACTAAAGTTTCATTCCTCAAGCTGTTTGGCTCCTGAAAACTGTAAATGTGACTTTTTCGTTACAAAAGTTTTAAATATGAAATACCTAGGTGTACATATAGATGAAAATTTAAATTGGACTACACACATTTCTGAGCTTAGTAAAAAAATGAGAAAACTTTCTTATGTTTTTCATAGTTTAAAAAATATAGTAAACATCCAAACAGCCAAAATGGTTTATTTTTCATTAATTCAGTCTTATTTAACATATGGCCTTCTTGCCTACGGTTCTGCATATACAACCCACCTAAAAAAAATAGAAACACTTCAAAAATTGATTTTGAAAGTGATGTATAAAAAGCCGCGCACATTTTCAACTGAAATTTTATTTAAAATAGCAGAAGTTTTTCCTTTAAAGCTGCTTTATATCGTTGAAATTTTTAAGTATTTTTATAAAAACAAAAGCACCATTAATTTAATTCAACACGCTTATCCTACAAGATTAAATTCCAAAAAAATGCAGTATTAAGACAAGTCAAATTAAACATTGGTCAAAAATGCTTTACATACCGTATTTCTAAACTATATAATATCCTTCCCAATGAAATTAAAAATTATACTTTTAATAGCATACATCACTTTATAAAAAAAATTAAAAAAATTTTGAAAACAACCCCCAAAATGTTTTTAAATGCTTTATAGTAAAAGTTGCTCATTTCTTTATTATTTATACTAAGTACTTTCAATTATCTTTTATTGTTTTTCACTTTCTCATATTTTCCTTATACTTGTTAGAATGTCCTATGTATCGTTAAAAATAATGTATTATTAGCCTAGTTATTAAACTTTAAATATCCCTTTACAAGTTTTCTTTTAAAGGGTTATTTAAGGTTCTATAGTTTATTTTATAAACTAGCATTAGAAATTGTTCCTTTTTTTACATTTATTTTTTTGGCTATTTTGTTTCTTTGTATAATTTACTTTCTAAATAAAATTTACTTTACTTTACTTTACCTAGGGATTAAAGTGATTCTTTTATTTCCGCGACTTGAGTTTGAAGAGTTAGTAGTAAAGTTACAAAAGAGATTAAGCCGATATGCTATTTTTTGCAATTTCTGAACTAAGCGCGCTAGTAGATTTGTTAGAATCAACTTTTATTTTCTGATTACCCTGTATAAATAGTTTGTTATTACTTAGACTAATACGCCAATGTTGGTCCTTAGAGCGATATGCCGCGTTTACATTGATACAGTAAACGGGATAGTAGCTATCTGATAGTTACTGTCTGATAGTTTCTATCCTGTTTACTATACCAATGTAAACGCGGCATTTAGATCGCTGCGACATTAGGTCGCACGACATTAGATCGCAGCGACCTTAGGTCGCATGACATAAGATCGCAGCGACACTAGATCGCATGACTTTAGATTGCATCGACATTAGAGAGCACCGACATCAGTTCGAAACGACATTAGCTCGCATGAAATTAGTTATAATAATAAATACGACATGGGGAATGCAATTGCATTCCCGATGTCGTACTGATTTTAGCCCATGCCCTTTGGCCTTCACTTACATTAAACAGGTAAAAACCTGAACTTTTTTTTAATTTAATATAATTTAGTCTAACTTAACCAAATGTCTCAACTCAAAGCCATTTAAACAATCCTAGTATCGGCATTTTCTATTCGCGCCCCCTGCTTTGTGTTTGAAAATTTTTAAAAGTAGGTACTGCGGCCGGGCCCATCGAATTTATTGAATGAGAGTTGGATGACTAAAGTCTAAACTTTGACATTTGAATTTGTTCTTAAGAAATTGACTCTACAAACATAAAGATGAACAAAAGTGAGTTTAAGTCGACGCAAGCTTAAGTCCTCCTTGTCAGTGTTTCTGTGAATTGTTAACGGTGTATGCTTAAAGCAAAGATAAAAAAATGTATTTTATAAACCAGCCAATAGCAATCTTCTCCACTTGTAAAACTATTTCTATTGCAAACTAATGTCGCTTTGAACTAATGTCGTTTTGAACTAATGTCGCTGCGATCTAATGTCGCTGTGATCTAATGTTGATGCGATCTAAAGTTGTGCGATCTTGTGTCGTGCGACCTAATGTCGCTGCGATCTAATGCCACGCAATCTATTCCCTGCGATCTATTGTCGACGAACTCATGTCGTGCGATCTGTTGACGATATACCTTTGTTATAGGTCAAAAGCACGATTATCAGAGAAAGAGAAAAGAATTTGTTGTCAGATGATGACATTGTCTCCATGTTTCACCTTCACCAGGCACTTGGAAAATTCGTCCAACGAATAAATTTAGTTCCAGACTTTTATGCCATATTATGTAGCAATGAAATGGTTCAAGAATTTAATTCAATAGCTAACTACAAGAAAGCTTTATATTATGACACAACATTTATGCTGGGGGATTTTTATGTTAGCCCACTAACATTTAAACACAATTTATTTAATGAAGAACCAGTTATTCCTTTAGCGTACTTTATTCATCATAGGACACTTGCAGAATCACATTTTCAATTTTTTCATACTTTAAAATCAATAGCACAAATTAAGGATAAACATTTTGTGACCGATAGAGAACCTGGAATTATTTCAGGTATAGCTATGGCATTCCAAATACTAATCACTACTTTTGCTGGAACCACATTTTGCAAGACATTAAACACTGGGTGAAAAAACATACGGAAATTGGTGATATTCCGACCTATTCTTGATCTTTAACTATTGTTAACTTCTTAACTATTTTTAACCTATTAATATTTTGACACATAATGTGACATATTTTTAAATTTTAACTTGAAAACATAATAAAGCGGCAGATATGGGAAAAAGAACTTTGTAATATCGTATAAACATTAATAAGGCGTTATAATTATTTAATTAAACCACTAAAAAACCCACTAAAAACTCACTGCGAATAACATTCTCTTAAACTTGACAAAGATTTGTTTCGTGCGACTTTTCAGCATTTTATGAAAACTTAACAAAAAAGTTCACTAATCTCAAAAATCATAACAAGAGCCAAATACTGTTGTTATGATTAACAAAATTCTTAACAACGTTAGAATTTCTTTACGAAATGCTTTTAACGGAACTAAAAGAGTGTTTATTACCTGAGGATAGACCAAACGACTATTTTAAGTTACAAATTTTCAGCCATAGTACTTTTTAAGTCATTCCAACTAGATGAAAAATGATTTAAAACTTTACCTACTTTAGGTAAAGAGGCACTAATGCATTACAGTACCTCTGTCGCAATTCGTGTAAATCTCGCACATCCACAATGAAGCTCGGACTATCCCCGCTACGGTGAAAAATGTACCTAACTAAAGTCCAAATTTCACATCACAAGAAGTTGTAAGTAAACTACGAAACCGTAGAAGGCTCATGGTAATGTTTTTTTTATAATTGACACATATATCTGTCTATTAATAGACAGATACAGGATGGTCCAAGCAAAAGTTTCCACCCCCATTATTTCCTGAACGAATTTGTTCTGGAGGAATTGCCGCGACACGTCATTTATTTGTCCGATTTTAAAATTTTTTACTTTGTTGAAAAGAGAAAAATTGTAGCTTTCAAATAAGGCCCCACTTACTCAGAATGGCCATTAAAGATTATTGATGGGGTTGTTACCCCGCTTAGGGGGCTGAAAAAAAAATTTAAGAAATATGTTGTTAGATGTTCTTCTTCAAAAGAAAATCGACCTGTCTAAGCATTTTCTTCTTAAGATGCGTAAAATATGATTTAATTTAAAATTCAAGAAAATAAAAATCTTGAAAAACTTTCGCCCCATTTTGAAAATATTTTTATTTTTGAAAAGAGAAAAATTGTAGCTTTCAAATAAGGCCCAACTTGACCCGTAGTGCCATTTGAAATTTTTGATGGGGTAATCACCCCGCTTGGAGGGTTGAACAAAAAAATTAAAAAATACCCTAATTAGATGTCCCTTTCCAAAAAAAATGACGTGTCGCGGCAGTTCCTCCAGAACAAATTCTTTCAGGAAATAATGGGGGCGGAAACTTTTGCTTGGACCACCCTGTATATGTGTCTATTAGGTAATTGACACATATATGTGTCTATTAGACAGATATATCTGTCTATTGGACACATCTATGTGTCTAATAGACAGATGTATGTGTCTATTGGACAAATATATGTGTCTATTAGACACATACATGTGTAAATTACGCATGCGCATGCGCGTGTTTGATCTGTATTTCCCCGTGGTGTGCTTGTTAGCTGAAACGCTAAGTAACGCTTCATCATGGATTTGGAACAGTTTCTGCTACAGAGGGGCATAAATGAAGATACTATTAAAAAATTAAGAGACGAGAAAGTAAGTATTTATTAATAACACTAGTAAAGTCGTTTTCTATTCATTTGGGAATTTGGGATGACTGTAAGTAAAACATTAGGTGCTTTCCATTCGCGTGTGGATTCGATAACGGCCAATCATAACGAAAACACCGTTTCACATCGACATAGATAGAAACCGACATCGCTAGAAACTGTAAATAAATGATGAAATTTGAAACAAGCCAGCAACGTTGCAAGTTCTTACAAAATTTTTGGGGGCCATTCTTCAACGGGGGACAGTTCTAGGTTAGTAGCTGTTATGGCAAAGTTTGCTGCTAAAACGACATTTTAAACAAATGGGGCTGTTTATCTTAGTAATTTTAATTAATGAATGCTATCTTTAATACATATCTATACGCACGACACCCAAGAATGCTTAATAAAAAGAAGCGCAAGAATTAAACTAGAAATGGGTTAGATCAGTGAATAGGTTAGATCATTAAGTGGGTTAGGTTTTATTATAAAATGCCGACATTTAATAGGATACTTGTGGTGTTCATACTCACAAGTACATTTACCCCCTGTATATTAGTTTTAGTAAATCATATTACCTCTTAGTTAAATTTGCCATGACAACCACATTGGTTGTCATATATTATTATAACAAGATATTAATCAAGAATTGTCACATTTCTCAACTTAAATAAATAATTTCTTATAACTTAACTTCAACATCATTTCCGTACTTATGGAGTTACTTGAAATTCCATAGTGGTGACCCCGACGTGATCAAGAGAAATATTTTTACATCTCCTACCAAATATTTCAAGAAAATCCTGAGACCAACTGCTGCTCAATTTTTCGCAAATTTTTCTTTTAAATCTATTTGAAGACCCAAAATATATGTGAATTCCTAATCCTTTGAGGACAATAATTAAAAGTAAGCAATCAAGAAATATTTTTGCATAAGGATTATTAAGATTATTGCGGATTTGATTTTGAAGTCGAAAATGTCACAACTGTGCTGAAGGCGGTGCTGAATCAATTTTTTTGATAATAGAAGAAAGAAGTTTTTTTTTGTTATTTCTAGGGCCCTTATATTTTACTGGTAAGCACCACATTTCTTTTGTTAATATTCTTTTTCACCAACAAGAGCGGGTAATTATTAAAATGACTGAGACCAATTCAGGTGATAACCAATTGCAAGAAAATTCTGATCACATTAATACTGTATCTATTAAAATGCCCCCTTTTTGGGTAAGTAACCCTGAAATGTGGTTTCACCATGTCGAATCACAATTTTCTATTGCTAAAATAAAATCCGATAAGATGAAATATGATTACGTTATTACCTCATTGCCATTTGAGACTATGTCACATATGTTTGATCTAATCGAAAATCCACCTGTTTCCAATTTATATGATAACCTTAAGCAAATGATCATTCAAAGATTAACTGTCAGTGAGGAACAACGTCTGGATTCCTTATTATCAGGTTCTGAAATGGGTGACCGAAAACCATCCGAGTATTTCCGAGATATGTCCGTTACTGTTGGTGGTTCTGGAATTGTAAGCCAAGAACTTTTGCTTAAACTTTGGAAAAGGCGATTGCCAAAAACAATTTTGGTTGCGATAACTGCGTCAGGTAAAACGCAAGCAGACGATATTTTAAACATTTCCGATAAAATTTGGGAGGCTTACAAGGAAACCAATGTTTCTAGTTTAAATTTATCAAATATTGCATCTTTACAATTTCCATCGACCTCAAAAAATATTTTATTAACTTCTTCTCCCAATAGTAATTCTGATCTATCCACAAAAATTCTTCAAAGTTTTAACGATCTTTTCATTAAATGCGGGGAAACTTTCGACACAATGTCTAACAAAACCAAGGCTCTTGAATCGCAAATCAATGCGTTGCAAATACAAGTTAATGCGCTGCATAACAGTAAAAATAATTATTACGATCATCAACTTTTTGATCACAAACAACTTAATCCAAGATCGAGAAGTAGAAGTAGGCATTCAGACCAAGGTGGTAGTTCAGAGAAGATTTGCTTCTATCATTTAAAATTTAAAGATAAGGCATTAAAATGTCAGGGACCCTGGTGTACATTTTTGTCTCAAAATCAGGGAAACTAAAATGTCCTGACGTTTTGGCGACTAATGATGGGACAAAGAATTTCAGTCGCCGACTTTTCGTTTTTGATTCATTTAATAAGTTAAATTTTTTGATTGATACCGGTGCTGATGTTTCCATCATACCGCGAGATACCTTTTCTCATTACAAAAAAGATACAAACAATATTTTATCCGCTGTCAACGGTTCGTCAATTCAAACGTTTGGTAAAAAATTTTTAAAAATAAATCTAGGTCTCAGGCGCGATTTTCCATTTGTTTTCACGATTGCAAACATTAACCGCCCTATTATAGGTGCCGATTTTCTTTCACATTTTGGATTGCAAGTTGATTTAAAAAATAAGCGGTTGTTGGATTCTGAAACAAAACTCAAGGTAAATTGTGTTATTTTAAACACTGACACGCCTACACCCAAAATATTTCTTATAGATAACGAGTTTACAAAACTTTTACAAAAATTTTCTTCTTTGACTGCAGAGCCTGATTTTACTTTACCAGTGAAGCACTCTGTTAAACATAGAATTGTTACCAATGGAGTTTTGCCTTTTGCTCGGTTTAGAAGGCTCGATCAGGTAAAACACAAAATTGCGCAAAATGAATTTAAACATATGGTCAGTTTAGGTATTTGCAGACCATCTTCTTCATATACATGTTCACCATTACATATGGTGCAAAAGAAGAAACCAAATGATTGGAGGCCTTGCGGAGACTATAGACAGTTAAATTTGGTCACTATTCCAGATAGATATCCCTTGCCTCATATCCAAAATTTCAATATGTTTCTGCATGGGTGCAACATTTTTTCAAAGATTGATTTAGTGAGAGCATATCATCAAATTCCTGTCGCTGAGGAGGATGTACATAAAACAGCAATTACGACACCTTTTGGATTATTCGAATTTTCCAGATTGCCTTTCGGATTAAGAAACGCGGGACAGACGTTTCAACGTTTCATGAACGAAGTGCTTATTGGTTTGGATTTTACGTTTTGTTACCTTGATGATATACTAATTTTTAGCAAATCCAAAAATGAGCATCTAAAACATCTTAAAGAAGTTTTCGAACATTTGCAGTCGTACGGGTTAAACATTAAGTCATCCAAATGCGTTTTTGGCGTAAGTGAACTCGATTTTCTTAGTCATAAGATAACTTCTAATGGTATAGCTCCTTCAGAAGATCGAATTCAAGTAATAAAAGATTTTCCCAGACCTCTTTCTCTTAAATCTTTAGAACGTTTTGTCGGTATGATAAATTACTATCATAGATTCATTCCTGAGCTTGCAAAACTGCTATCTCCATTACATCAATTAATAAATGAATTGCAAAAATCTAAAAGTAAACAAATTTCAACGTGGACAGATGATTGTGACTTAAATTTTAATAAAATTAAAGAACGATTAGCAACCGCAACACTTCTAGTTAGTCCTAATCAAGATTCTGAAATCAATCTTACAGTTGACGCTTCAAATTTTCACATTGGTGCCACTTTAGAGCAAAGAAATGGTAAGTTTTGGGAACCCCTGGCTTATTTTTCACGTAAACTGAGTAATGCAGAAAAAAATTATTCAACCTTTGATAGAGAACTTCTCGCAATTTACGCTTCAATTAAACATTTCCGATTCTATTTGGAAACTAGAAATTTTAAAACTTTTTCAGACCATAAACCTCTTACATCAGCTCTTAAAACAAAGTCCGAAAAAAGTCCAAGACAAAATCGTCATTTAGATTATATTTCACAATTTAATACCGACATTTATCACATTAAAACAATCTTGTTGCTGACACCTTGTCACGCATTGGATGTGAAGATGAAATTTTCTCGATTTCCTCAGATTTAGATATTAAACAGCTGCAAGTAGAACAAAATAAAGATATTGAACTGAACTCATTGATTTTAAGTGGTAAAAAAATGAATAAGTCTAAATTTAAACTTTCGGAAATTTTGGTTCCATTTACTGAGAACATGATTTGGTGTGAAACGTCTCCGAATTCTTGTCGACCATATATTCCAGTTCTGTTACGTAAAACGCTTTTTGAAAAAATTCATTCTATTACTCATCCTGGCGTTCGCTCTTCGAGAAATTTAATAAGAAGTAAGTACTTTTGGCCTAGCATGAATAAAGACGTAGGAAATTGGGCCAAACAATGTTTAAACTGTCAAATAGCTAAAATTAACAGACATACTAAGCCTGAGATTGGTCAATTTAGTGTACCAAAAGGAAGATTCGAACATATTCACATAGATCTCGTTGGTCCCCTTCCACCATCTGGTGGCTGTAGCTATATTCTTACGGTTGTTGATCGTTTTACCCGTTGGCCTGAAGCTTACGCTCTCCGAAATATTACTGCAAAAACTGTTGCTAATAAACTGTTTACGGAATACGTCAGTAGATTTGGTGTTCCACACACCATAACGACAGATCAGGGAACACAGTTCGAATCACAGTTGTTCAAAGAATTTACAATTTTTCTTGGTTCTCACAGAATACATACTACATCATATCACCCACAGAGCAATGGCATGGTCGAACGTTTCCACCGTACTTTAAAATCGGCTTTTATAGCCCGCGCAAACACAAACCATTGGAAAGATGAACTTCCAATTGTACTTTTAGGTTTTAGAGCAGCGTTTAAGGAGGATCTAAAATGTTCCTCTGCTGAATTGGTTTTCGGTCAACCATTGCGTATTCCTGGGGAATTTTTTACTGAATCCCACAATGCATTAGATGTCGACTCTACCATCACAAATCTTCGGCAAATGTTTAATGATATTAAACCTAAAAAAAGTATTTCCCACAACAAACAAAGCACATTTGTTAGTACAGACCTTAAGTCGTGTGAATATATTTTTGTCAGGGTGGATAGATTGAAACCAGGTTTGACCCTATTTTATGAAGGTCCATATATATATATTCGTATGATTATTAATAAACATTACAAGTCATAGTAGGTATAAGGGTTGGTATGTGACAAATATGAACATTCAAGAATATAATAAAGTTGTAAATAATATAAAAAAGTACAAATAATGTTCTTTTTGGGATGCCCATGGACAATGTTCATATACTGATAAAGCATCTGCTTCGGGGGGAGGGGCCAGAGGAAAAACCATGGGAAAAATAACTCCAGCATACCAGGGTCACATTCCAGTTAAATTACAAGGTACAATAAATTGCCAAAAAATTACAGAGGTTTTAAGGTCCATATAAAGTTACCAAAAGAGATAATAACGTATTTAATATTTTAAAAAATAATAATGAAGTTTCAGTTAATATAGAACGAATTAAACCCGCATATCTTCCTGTAGAAGATAACTTAATAGTGTCAAAACCTGTTTTAAAGAAAGTCTCTTTTGCAGTCAATTAATATTATTATTTTCTTTTTCTTGTTGGTGAGGGGGAGTATTGTGGTGTTCATACTCACAAGTACATTTACCCCCTGTATATTAGTTTTAGTAAATCATATTACCTCTTAGTTAAATTTGCCATGACAACCACATTGGTTGTCATATATTATTATAACAAGATATTAATCAAGAATTGTCACATTTCTCAACTTAAATAAATAATTTCTTATAACTTAACTTCAACATCATTTCCGTACTTATGGAGTTACTTGAAATTCCATAATACTCCTCGCAGTAATTAATCACAATATTTTATAAAAGCAATATTTTTTTTATTTAAAAAAAATCTGCGAAGAGGTCCAACTATTAACTCTCTATTGCAAAAAAAATTAGTTATTAGCGAAGAGCATAAATATGAATTCTGACACTGACGTTTAGGACTTAATTTGACTTTGAAAGATGATGCTGTATTTCGAATGTTTTTGCAAAGCCACCTAGACCAAGACCTATGGGACTTTTTTATTACTAAAAACCTTTCTTTTAGCCTTTTATGCCCTAATAACTGAACAAAAAAAATTAGAAAAATTATTTTAAATACAGAATGACATTTTTTTTAATTTTTTAATAAAAATTTTTTTAGTAAATCAAAAAATAACGAAAATATGGCGTTTTTTTTTTATTCGGGGGCTAATGGTGGGTCGGATCAAAAATGTTTTAAAATGATTTTTGTAAAGAGTTAAAAGGGCATTAATATTACGAAAATATTTTTTTTCTCAAATTTATAATAATTGAAATATGAATTTTTTACCACTTTGGGGGCCCCGCTACCCCCCTTGTTATTATCCGATTTTTCCAATAACAATCCCAACCAAGATTTTAATGAGAACAATTTTTCCTGCAAATTTGAACGCGATTGGGCTTTTTGTTCTCAAGTTATCGTGTACAAAAAACGTGACGGACGGACGGACGGATTTTTTGAAAGTTGTTCAAAATTCGACGAAACGCACGAATCTGCAAGAATTTTTGCTCTACGACGATTTTTGACGATTTTAGAATTTTCAAAACAATCACAATATACTCCTCGTTTTCGACTTTGTCTGCGAGGAGTATAATAAAAAAGTTGTGTGAGTGCGAGAGAGATGAATGCTTTTTGTCCATTCTTTTGTTTTCTCGTTTTAGTGGCCTCCGCGAATTCTTTTTGGTCGCCACTTTTCCATTTGACCTGCGCAGTCACTTATTTTTTCTCGTCCTTAATTTTTTAAACCCACGTAAGTCCAAATTTAAGTGTAATTTGTTTTTAGTAAAAATTACACTAACAAAAAATCGGACTTATGTGATTTTAAAACATCACCGACGACTTGTTAAATTCAAACACGAATGCTTATATGTATAAAAATTATTAATAAAGCACAAACCGCTAATAAATTATAATCCATTAAAGGAGAAACAACAAAATCCTGTTTTATTAAACGGTTTTTAGCCCTGGTCCATGAAAATCCTGATACACTGGTCCGATGGCCGCATGCTTTTTTGTTTTGTTTCCATCGTCACCCACAGAACTGCTGTATAGTTTTCTTAGTATTTATTTTATTTATTTCCATTTACAAAAGTATAAAAAGCACATTACTCAAAAAATTAATCACCTTTCACTGTTTTTTACAGTCGTTTAACAAGCAAGATCACTCATAGTGCGCCATTAATTTTCATGTTTTGTCGGTAAACTAAATTTAAATTTTATCGACAAAACACGCGTGTAGGCAATACAGTTTTCTATAATTACCGACAATAGGACAAAAAAGTGCAAAAATACACACATGTATGTTTGGTGGTCTATGCTTTCGGGGTTTTTCGGGTCAAAAATTACAAACACATGAACCGAAGTGGAAGGTAAGTTTAATAAAATGGCGCGTAATTTTAAAAAAGAAGAAAGGTTTGAGTCAAGTTTTTTGACCCTTCAATGCACATTTTTTCACGAAACCTAGCGTTCAAAGGTTGGACACGTGGTGAGAAGGTGCAGAGTTACACTGTGAACAACTTTTAAATCCTCCTTTTTACTGTAAAAATTTGCGTTTCGGCGCGACACCCCCTTTTACTCTTCGGCTGCAAAGTAAATGCTTTACCAGAAGAATAAGAATCGGCCATGGACGTGAAAAATTGAACATCTTCCATTTTATAATGTTCATTTGTACCTATTTTTGACATGTATTTATACAGTGCGAGGCAAAAGTCCCCCCCCCCCCCCACCTTAACTTTTGAACGGTTTAAGATATTGATTTAAAAAAAATTCTTGGCAAATTAGCACTAAAAAAACTACCTTTTGACGAAAGTTGTTTTTCAAAAAATAATAACCCCCACATAGGGGGACTATCTACTTAATTTTTTTAAATGTAAAGGGGGGTCAAGTGACATTTGAAAGCTATTTTTATTTCCAAGACAATGACGTTTACGAATTTTAGATTGTACTGTGTGTTTTAAAATAAAGCACAAAAATCCTGTTTTACGTAATAAATGCAACAATAAAAGACTTAAGTGAATCCAAACTAAGTAGGGGTGTATGTTTTCTTTTTATTTAAAAATATTAATAATTTTTTTTTTGTTAGTTTTTTTTATAACAAATTTTTTAAAATAACCTACCAAAATTATTTTTTTTTCAAAAAAACGAAGTAAAATAGGGTTAAAAAATATAATTAATTAATAAAAAATTATTAGGAAGCATAAGGTTTTGTTTTTTTGTATTTTATGTTGGGACACAGGGTATAACACATTTTAACAAAAAAATATTACATATTTTTTTTAATTAAAGAAAAACATGCACCCTTACCTAATTTCAAATAGTTTTATTTTTTCACTGTTACATTTATTAAGGAAATCGTTCTTTTTATTGAGAAGCTCCTAGCCAAAAAAATAATAAATATATCTTAAATTGGTAAACACCATTGTGTTAGAAATAGAAATAGCTTTCAAATGAGGGGTCACTTGACCCTCCTTTACATTTAAAAAAATTAAGTAGATAGTCCCTATGTGGGGGATATTATTTTTTGAAAAACCAATTTCGTCAAAAGGTAGTTTTTTTTGTATAAATTAACCTAAAATTTTTTGGAAATCAATATCTCGAACCGTTCAAAAGTTAAGGCCAGGGGGGGGGACTTTTGCCTCTCACTGTATATTCAGTTATATTGGATTTACATTAAACTTTACTATTTAATATAAAATGATGTTTAAACGCACCTTTAAAAAAAAACAAAATTCCTTGAATAATTACCCCCCGTCAAGAGGGTAGGTTATTAAATTTCTCTTTAAGAAAAAATATAAGTTTACATTCATCTGCAAAGTCTAGTGGATCGGAGCACGTGATTGAATATTACCTATTTAAAAGGGGGCACTGGGGGGTGTAGTTTTTAAACATCACATTTTTATTAAAAAAAAAGTATACAAAAACTTGTTTAGCAAAGTTTAATGCAAATCCATTATAAACATAAAAGGTGTGTATTTGCTCCAAAATTCTGGAAAGAATCGTTGTCAAAAATTTAACGGAATTTCAAAATAACAACAATTTATTTCATCCCAACCAACATGGCTTCATCGCCGGCCGTTCCACTGACACAAATCTTCTTGCTTGTCTGAATTCGTGGACTTTATCGCTCGATCGCGCTGAACCAGTGGACATTTTATATCTAGACTTTGCCAGAGCTTTTGATAAAGTACCCCACCGCCGGCTTTTAGCCAAGTTAGATCACATGGGTGTTCGCGGTAAGCTCCTCAACTGGGTACGTGCGTTTCTTTCGAACCGAAGCTATAAAGTGCGCGTCGGTGCGGAATTTTCGGAAACAGTGATGGTGAAGTCGGGAGTACCACAAGGAAGTGTTTTAGGCCCTACGTTATTCACAATGTATACAGCTGATTTCCGATATCTGCTTAACTCCAAACACGCCCTTTACGCCGACGACACTAAACTATTTGGTAACCCGTTCCTTGACTACAACCAACTTGCACAGGATCTCCAAGCTCTTCATCAGTGGTGTAACGACTGGTGTCTCCCCCTTAACGAATCCAAATGTGTCGTACTGCATGTCGGCGGAAACAACCCGCGGTTGAACTATACAATCAACAACACTCCCGTCGCGAAAGTGTCGTCGCATACTGACCTTGGAATTACCATAAACAGTTGCCTTACCTGGTCCGAGCACTCGCAAAATGTCTCCAGCTCCGCAAATTCCAAGCTGTACGTTTTGTTAAAAACTTTTGAGCGACCAAAACCGGACTTATTTCTGACGCTATACAAAACGTACATACGCCCAACCCTGGAATATGCCAACACAATTTGGTGTCCCCCGTTAATTCGTGACCGTGACGTAATCGAGAAAGTGCAGCGCAAAGCCACCAAAGCTGTTTCTGGGTATCGTGCATTGCCATATGATGTCAGGCTACAACGTTTAAAGCTCCCATCTCTTGATCAGCGAAGAGCCCGTGGAGACCTGATCACCTCCTACAAAATCATGAAGGGTCACCTGCCGTGTCTATCGCACATATTTAACACAAATAGTGACCCGAGGCTTCGGGGTCACTCACTTAAACTAAGGAGGGAGCCATTCCGATCCAGCCTTCGCCAAAACTTTCTTTCAAATAGGGTGTTTTTGAGCTGGAACGCCCTGCCAGAGGAAGTGATCCAATCCCCGTCAGTTAATGTATTCAAAAACAGACTTGATGCACGTCCCTAACACATGTCGTTGTTATCATAGAATGCTTTTTTAATTTTTATCTTAATTTCAACTTCTCTTCATTTTCTTTGTTTTAACTTTAGTTACTCTCTTTATTTTGTATTTTTTAACTTTCCTTACTTTAGAATTCTGCTTTTTTGTTTATTCTGAACATAATAGTTTTGTAAAACTCTGTTCATGTAATCATTAATAATAATAATAATAATAAAATTATAGCAGAAAAGTTATTTAGAACATTATTTTAAATTTATCCACAAAATTTGGTGCAAATCCAACAAAACCAAAAATTGAGGGGGCCATTGGGGAGCCTAAAAATATATTTTTATTTTCTACTCTTACTCAAAAAATATTTGTTATAAAAAAGATGTTTTAAATATTTTTTTATAACCATCTGTAAAGTTTGAAACAAAACAAATTTTTTGTTTTGAGGGGGTAAAAGGGGATGAAGCGCTGAAACGCGAATTTTTTGAGCAAAATGGGGAAAATAAAAGTTGTTCACAATGACACTTTGCACCTCATCATAATCTAACGGGACCGGTTTCGCAACTTTAAATGTGACATGTATGGACATGTTCTTTTGGCGGGAAATTTTAAGTCTGTCAGTTCTTTTGGCGCAAAATTTAAAAACATCAATAATTTTGACGCGAAATTAAAATTTAAAGGGCCTTAACTGCTGAATTTTGCTAAAAAATAATCAATTACTAAAAATTATGATTAACTCTAATGATTACAAAAAAAAAGTAATTATGATTAAATTTAAATGTATTACAATCATGACTCGAGTCAATTTGACGTTTTCCATGTATAACGACTGCAAATGTGCATCTCAACGGGATCGATCTATAACAAAATGTTTATTAAGTTATGCCCCGTATATTAAAACTGTAAGTTTTAAGGAGAGACAGTTATATATATATATATTCGTATGATAAAAAGAAATATAATATACAAGATGACTATATGTGATTCATGAACATTAAATAAAAGTTGTTGATATTTTTAACATGTGATGTTCATTTTGGGACGCCCATGGACGATTTTGATAATCTGGTAAAGCATTTACTTCAACAGCCAAAGAAAACCATGGAGACAGTTAAGATATGAATATGCAGGCTGACAAAGATAATTGTTTCTCATTTACAGACCTTTAGGTTAATTTACCAAAACATAACTGGTTACATATGTATGTTTTCGTAAGGTCCGAATAATCACCTTTTTACAATTTTTAATATCAGCTCACGGAATAAAAGTTTTATAGATATCCATGAAATCAAAGATTTTTGTTCGCTTTTAGAAAAAAAATACTATTTTTTAGATAGATGCCGCGACAACAAAGATGATGAACAATGAACAATTAAAGGAATTTTTTCCCAAATACGGGGATATGATTGCTGTAGTTGACTTCTGCAAAAAGGGTTTGTTATCTAAAAAACACAGCCTAATAGAAACTCTGCGCCTAAAAATGGAAAGTAGATCGAAAAACAATGCACCAAAAGGGGAAACATCTGGACAAAAGCATAGAAAGAGTACCAGGCAGATTGAAATTGGGTGGAGCATGTTTAACGAAGATACCAACAATTATAAACAAATAAAAACCTCACAGGGAGGAGGCACAAGAAAATTAACATTGGATCGAAATACAAAATTATCTGACTTGTTAGAAAAAGCTGCAAATTTATTTTTTCCTTATGGAAAATCCATAAAAGGATCCATATGTAGTATAAAATGGAGGGCTTCAAATTTAAACAACTCGATAGGCTGCGCAAAGCGTCAAATTACATCTTTTTTTAATAATACATCTATGATTCTAAAGGATCTACTTTGTCAATTGTCGTGACGACACGTTTTGTCGAGAATGGATCATGATTCGATTAATCACGGTCCTCAGCCAAAAAAGGCATAAAGCTCCTGATAATTCTTACAAATATTAGATGTTTTCCAAGCAAAGAAAATTTATCAAATCCTCTGCAGCTATTCTGATTTCTCGATTCTACAGATATATAAAGACAGACTTATGTACAAAGTAGTTAGAGGGAAAGAGATAGGTTTATCGAATCGTGCAAGCAGAATCGCTTACTTGATCTATTTTCGACTAATCATAGAGTTTTCGATAGCTACGGATTTCTTGCTTCGTATTCAACTATTTAATACTTGCTTACTTCTTAATATATAATTATCTGTAAAAGAAAAATCTTATCGAAGATTTAAAAAACCTGTGCTACTACAATTCGGCATTTTGAACGTGGACCAAAAAAATGCTGGGATATTAATAGGTATCTTGGGCGCAAGGGCGGCATAGCATGCTGCATTTTACAACTGAAACTGTCTTGGAAATGAGTTCATACAGAAAAATAATATGTAAGTAAAATATTGATATGATTTGCGATGAACAAAATCTTTGTTATAACTTTATATGCCATTTAGTAACGATTATGTACATACACTATACATGTTTTCTCGTATTACTCCGTTGGGCACGTGTTAAGTTAGATTATAGATAATTTTGCTGGTGAGAATTGGAGCCTGGGGGGGCTTATATTCCTTACCATCAGCCTTTTGGATAGAGAGAAACAGGAACTAATAAAAGTTAGAACATTGTCAACTTTCACATGCACTTATAATCCTGTTTTATTCTACGTGCATAATGCTCTTTTTTATATTAGGATTTAATACGAATTTAACGTATCTAAGTACTACGATACTACTATATACAGGGTGTCCAAAAAATGGCGCATAAACGCGATGGTACGTTGTTGGGGCATCCCTAGTGAACCCCAGAAAATTGTTAAAAAAAATCTATCTCATATACCCTCGTAGAAATGTTGCCCCAAAGTGCGAAACTTTAAATGCTTATATCTTGAATATAACAGCACATATTAACGAAACAAATCGTTTAATACAAAGCTACAGTATATCTTAAACCATTCAACCATTTGTTTATTTATTAAATGGTCGAATTACATTTTTATAATCAATTTAATTTTACAAAATATTCATGAAAGGAAGCTGACAACAACGTCAATAAAATCTAGTGCAAAAGTGTATGATCAAGACTCATAAATGGGATTTTTAGACTAATAGATGGAATTTTTAGATGTATCTTCCTAGACTGTGTTGCCGAATTTATGCAACTTTGTTCGCATTTTTCTCGATGAATATAACAGATGGATTTTTTTTGACAATTTTCTAGGGATTCCTGAGAACGCCCTAAGAGCGTACCATCGCGTTTATGCGCCATTTTTTGGACACCCTATATATATATTCGTATGATATTATAAATACATGTCAAAAATAAGTACAAATGAACATTATAAAATGGAAGATGGTTAAATTCCAAAAGGTTTAAGTGATGTTCATTTTTTCACGTCCATGGCCGATTTTTATTCTTCTGGTAAAGCATTTACTTCGCGGCTGAGGAAAACCATGGAAAGAACTCAGGCATACCAGTGTTGTCAAAATTGTGTTGGTACAATAAATCACAGCGAAAAAGTTACAGCTGTTTCAGGGTTGATATCCAATTCAAAGTTTCTGGAGTTAATTGGTGTATTTCTTGAAAAGCACCCTCAAATTTAGTGTTAGACATTCTTCTACAATATGTTTAATCGTTTCTGGCAATGCACCACATTCACAAAGCGGGCTTGGTAATGCATTCCATTTATAAAGCATATCATTACAACGTCCGTGACACGTTCTAAGGCGATTAACCATACTCCAAACTTTTCTGGGCTGATCAAACCCTGGAACTACCTTCGTTGGATCTTCAATCAATTCTTTGTTGGTTAAATCATCAATTACTTGCCACTTATTTTTCCATATATTAGTGATGGAAAAGGGCTGATGAATAAACTCCTCTTGCCATATGGGCTTCCTTGATTTAAGTCTGTTAGGTGGATGATATAAGTACCTATATCTAACAGAATTATGTTTTTTTTAGGTCAAATAGTAGTATGAATGTAGAAGTCAATTGGGCTGACGACTCCGAGGAGGAGTTAAACGATATGGTGGGGCTCCGGCGCCCGGGATTCAAAACGAGGAACTTATTGCTGATGATGATGAGCAAGTTGGAGGGGAAAGGGGCCATAATGTTCTACAAGAACATGAAGTAAGAGGTGGCAGGGGGGGTAATGGTGGAAGAGGCGGCAGGCGTGGACATAGAGGTGGCTGGGGGGGTGCTGTTTATGGCCGGGGGGTGTTAGAGGAGGCAGGGGGGGTGCTGTTTGTGGCCGGGGGGGTGTTAGAGGAAGCCGGGGGGGTGGAAGAGAAAGAAGGGAAGCCAGAGGAATAAATAGGTAATGAAATATTAATATATTATACTGCGTGTTTTATTTTCGAAGCAAACTGGATTTTATACCTATTTCCAGAACAGTGATGAAGAAAAAAACTAATGCGATTTTGTCTTTTAGCATATTTCTTTTAACTTACTTAAGGATACCTGGCTACACTTAAGCTTTGTGTAGTTTAAACGAACCTAGAGCAACCAGGTATCCTTTAGTGAGTTAACAGAAATATGCCACTTGTTGGCTTGAGTGACGAGCAGACACTAATGCACCGTTTTATATTTCACATTTCATAGTTTTTTCACATTGCTTATGAACTAAACAAAAAACTAAAAATACCGTTAGTATTGTAGTATGATTCAAACAATAATTTTTCTTACATTTTTTTTTTGTCTGGAAATCCCGGTCTTTGCATTAAAAATGGATAACCATGAGTTTAGTGTAAAAGACAAGATTGGGCTTTTAACTTTTTATAACAATTGTATACACCTTTCCTGTCGTCGACCACCATCGCGATCGTTATATCAGGTGAGCAAATAAAAACGGCCCATAAGTAGGCCGTGGGCATTGTCAAAATATTGTTGATTGGCAGATTTTACATTGTTCACAGCCTACTTATGGGCCGTTTTTATTTGCTCACCCAATACTTGGAAATAGAATGACCACCAGTAGCACAATGATTTGTGTCAATATGACGCATATCTGACGTTTCCCAAGTATAACGACCGCAAAGATCATTAACGACGGGAAAGTTCAATTCGTACATAACTAACCTTGTTTGTTTTATTGCAGACCCAATCGACGATTCATCTACGAACAAGTATTCGAAAATATCATAAATTTCCACATGTATTAATATAATGTTCTTAAATATAAAGAAAATCTTTTTTATTTCTTTTAAAGACAAACCACTTTGAATCAGAAAAGTATTAATTTTCATCATAGAGCAAAAATTCTTGCAGGTTCGTGTTTTTCATCGAATTTTGAAAAAATCCGTTCGTCCGGTAGGTCGGTCTGGTGTATGCCACGTTTCTTGTAAACACGCTATCTTAAGGACCAAAACTCCAATACAATTCAAGTTTAAAGGAAAACACTGTAAAGTTACCACTATATTGAGTTGTGAACAAACCAGGAATTATCCCTCTCTAATTTTTTTTGTTTTAACAATCTTATGTAAAAATACAATTTTTTAAACATAAAAAAAGTTGGCGAAAGACACCCCAAATCCAGAAAAAACACAGTTATGTCATCACTATTTTAGAAATTTTTTTTTCTGGACCAAACCAAGAATTGTCCCTCTCTAATTTTTTTTGTTTTAACAATCCTATGTAAAAATACACATTTACCAATTTTTTAATGGTTATAGGAGAGAAGTTTATTTTTGACTGACTACTTTTCACGTCGGTCGGTCTTATTTATATACTGATAAGGCCACTACATAGTACATTTGCTAGAAACTTCATTTCTTATCAGCGCCTCTAGTGTTGATTGTTTCGACTATCATGCAGATGTCGCTGTAGCGTTAAAACTATCGTTAGTAAAGCTCCGTTCACCATCACTAGACTTGAAGACTACCCAACCCGACAATGTTATTTATAAGTATTGATTTTTTCTTATAGAATCGTCGACCGGGTGTTATTGTACCGTCTCAGTGTCTCCCTATTTTTGAGAGTGGAAGAAAGATTTCTCTCAACGAGCAAAAATATTATTGATTTATTTATTTTTGGTTTAAGTAGAACTATTGTCCATGCACGACGTTCCGTTCGATAATGGGATAAATCCGGCCATACTAGCTCAACTAGGTAAGCGGGTTCAAAAAATGAGGGAAGTTGATCGATATTGTACATTATTATTCGATGAGATCAGTCTGGCGGAAGGAGTCATTTACGATAAGTGGCAACAAAAAGCTTGCGGGTATGAGGATTTTGGGGAGCTCGAGGCTTGCTAATCATACCCTTGTGTTCATGGTTAGGGGTCTCCGTAAGAGGTGGAAGTAGCCCATTGCTTACTATTTCACTAGAGACACAATTCCTACAGATACCCTTACGAAGCTTATTGTCCAAGTAATTGAGGCCTTGCAAAAAATTGATCTCAAACTAATATGTACAATATGCGATCAAGGATCCACAAATCGGGGAGCAATCAATGCACTCATTGGAGTAGGTAATAACCCACAGGCAACACCCTACTTTTATGTAAATGACCAGAAGATATTTGCCGCCTATGACACTCCCCATCTATTTAAGAGCACGCGAAATTCCCTTTTATCGTATAATATTAGGTTTGACCACGACAAGATAGTTAGATGGAAGAACATTAAGCAGTTCTATGAGATAGACCAGGCTCGTACCTATCCTCTAGCTCATTTACTGCGACCAGAACACATGGCAATGACACCTAAGAGCGACTCCTACCTGAAGATGAGAGTGGCAGTCGCAGCGAGGCAACTAATGCCTGCCCTAGACATACAGTTTGATAGCACGACCGATCGAAACGACGATCTGTGCAATTTTTTTGGTGCTTCCAGACACTCAGTTCAACTGCCAACTGCTTCCGACCGCATTATGTTTAAAAATATCCAAATACCTAATCTTTCTTGTTTGAAGAATGAAAGGGTAGGTATTTTACAACTTTACTATTTATTGTTTCAATGTCTAGACCATAAATAAAAGAAGGATTTAAAATAAATTATTTAATTCATAAATTTACAGAAATACCTACTATATTTTTAAATAATTGTATTATGTTCAAATGTTATTTATTGTTAAAATAATTACAATTTGTGTAAAAAGTACAAATTTTGATACATAATAGGGAACATGAACATAAAAGATTTTGACCAAATTTTGCTTTTTAGATAAAGCGGTCAGAGTACGTTATTGCATATTATGATTTGTTTAAGCCAGCGACTATTTTTTAATTAATTTTTAAACTTTGGTGTAAACTAAAAACATCCCCCACTACTTTTTAGAGTATACGAGATGACGTTACAAAATTGATTATGTTGGCACTTTTGTTGTTTTGAAATCATGTGTAAAACATAATTTGACCTTTTAAAAAAAGTTTGCTATTTAGGCCCCTGGTCAAGTCCTACGTCACAGTTCACAAAAATGCATTAAAATAATGTCTGTGAAATTTATTGCCAACTTTATACCTATTTAACCGACCTTGTATGTTTTAAGATAAGCAAGATTCAAACGGTGGCCCTTGAATTTACGCCTGCCTGTATATCCAGGTTTATACAGGGTGTTACCAAATAAGTAGGAAAAAATTCAGGGGGTAATTCCTGAACCCATTTTAAGAAAAAAAGTTCATATAAACATGTGTCCGAAAATCCTTCGTTTCTGAGATACAGCTCCCCCAAAAACCCCTAAAAAATCAGTTTTTGCGCTATAATTTTTAAAAGAATAATTTTTTCAAAAAATTTTATAGGACCTATTTGATTTATCTAATCACTAGAAATATTTTCCTCTTTGTAAAATTTAAAAAATCATGTTAATAGTGGGGGCCCTTAGGGGGCTGTAAGAAAAATAAAAGTCAAAATCGGGCATATGTTTATAGGAACTTTTTTTCTTAAAATGGGTTCAGGAATTACCCCCTGAATTTTTTCCTACTTATTTGATAACACCCTGTATAGTACCCAAATGTGTAGATTAAAGCTGGTGCTTAGTGAAATTGTCGTAAAATTTAGAAAATACATACACAATGCATTGCTAAAAAATAATTTCAAGTTTAAACTAATATATTATACGAAAATGTTTATTGCTATATATTTTTAAAATATAGTGTGCCTATACAGGGTGTTACCAAATAAGTAGGAAAAAATTCAGGGGGTAATTCCTGAACCCATTTTAAGAAAAAAAGTTCATATGTCCGAAAATCCTTCGTTTTTGAGATACAGCTCCCCCAAAAACCCCTAAAAAATCAGTTTTTTCGCTATAACTTCGAAAAGAATAATTTTTCCAAAAAATTTTATAGAACCTATTTGATTTATCTTATTACTAGAAATGTTTTCCCCTTTGTAAAATTTAAAAAAACGGGTTAATAGTGGGGGCCCTTAGGGGGCTGTAAGAAAAAAAAAATTCAAAATCGGACATATGTTTATAGGAACTTTTTTTCTTAAAATGGGTTCAGGAATTACCCCCTGAACTTTTTTCTACTTATTTGGTAACACCCTGTATTATTTAAAAAAAATACAATTTTGGGATATTAAAAAACATCCATCACGGATTTTATTATTTTTATCGTTACCCTAAGAAGAAAGTATTTACGAAGAACCCTCGAAATATGCAATTTTTTTTTTTAATTGAAAATTTTAATTATTTAGAACAGTTAAAAGCAAATTTTTTTTTGAAAAAATTTTACAAATCTCAACACTTTTTACAAAATCAACAAAATTTTTATTCTTATCATAAATCTCAAAAGTATACAGAAATCCTCAGTAAATAAATGCATAAAAAATTAAAATATATTTGGTCGGATTGGAATTCTGACACGTCGGTATTTCTCTTCGATGGACTGATACGACCACAGTTTACTACGATCCTCTCTCCACACGTTCAGATGATCGTATCAGACCAACAGTTCAGTGCAAAATACATACTTTCATTGCATGGTCTGGAGCGGGCTTACGACCAACGACGTACTGTTCAGATCAACTTTTACTACGATTTCTGCCCTAGACGCTTTGATCGGTCGTATCAGTCGGATCGCATGGTCTAGGGCAGGCACGAACTGTTGCTGCTGGAATAATGTCCAACATCGAAATTCCTACCCCTGTAATGCCCGAGGAAGCTCTACATACAGCGGAGTTTGCATTTTTGATGGACCAATTATTTGACTCTGTCAACAGCAGCGCCCTCTATCCGATGGAAGAAAAGCCCTACAGGTGTGCCGTATCTGATAGGTCCCCACATTTAAACTATTGGACAGAGATGCAACAACAATTGACAGGATGGGTTTTTTTTAAACTCAACCACAGAACAACCGGTTTCCACACACCTGCAATTCCACAAAGGCTGGGTTCAAACCTGAGAAGCCTTTAAGCAAATGTGACCGATTCTTAGGGATGCTGGCTTCAATTTTATGAACATGCGTGCCTTGAATCAAGACGCAATAGAAAATCTCTTTTGTGTTATTAGACAGCATGGTGTATTTAACACCTCTCCAACCTGTCAACAGTTTGTTGCAGCTCTTAAAACAGCCGTCCTTAATGGCCTAATAACACCTCATATACAGAATAAAAACGCGGAAGATGACCAAGACGAACTTCTTGACAATTTGATAGATAAAAGAAGGAAGAAATATATCTTCAAAATCCCGGTCTAGTCATATCAATGAGTCACAGGTCACCGATGTCAAAGATGATATGGATCAAAATTCTATAAATGATGACGATCTTGCCTTCGACGACAGCAGTGACGAAATAAACGACATTACTAACGATCTCGAATATCAGTCCAATTTTGACATTAAATCCGATTTTGACACCAGACCCGATTTTGACACCAGGCCCGATTTTGACACTAAACCCGATTTTGATACTAAACCCGATGTTGACACTAAACCGGCATGTAAACCAGCTTTTGTTGCCAAACTCAATTTTGACTTATCCAACACCCAAATCGTTCATGATAATAATCCCAACGACCATTCATATCTTGATTCTTGATTTTGCAAATGCAAGTTGCTCTACTGCGGTAGATTTACAAATATATGCCGATCCTCTATCTGACAGCGACAGTGAGCACAATTTTTACATCGAAGAATTTTCAGAGAATACATATGTTTCAATTGAGGAAAGCCAGAGTTTAGCCTTTATTTGCGGTTCAATATTAAGACAAATTGAGTTTATAGATTGTCAAAAATGTTGCAATTCTTTGTTGGCAGCAGAGCACAATGACGCTCATACATATACGGAACTAAAAGAAAACAATCCGAACAAAAATGTTCTTATTTATCCAAATAGAAATGTCATTATTTTCTTTTATAATATTTTTGAAATAACAAAAAAACATCTTCAATATCACGGACATGAAAATTCTATTAGTGATATTATTAAAAATATAATACCCCAAGTCTATGACTTAAAATGGTTTAGTTGCGATCATAAATATATAATTAATGCTTTTATAGATAAATCGGTTAATTTTCATATTTTTAATTATTTTAAATCATTAGGTAAAGATATTAAGTTACAAAAAAGTAAAATTAAGCAGGCAAAAAAAATGACTAAAATTCTTCATCGTACTTGTTAATTTAATTTTTAGTCTCTATAGAAGGTTCCAAAATTGACACATCATTGTTTTTTTTAATTTTAAATCTAAAAGTAAATATACACACCTAAAAATTTTGATTTTTTAAAAAATTATTCTTGAAATAACATTTTTATTTTTTTTAAAAATAATTTCCTAAAAAATCCAAATTTTTAAGTGTGTAAATTTACTTTTAGATTTAAAATTAAAAAAAAAGAAGAAAATTTCGAAAAATATTTGTCCGATTTTAAATTTTTTTATTTTGCTAAAAAGAGAAAAATTGTAGCTTCTAAATAAGGCCCCACTTACCCAGATTGGCCATTAAAGATTATTGATAGGGTTGTTACCCCGCTTGGGAGGTTGAAGAAAAAAATTAAGAAATATGTTGTTAGATGTTCTTCTTCAAAAGAAAATCGACCTGTCTAAGCATTTTCTTCTTAAGAAGCGTAAAATATGATTAAATTTTAAATTCAAAAAAATAAAAATTTTGAAAAATTTTCGCCCGATTTTGACATTTTTTTTTTTTGAAAAGAGAAAAATTGTATCTCAAATAAGACCCCACTTGACCCGTAGTGCCATTTGAAATTTTTGATCGGGTAATCACCACGCTTGAAGGGTTAAACAAAAAAATAAAAAAATACCCTAATTAAGTGTCCCCCTCAAAAAAAAAAAATTACGTGTCGCGGCAGTTCCTCCAGAACAAGTTCGTTCAGGAAATAATGGTGTTTAGACTCTAATTTTATTTATAAGGGCTTGCCATGAGTTGATTTTGTTTAGTTACTAAGATTATTATTATGTCAGAATTAAGAGAAAAATAAAATACTTAAAAAGTCAGAAGAGAGAATTATTACAACAACAGTAGAAAAGGGTCATTTTTAAAGGTCAGCTTTTTCCAATTTTTTTATATCGGGTAATTATATAAACTGCTCCAAGAAAGTTAAGGATATCGTTGTTTGTCAACTTTCGTAAAGTTTTAGAAGAAAAATTTTTCTTTTAAAATAACAAGTAAAAAAAAAGAAATCTTACCATGAACTTTTTTTTTAAATTTTATTAGGGATTCAATAATTTTTTGGACTTTGATAAAAATGTGAATATTTCGAATTTTATAATCGGTTAACAAAATTATACTACTCGGTCTTAAAAGTAGGAGTACTTTCTTGTTCAAGTTTTAAGAAGGTCTAGAAGCCAATAGAACGCTCGGGATAATTGGGAACGGACGACTCTGGTTGATATGGCCAATTTCTTTAGCGTTAGTCAAATTGCTAAACCTTCTTTTGATAAGCGCCGATTTAAAGCAGAAGTTACTTCTAGAAGTTCTAAAAGTTGCAAATCGGGCACTGCAACCAGTACCAGAATAATACCTTACAGATTAAGTTCAGAGAAAGCCTTTAAGTTTGTGTAGGTCCTTGCGGGAACGGCTTCCGAATGCCGATGGTGCTTCTGAATCCATTCTCACGGTAAAAAAACGTCTTCACGATGTCAATGTAAGATCTAGGCAACTTTTAAGAAGAGTTCCATCAACCCCAGATCTCAAACAAAAACCATTGGAAAGGAAAAAGAAAAGAGTATAGCGGCATGAAAAGAGGGAATCTGTACTGATTACAGGGGAATCCAGATGCAACAGATTTTTAAGTATGATTACGATTCCAAACCCGTACATGACGACTAGCAGAAAATCTACCAAATCTGGAATCATTAGTAGGCAGTACAGATTGCCACTTTTCATGCTGGTATACTCTTTTCTTCTCCCCTTCCAATGATTTTTGTTCGAGATCTGGGTTTGACGGAACTCTTCTGAAAAATTGCCTAGATCTTACATTGACTTTGTGAAGACGTTTTTTTACCGTTAAAACGGGTCCAGAAGCATCAGCGGCATTTGGAAGCCGGTCCCGCAAGGATCTATACGAACTTAAAGGCTTCTTTCGAATTGATTCCGTGAGGTATCTTTCTGGTACTGGTTGCAGCACCTGATTTACGACTTTAAGTACTTCTAGAACCAGCTCCTGTTTCAAATTGACGGTTATCAAAACAAAGTTCAACAATTTGACTAACGTTAAAAAAATTTGCGATATCAAACAGAGTCGACCGATGTCAAGGCAGCTGCTAAAGATAGCTGCTAATTTTTCCGACAATACCCGAATCCCATGGAGTTCACATATTATGTATACGAATGTTGAGTCATAAGAGATATTTTTATTTTTTACTAATTACTGTTAAAAATGTGTATAATTAAATTTACGTTGAGATAACATTTAAAATTGATTAAAAAATAGCCTATAAAACACCTTTAAAATATTAAATGACAATAATATTTACTATATTTGATCCCATAAAAAGATATATATTATTTTAGCAAAAAAGTGGCGCACATGACCGATTTGGCAATTTCTGCGGCTTAAAAAATTGTAATACAATACTCTGTTATAAAACCCACATGCACATTAAAAATGGAAATAAATAAAAAATACTAGGTATTTACCCCCAAGAATGTTTTATATCGTTATAAAAAAAATCGTAATCATTTCTAGTTTTTTGCGCTGGCCACTAGAAAATGCGTAAGAAATTACCCTGCAGTCAGATTTTCTTGCAAACCTAAAATGGGGTGAAAATAAATTCTATTAACCCTTAAAAATGTTTTATTTTTTTAAAAGAAAACGGCACACGAAATCGATTTTTATTTTTTTGCGTTGTCTACTAGAAAATGCGTTTAAAAATACCCCAAAGTCAAATTTTCTTGCAAACCAAAAATGGGGTAGGGAAAAATTATTTTTACCCTTAAAAATGTTTTATTTTTTTAAAAGAAAACGGCACATGAAATCGATTTCTAGTTTTTTGCGTTGTCTACTAAAAAATGCGTTTAAAAATACCTCAAAGTCAAATTTTCTGGCAAACCAAAAATGGGGTGGAGAAAAATTATTTTTACCCTTAAAAATGTTTTATTTTTTTAAAAGAAAACGGCACACGAAATCGATTTCTAGTTTTTTGCGTTGTCTACTAGAGAATGCGTTAAAAATACCCCAAAGTCACATTTTCGTGCAAACCAAAAATGGGGTAAGGAAAAATTATTTGTATCCTTAAAAATGTTTTATTTTTTTACGACAAAATGGCACACGAAATCATTTTCTAATTTTTTATGTTCCCTACTAGAAAATGTGTTAAAAAATACCATACAGTCAAATTTTCTGGCAAACCAAAAATGGGGTAAGAAAAAATTATGTTTACCCTTAAAAATGTTTTATTTTTTTAAAAGAAAACGGCACACGAAATCGATTTTTAGTTTTTTGCGTTGTCTACTAGAAAATACGTTTAAAAATACCCCAAAGTCAAATTTTCTTGTAAACCAGAAATGGGGTAGGGAAAAATTATTTTTACCCTTAAAAATGTTTTATTTTTTTAAAAGAAAACGACACACGAAATCGATTTTTAGTTTTTTGCGTTGTCTACTAGAGAATGCGTTTAAAAATACCCCAAAGTCAAATTTGCTTGCAAACCAAAAATGGGGTAGGGAAAAATTATTTTTACCCTTAAAAATGTTTTATTTTTTTAAAAGAAAACGGCACACGAAATCGATTTCTAGTTTTTTGCGTTGTCTACTAAAGAATGCGTTTAAAAATACCTCAAAGTCAAATTTTCTGGCAAACCAAAAATGGGGTGGGGAAAAATTATTTTTATTCTTAAAAATGTTTTATTTTTAAAAGCTTTTATTTAACTCGCAATGTATGTTTGTATGTAAGTGTGTGTGTTTGTGTAGTACAAATCTTGCAACTCGATTTTGAAACACTTACGCTTGACCAATTTTTCTGAAATTTTGTATACATGTGGAAGTCCGGTGACAATGCAAAATGGTAACTTTTTTAGTCCTAAAAACTTAATATGGCGTCCACAACAAAATGGCGGATGACTTTTTTCCAAACAATTCTCACGATATGGGTATCAAATAAAAGGTTATGACCGGAGGAATACAGTAAAATATATGACATAATTCAAAATCCAATATGGCGCCCAACAAAATGGCAAATTGGCTTTTTCTTAACTATTTTGCCGATATGGGTATCAAATGAAAGGTTATGACTTGTAGAATACAGTAAAATATATGACATAATTCAAAATCCAATATGGCGCCCAAAAAAATGGCTAATTAGCTTTTTCTTTACTATATTGCCGATATGGGTATCAAATGAAAGGTAATGACAAGTAGGATATAGTAAGATATGTGACAATTCAAAATCCAATATGGCGCCCTAAAAAAAATGGCGGATTCTCTTTTTTTAACTATTTTGCCAATATGGGTATCAAATAAAAGGTTATAGCAATGACATACTAAATGAAATGATTAAAAAACATCTACAGTAAAAACTAAAAAATGTAAAATAAATTAATGTAAAAAAATTTTAAGAAAAAGCTTTTATTTAAATGCCCTAAAAAGAAAAAAATAAATTTTTTCAATTAAATTAAACCCATTAATTTGTCACAATATACACTTTTTATGATATAAAAGCTTGTCGCGAAATTTACTATTGCAATTAATAAAAAGAATACAATACTTATACCATTTACCAATTTTTAATTTAAGTGGTTCTGAAAAAAGAAAAAAATGTATGTATTTTACAAAATAAATCTACATAAATGCAGAATCTCGCGAAATTTACTATTGCAATTAATAAAAAGAATACAATACTTATACCATTTACCAATTTTTAATTTAAGTGGTTCTGAAAAAAGAAAAAAATATATGTATTTTACAAAATAAATCTACATAAATGCAGAATCTCGCGACAAGCTTTTATATCATAAAAAGTGTATATTGTGACAAATTAATGGGTTTAATTTAATTGAAAAAATTTATTTTTTTCTTTTTAGGGCATTTAAATAAAAGCTTTTTCTTAAAATTTTTTTACATTAATTTATTTTAAAAGAAAACGGCACACGAAATCGATTTCTAGTTTTTTGCGTTGTCTACTAGAAAATGCGTTTAAGTATGTCCAAAGTCAAATTTTCTGGCAAACCAAAAATGGGGTGGGGAAAAATTATTTTTACCCTTAAAAATGTTTTATTTTTTTAAAAGAAATCGATTTTTAGTTTTTTGCGTTGTCTACTAGAGAATGCGTTTAAAAATACCCCAAAGTCAAATTTTCTTGTAAACCAATAATGGGGTTAGGAAAAATTATTTTTACCCTTAAAATGTTTTATTTTTTTAAGACAAAACGGCACACAAAATCGATTTTTAGTTTTTTGCGCTGTCTACTAGAGAATGCGTTTAAAAATACCCCAAAGTCAAATTTTCCTACAAACCACAAACGGGGTAAGGAAAATCATTTTTACCCTTAAAAAAGTTTTAATTTATTAAGACAACATGGCACAAGCTATCGAATTTCAATTTTTTTCGTTACTAGAAAATGTGTAAAAATTTACTTTGCAATCAGAATTTCCTAGTTATAGAAGGTTTGTGTTTTATTATACACCGCACAAGTATTGATGCATCACCCACAATTTCCTTTATAGAAACTTAATTTTTATTTTGATTCAAGAATATCAATGTTGAACAAAAAAAACCGCCATTTATTGCCTATTTTTTTCTTAATCTACCAAGAAAGAAGAAATGGTTTTTTGAAGTCGATATTTAGTGAACTTTTGCGGGTTTTTTTTGAGTAATACAGTTAAAAATTGTAAACCTTTTTTAAGTTTAGTAATGATGGTTGCTGCCCAATGCCTTGGATGCCATATTAGTGACCATGTAGTGAATGGGTTAGTCACACCTACGGAGGAGAGCCGATGCTCTCGTAAAGTGCCTAATTTGACAAATTTGCAACATTGCATCATTTTTAATGGGGATAATTGTTACAAAGGTATACAAAAAGACTATACGAGAAAAAAATCGCATTACAATAGCCACCAACGGTCGATTTTAGCGTTTAACAGGACTAAGAATACGAGATGGTACGTTCAGAATGCTACAAAATAAATCACTGGAGGCTTAAAACTAGGGGGTTTTATTGCAAAAAGTTCGAAACAGTCTTAGAGGGCACAATACTTGTCCAAGGGTTTCTGCCCCTGTCCCCAAACTCACCAGAACCAACCAGAGAACATTGTGTTAAACATTTTCAGAGTCTGTTAAATTGGGGTATTAACATTGGGACATTTTCCTGGTTCTATGGGCATAAATTTTGTTTATTATCCAAGGGCAGACCAAATAGACACATTCCAGTTGAAAGAAACTTCGGGAACCGAATATTAAACCGATTCCGAATGCCCCAATTTAACAGATCCTGAAAGTTTTTAACACAGTGTTCTCTGGTTGGTTCTGGTGAGTTTGGGGACAGGGGCAGAAACCCTTAGACAAGTATTGTGCCCTCTGAGACTGTTTCGACCTTTTGCAACAAAACCCCCTGTTTTTAAGCCTCTAGTGGTTTATTTTGTAGCATTCTGAACGTAGAGCATCGGCTCTTCTCCGTAGGTGTGACTAACCCAATCACTACATGGTCACTAATATGGCATCCAAGGCATTAAGCAGCAACCATCATTACTAAACTTAAAAAAAAATTACAATTTTTAACTGTATTACTCAAAAAAACCCCGCAAAAGTTCACTAAATATCGACTTAAAAAAATAATTTCTTCTTTCTTGGTAGATTAAGAAAAAAATAGGCAATAAATGGCGGTTTTTTTTGTTCAATATTGATGTTCTTAAATCCAAAAAAAAGTGGAGATTGAAAAATCTCCAATCGAAATAAAAATTAAGTTTCTAGGAAAGAAATTGTGGGTGATGCATCAATACTTGGGCGGTATGTATTTAGATTTTTAGGCGTGTTTTTTAATGTTATTTGTATTAATATAATAAAAAAATTACTCAATTATTTAAATTAATGATTTTCCCTATCAAAATGTTTGTTTAGTTACCCAAATTAAATGAATTTTTATCAATTCTTAAAAATTGTTTATATCATTATATTCGGAAATTTATACGAATAAGTCCGAACTTGTTGTAACAGTTAAGCCGGCACGTGTCTCGCTGTTGATGTTCAGAGCTTGTACGGAAGGGTTCTATTTTATGTGAAGCTTTTACCACTATTTTATTGACTCTAGGTTTATCAGTGGCTCTAGCTATTTAATACTAGCTGATGTTATTATACTCTTCACAAGACTAGGTCTGAAGAGTATATTGCAATCGATCAGAAAATCCTAAAATCGTCAATTTTCATCGTAGAGCAAAAATTCTTGCAGATTCGTGCGTTTCATGACTTTTTAAGATTTTCATTTTTTCTCCGTCCGTCGGTCGGTCGGTCGGTCTGGTGTATGTCACGTTTCTTGTAAACACGCTATCTTAAGAACCAAAACCCCAATCCAACTCAAATTTTAGGGAAAAATCGATCCCTATAAGAGGAAGATCCCTATTGTTTTTGACAAAAATCCGAGTACTGCAGGGCCCCCTTTTCAGCCCCCCAAATAAAAAAAAAATCGTAGCTCGACTATTATTAAACTTACAAAAAAAATTATTCGACATAAAATATAGACAATTTAATTCTTCACCAAAAAGTATTCCTTAGTTTTTTTGTCCGAACCCCCAATTACCCCCCAGCACAAAAAAACCTCCTATCTCCGTTATTATTCAATCTACAAAAAAAAATATTTTTTACAAAATTAATAAAAATTTAATTTTCTATTAAAAATGTTGAAATGTTAATGAAATGGTTCATTTTTTGTAAAGTTAAAAAGGTTAAAAAAACAAAAACTAAAAGATTTTAGTAGCAAGAAACTTCTAAGTCCAAAACGCGTCACGCGTTGGTCAAGAAGGCCATGCCAAAAATATTTCAAACAAAGAAACAAAGCCAGCTGTCAGAACAAATAACCTCAAATATCTTAAACGTCAGAACTGACGTTTATCCTCTTCGTTAACAAAATTCTTCGTGTTTTCTGTTAATAGTTTGCTCTCTTCGCAGATTTTATTTACATAAATTTTTTTTTATTAGAAACTATTAATTATGCTATAATAGTTTTCTTGCGAAGAGTATACCATAGAATGTGTAGCAATTATATAAAAAATTGATTTAGCTTTGATTTATAAAATATAAAACTACACTTCTACCGATTCCGAATTCTACTCGAGCTACTCATTTGCGAAGAGTAATTTCTACGCGTTTCGACTTCTACCGATTCCGACTTCTACCCATTCTAGTTTAGCTTTGGCTATTAGTTAAAAATAGGCTTAGGGACTAATTAAGATATTCATTTTTAAATTTATCTAGGTTTGCTTTACACACATAAGATTTTGTTTTGTGTTTTTTCTATTTGTTAAGAGATATAGGTCATTACTCTTTTTAAAAATGGGTTTTACAACTAAATGGGTAGATCAAATTATATGCCTGCTCTTGCAAAGCGATACAGGGTTGTCAAAACATGACATAGGTAACATCTCAGAATTCAGTCCATTGCTAAAAAAAATTTGCAAGCAAGTTTCTTCGAGCAAAAAAATTACATATCCCAGCTTATTTATTAGAGCTATAAATAGAAAGCACAATTATATTGTGAAATCTCAGATATTCTCCACACAACCAGCAATATTTTTTTCGACGCCCGCCAAAGAAAATGCTGTGATTGATGCTTTATTTGAGAATCAGTCAAGTCTTGAAGTGAATAATACCTCAAAAGACTTGAATTTTAATGTTTCTTCTTTTAAACATGCTTCATTTACATCCGATTTTGAATCAAAAGCCACTGATGACCAACATGATCTGACTGAACCTTTTCTTTGAGCTACCTCTGCTTCTGCCACTACCTCTGCCTCATTATCATCAAAAGGCTCAATTTTAGATTTTTTGATTCCCAAGGCACTTGGTGATGAACCTCCACCAATCCCCAACAAAATTCTCCCAATTAGTTCAAAAAATATATTTCGAATAAATTGTTCACCCTTAAAATTTAAGAATTGCAAGGTTTTAGAGGGAAAATTTGTTATTACGAGCAAAGAGTGGAGGGAAATCTTCGATAACAAAAAATTAAAATTAAAGTCCACTTATTATCCCACCTTTATTAGAAATAAAATATCGCAATGTGTAAATACGACATGCATTATTACGATTAAATATGTAAAGTATTACAAAACGTTTTTAACCATTCATGCAGTGTGTAAGCATAACAAGAGCAACTGCAAGTTTTTTAAGATTATAATAAATAACCACACATTAAAACAAAAAAAATATGTGGCGGAGGTTAAAACCACTTCACTTAATTTTTGTCACAAAAGTAAATTGACCACTTATGCCAAAGGTTTAGAAAGATTAAGATTAAAAAAATATATATACAAAACAAAACCAGCAATATACAAAAACTTAACTCTTCGAAAAAAAAAAACAATACCAGCATTGGCCGGTAATTTGCAGAACATTAAATCAGACAGCACCATTAGAACAGCAAGATTGGAGGTTCGGCGTCAATTGGACCGCGCCGAAAATGATCTCGTTGATGTTTTGCTTATGAGAAATGTCCACCAAGATTATATTCAAGAAGTGGCCATTCCATTTAATGTAAAATTATTTGGAAAAAAACAGTTTATTATTTTGAATAGTCTTAAAGCATCAAATGGGCTTCTTCCCTTAATTTACTTCGACGCCACGGGAAACGTAGTTCGGAATCCCGAAAACAACAGTAAATCGGTCTTTTTATACAGTGCGGTGGTTTCTCACAATTCCCGAGTTACTTCGGTCTTTGACATGTTGTCAAATAATCATCAGAGTAAAAAAAATTTCGATTTATTTATCTCGTTTAGAGATTTTTGTGAGCAGCAAAATAAATGGCCAATTTTCTCGGAAATTGTTAGTGATTTTAGTTTTGCCACTCTGCATGCTGCATCGAAAGCTTTTAATAGCATGACTTTAATTACGTACATCAACATCTGTTTTAACCTTGTGGTCAACGGTCAAGATATTCCGCAAAATTTTATTTCCATCCATTTGTGTTGTTCGCACTACATGCACATGATTTCACGGAATGTAAAAGTGTTGTTAAAGGATACCAAAATTGAGAATTTCAAAAAGCATGCAGAGTTACAATCTACCTTTATGAAGGAGGCGATGGCTTTGTCAATTATAATAACCGATTTTAACGATATGGTGCGGTGGTTTAAATCAGTTATTATACTCTTCACAAGAGTATATTGCAATCGATCAGAAAATCCTAAAATCGTCAATTTTCGTCGTAGAGCAAAAATTTTTGCAGATTCATGCGTTTCATGACTTTTTAAGATTTTCATTTTTTGTCCGTCCGTCGGTCGGTCGGTCGGTCTGTGGGATGTCACGTTTCTTGTAAACACGCTATCTTAAGAACCAAACTTCCAATCTTATTCAAATTTTAAGGAAAAATCGATCCCTATAAGAGGAAGAACCCTATTGTTTTTGACAAAAATCTGAGTACTATAAAGCCCCCTTTTCGGCCCCCCAAGTGAAAAAAAAATCGTAACTCAATTATTATTAAATTTACAAAAAAAATTATTCGACATAAAACATAGGAAATTTAATTCTCTATGAAAAAGTATTCGTTGGTTTTTTTGTCAGACCTTCCCGTTACCCCCCACCACAAAAAAACCTCCTATCTCCGTTATTATTCAATTAGCAAAAAAAATCTTTTTTACAAAATTAATGAAAATTTATTTTTCTATTAAAAATGTTGGTTCATTCTTTGTAAAGTTAGCCAGTAAGGTTAAAAAAATAAAAAAACAACTTTTTCAATAGCAAAAAACTTCTAAGTCCAAATCACGTTACGTGTCGGTCAAGAAGGCCATGCCAAAAATATTTTAAACAAAGAAACAAAACCACTTGTCAGAACCAATAACCTCAAATATTTTAAATGTCAGAACTGACGTTTATCCTCTTCGTTAACTAAATTCTTCGTGTTTTCTATTAATAGTTTGCACTCTTCGCAGATTTTCTTTACATAATTTTTTTTTATATTAAACTAACAATAGTTTTCTTGCGAAGAGTATACCATAAAATGTGTAGCAATTATATAAAAAATAGACTAAGCTTTGATTTACAAAATTACACTTCTACCGATTCCAAATTCTACTCGAGCTACTTATCTGTGAAGAGTAATTTCTACGCGTTTCGACTTCTACCCATTTCTAGTTACAATTTTAGAATCACCATCAGGTAGTGAGGCAGTCGATCGATCCCTTGCACTATTAAAAATGATTGGGAAATTAGACTCAGATTCTGACAAAGATTTGTTAAGAATTACTGAAAAATTATTCAAAAAAAATCTTTTCTTATCTCTGAGGAAAATACGCTTAAAGTTCGATAAATTCGGCCACTTTGTTAGGGAAACTGCATTTTAAATTGACACTGTTGTCAGTTTCATTTCATACAAATTTTGCGAAATTAAATTGATTATAAAAATATTATTTGGCTATTCAAAAGAAGAACAAAAAGTAAAATTGTTTTAGAGATTGTGTCTTTGTATTAAACCATTTTTTTTTTTTAATATTTGCTGTGGTATTTGAGGAAGACGCACTGATATCTTCGAGGGTATATGAGAGATTTTTTTTAACAATTTTTTGGAGAGGCATGAACCAACCAGTGGCGGCTGGTACAGGGAGGGCACAGGGGCATTGCCCTCCCATCCAAATTGTCCAAAACAATTTTTTTAATTTCTATTTAAAGTTTTTAAAATTGTTCTACAAACTTTTAAATTGTAAAGCGCCCTCCGTTGTAACGGTTTAATACTAGATAAGTACAGGTATCGCTTATCGGCAAGCTGTGCGCTATGTGGAAAAAAGGTTACCACGCGCATTGCCCTACTTCCACGTTGCACGATTTCTAAACTTGCCTAATTTACGGGTAAAAAGTCCTATATTCCAATATAAAGCTTGACAATTTCAGTAGATTAAAGAAAAGCGGCCATCGCTAAGGGGGCAAAATCCTTTGCAAATTGGCAACATTGATGTATTAAAACTGCTTTGTTTTTGTTTATCCTAACCTAATTCTAATCAGAATTTTTGATGGGACTGGTGATTTTGATGAGCTTTTACGTAATTAATAGTATAATTTAATTGTTAAATAATTAGATTCTTTAATTGTTAAAGTTTTGGTGAAGTTGTTGTGATATTTTATTTTAAAAACGTTAAGTTTAGTGGAAATTTGTTTACTAAAAGACAGTCAGGCTGGTATTTCCAATATGTAGAAATTTAGAGCCCCAACCTTGCACGATTACAGGATTAATCAACATTCAAAATAACTGTAGGTAAGAAAATTTGATAAGAACTCCACTTATGTGCCAAATAAATTTGTGGATGTGACAAAAAGAATGCATTTTTTGTTTTATTTCTTTGCTATAGCATTGACTAAAATTATATCAATGCTTATGAATTGACCTGGGTATAGTTTCTACTTTTTACAAAACTACTCTTGAGAAGAGTGTTACTAGACCATTGCTTTTTTTACATTAAAAACTTTTTAAGTGCAAGGAAACTGCATGATCTTGAACCTTGAAAAAATTTCCGCCTGCGGCGCCATTTGCTGGGGGGCTGCCGCCCCCCAGACCCCCTGCAGTGGCTTCGTAGATTAGTTTTGCCCCTCCGGTTCGTGTAACCAGGAACCGCCACTGGAACCAACAGCGTACCATAAAGGTGGTGCGCCAATTCTGGAACACTTGTATAACACAAAACTTATAAGTCCATTAATGTAGGTTTTAACCATTAAAAAGTCTACAATTGTTGTTTTTTAATGTTAAAAATACACACTTGTAGGATTTGTTAGGTTTGTGTTATAGGCCCCTGGTCGTCATACCTGGGATTGTCGAAACATTTTTTTCCACCTTTCCCCTGTGTTTGACAATTATTTTTTGACAAAATCTTAAGTAGACAACTCTTATTCTGTATCTAAACGGAATGGGTATTCACCTTTCCCGCCGTTGCACAGAGTAGGAATATCGCAATCTAGCGGAACTTAATTATATCCTAATACTTTGCTTTAATCAATCCATAAACTGTATGTTGGTAGCTTAGATAGTTTCTATAATTATGAAATTATTTTTTTTGTAAGTCTCTTAAGATTAGTATAAAAAATGTTAATATTTGTAGGCGAGAAAATTTTTTAACCCCTAATTTGTTAATACCACAACCCAGTAAGTTATAGATACAAGACTGATTTTTGTTTTCTATAATGGGTTTACAGTGTCTTTAGCGTAAGTACAATTATGTTTTACTTGACTGTTGGTTTATTTAATGGAAGAAATGCGATAAATGTTGCTTTTGGAAAGATGTAATTTCTATGATTGTAAAAAAATTAGGTTATTCCGCATTATTCCACGACGAAACTTACAACCTGGTATAGTTTGGGGTTTAGTCTTTAATATACAGTTAAAATTTCCTGCGCATATTTGCGCCACCGCCGCCACCGGCCGTATTTTATTTTATGTTTATAGAATGGTGGTCGCAGTAACAAGGAATCAAATCTTTGATATTTGGGTTTCTAAAGTCGCGTTCAGAAGAGGCAACTTTAGTGGACCCCAACTACAGTTGATCCACTAAAGCCACGTTCAGAGGGAGCAACTTCAGTGAATCAACTTCAGTTAATCTACTTTTTGTCCCGCATAAAGCTTACGAGCCAATAACTTTCTAGGTATATTTTGTACACAATTGAAATTTTAGGAGTTGATTAGAATGATTTTTTGCTATCCTTTACAGACCTTAATAAAAATGTAGTACTCCCCGTTTAGGTAAAAATGACATTAGTTATGTATTTTTAAATGGAACACCCCCTATATTATGATAAATTTTTAAATATTTTTTTCTTAAGAATACATTAGCTACTATAGAAATTTGTTTAGCAACATAAGAAATTAAATACCGCTAGAAACATATAATACTACACTGTGCGTTGGTCACCCTCGCGATCGTTATACTTGGGAAACGTCAGATATGCGTCAGATTGACTCAAATCATTGTGTTGCTGGTAGTCAGCTGGTTAGTTTCCAAAGTATAACGACCGCGATTGTGGCCAACGGCGGGAAAGATCTATAGGTATACTAGACTAAGGCTACTTTTCTGTGTTATTATTACTTTAGTTAATTGTTTTTTCTTTAATATTGTGATTTAATAGTTTTGTTTTGTTTCTGTATTATTTATTATACTCTTCGCAAGACTAGGTCCGAAGAGTATATTGCAATCGATCAGAAAATCCTAAAATCGTCAATTTTCGTCGTAGAGCAAAAATTTTTGCAGATTCGTGCGTTTCATGACTTTTTAAGATTTTCATTTTTTGTCCGTCCGTCTGTCTGTCTGTCGGTCACGTTTCTTGTGGTCACGCTATCTCAAAAACCAAAAGTGATATCAAACTCAATTTTTTAGGAAAAATCAACCTCTATAAGAGGAAGAACCCTATTGTTTTTGACAAGAATCTGATAACTACAAAGCCCCCTTTTGCACCCCCCAAATGAAAAAAAAATCGAAGCTCAACTATTATTAAATTTACAAAAAAAATTATTTGACACAAAACATAGGAAATTTAATTCTTTACAAAAAAGTATTCTTAAGTTTTTTTGTCCGACCCCCCAATTACCCCTCAACTCAAAAAAACCCTCTATCTCCGTTATTATTCAATCTACAGAAATAATATTTTTAACAAAATTAAAGAAAATTTAATATTCTGTTAAAAATGTTGATTCATTATTTGTTAAGTTAAATAGTAAGGTTAAAAAAACAAAAAAATAAACTATTTCAGTAGAAAAAAACTTTTAAGTCCGAATAGTGTCACGCGTCGTTCAAGTAGGCCATGCCAAAAATATTTCAAACAAAGAAACAAAAGCAGCTGTCAGAACAAACAACCTCAAATATCTTAAACGTCAGAACTGACGTTTATGCTCTTCGTTAACAAACTTTTTCGTGTTTTCTGTTATTAGTTTGCACTCTTCGCAGATAAATAAAAAATATGATTTATTTGAAAAAAGATATAATATCATCATAGTTTTCTTGCGAAGAGTATAGTATAGAATGTGTAGCAATTATATAAAATATTGATTTAGCTTTAATTTAATTAATATAAAATTACACATCTACCGAATCCGAATTCTATTCGAGCTACTCATTTGCGAAGAGTAACTTTTACGCGTTTCGACTTTAACCCGTTTCGACTTCTACCCATTCTAGTTTCTTAATAATTTCAAATTAGTTTTAGTAGACAATTATTTTCGTGTCAAAATACTGCTGTTTTTTTTTAGCATCAATCTATGGAAAAATCGCAGCATTAAGTCGGAACACGTTGTATGGTAAATTGTTATGGCAATGAATGGAGCAAATATTAAAAGAAATCTTATGCAGAATTATTTATAGGTAATTTTTGTTCTTAACATTGGAGGTTTAGAATCAAGCTAGTTTAACATTTACAAAGGAAGTAGCTAAACGTGTTATACATACAGGGTGTCCGCGATCAATGTGCTTTTTTTTTAATGGGAGATAGCTGGGAAAAATCCAAGACATTTGGTAAAAACAGTTTTTTGAAAAAGTGCCCCCCTTCGGAAATAACGGCCTTTAAACATGTAGACTAAAAACCCTTAATCGTAAATATTTACCAAACGATTTCACCAACCATCATGAAAGTTGTACTATCAATAAAGGTAATAAAAAGGGTCATTTTAAACCCATTTTGAAATTTGGGGCCCTCTTTAAAATGGGTTAAACACTAGTAGTGTAGTTGCATTTTTTTAAATACCCCAATTTCAGTAAAAACATTTGTTCCACTTGAAATTTCTGAGAAACTGTACCGTTTATGAATAAACTACCAAAAACACCTTTGATGTACCCCATATTTTGCGTTGATTTGACAAAAAACTTACTTCAATGTAGTGACAGTAGTAAGTGACATACAAATTTTATAAGAAAGTCTAGTCTTATGCAAAAATATGGGGTACATCAAAGGTGTTTTTGGTAGTTTATTCGTAAAAGGTACACTTTCTCAGAAATTCCAAGTGGTAAAAAAGTTGTTACTTAAATTGGGGTATTTAAAAAAATACATAAAATTACAAAATTCTTAAAGGTAAAGAAATTACATGCAGTTTTTAACTACACTACTAGTGTTTAACCCATTTTAAAGAGGGCCCCAAATTTCAAAATGGGTTTAAAATGACCCTTTTTATTACCTTTATTGATAGTACAACTTTCATAATGGTTGGTGAAATCGTTTGGTAAATATTTACGATTAAGGGTTTTTAGTCTACATGTTTGAAGACCGTTATTTCCGAAGGGGGGCACTTTTTCAAAAAACTGTTTTTACCAAAATGTCTTGGATTTTTCCCAGCTATCTCCCATTAAAAAAAAAGCACATTGATCGCGGACACCCTGTATTATTGACATCCATTGACTTTTTGTAAAAAAAAAAACAAACGGTAATGACTGTAAGGGCGAAGACGCTACTCTTGGGTGTTTTCAAATGTCCTAAGAAAAATTCATGGGGTTATTCCTGAACAATAGGAAACATCCTGTATATTAAATATTGCTAAATTAAAATTGAACTTTTGGTTATATTATTTCTTAATGACTAAAAGAGAACATTTTTTTAAAGGATAATAATGGCATAGTAGGGTACTCTTTTAAACTAAATTAATTGTAGCTCAAGAAATGCTAAATAGTAGAGTAGGACAATAAATATTAATATTATCATTGTATTTTTTTAGTTTTCATGGAAGTTTGTACATCGTGGACTCCGCCTGGACATTGGATCAAGAATTAATCTCAAAATCTTAAAAATGTACCTGAAAAGTTGAAATTTAAAATAAATTGTACCATTTTTACGTACTGTAAGCTGTATATGATATATGTTTTCTTGTTTTGTTTATTTATGTAATAAATATGTTAAGTATTCATAGTAGTGTTTTAATTAAATGAAAAAAAATTAATTTAATAAATAATTATTATTTAATAAAAACAACTGGCAACTAGGCTGATTTAGCGGAGGCCAACAAGAGAAGCAAAAGAAGAAGGCCCAACCGAGTCTGTCTCTCTCGCACTCACACATCTCACTCTGCTGCTATCCTCTTTTATTATACTCCTCGCAGACAAAGTCAAAAACGAGGAGTATATTGTGATTGTTTTGAAAATTCTAAAATCGTCAAAAATCGTCGTAGAGCAAAAATGCTCTGCAGATTCGTGCGTTTCATCGAATTTTGAACAACTTTCAAAAAATCCGTCCGTCCGTCCGTCCGTCCGTCTGTCACGTTTTTTGTAGACACTCTAACTTGAGAACCAAAGATCCCATCAAGTTCAAATTTTCAGGAAAAATCGTTCTCATTAAAATCTAGATCCCTATTGTTTTTGAAAGAAATCGGAAAATAATAAAGGGGGCTGCGGCACCCCCCAAGTGAGATAAAATTCATATTTCAGTTATTATAAAAATTACAGAATTTTTTTTCTGCTAACATTAAAGCCCTTTTAATTCTCTACTAAAAGTATATTTAAGTTTTTTTTGTCCGGCCCCACATAAGCCCCCCAATTAAAAAAAAAGCCGTATCTTCGTTATTTTTCAATTTACAAAAAAAACTTAAGTCATAAAAATGAAAGGAAATTAAATTCTGTATTAAAATATATTTTTTGTTTTTTTTTGTGAAGTTTTTAAGACAAAAAAGGTCAAAAAAAAAGGTTTTTAGTGATAAAAAAGCCACGTAATTCTAGGTTCGGTCAAGGTGGCTTTGCAAAAAAAAATTAAAACAAAAGCACCTTTCTAAAGCCAAATTAAATCCTAAACGTCAGTGTCAGAATTAATACGCATTTATGCTTTTCGCTAATAAATCTTTTTTTATAGAAAAGTTAATAGTATAACCTCTTCGCAGATTTTTTTTTGTAATTTTTAAAAATTATTGTTTATTTGAATTTTTCTGTTTTCTGATTACTGCGAGGACATTAAATAGGATTATTTAATGTCGGCATTTTATAAAAAAACTCTAACTGGCTCACTGACCTAACCCACCCACTGATCTAACCCATTTCTAGTTTAATTCTTGCTCTTCTTCTAGTGGTGATTTCTTTGGTCTCTACCTTTTATTATAGCGACGTTTATTATCTATACGCACGACACCTAGTGTTCAAAGGCTGAACCCTAAAGTAATTTAAAACACATATGTCGAGTACTTGCAACGTTGCCGGCTTGTTTTGAATTTCATCTTCTGTCGGCCCGTGTCGGCAGGAATCAGTCGCGGCCGCCCGCTGAACTTTGATCCAACCATAGAAAGTATCTGTCTATGATGATAAAAACATTAAAAACCAAAAATCACTAAGAAATACAGCCCCATTTGTTTAAAATGTCTTTTTAGCAGCAAACTTTACCATAACCTACCTAACCTAGAACTGTCCCCCTTAGAAGAATGGGCCCCAAAGATAAAAAACAAAAAAAAAACAAAAAATAGCACTGCCGGCAGCAAGACGCAAACCCACGACCTTTGGAACGTGAGCCGGACGCTCTGCCACTAGGCCAAACCTGCGTTGAAATAAGTGCTTTAAATATCTTTCATTGCTTGGATCAAAGTTAAGCTTAGACTGATTCCTCGTGTCGGCTACCACTATTTACAGTTTCAAGCGATGTCGGCTTCCATCTATGTCGGTGTGTGGCAGTGCGTTCGATGAAAATTGACGATTTTAGGATTTTCGTATCGATTGCAATATACTCTTCGGACCTATTCTTGCGAACTTGCGAAGAGTATAATAAAAATATGGTGAAATAGTACTTCTGGTATTTTTTCTTTCTACATTGAAATCTTTGAACGAGCACATCTATTATACAGGGTGTTACCAAATAAGTAGGAAAAAATTCAGGGGGTAATTCCTGAACCCATTTTAAGAAAAAAAGTTCATATGAACATGTGTCCGAAAATCCTTCGTTTTTGAGATACAGCCCCCCCAAAAACCCCTAAAAAATCAATTTTTTCGCTATAATTTCGAAAAGAATAATTTTTTCAAAAAATTTTATAGGACCTATTTGATTTATCTAAATACTAGAAATATTTTCCCCTTTGTAAAATTTAAAAAAACGTGTTAATAGTGGGGGCCCTTAGGGGGCTGTAAGAAAAAAAAAAGTCAAAATCGGGCATACGTTTATAGGAACTTTTTTTCTTAAAATGGGTTCAGGAATTACCCCCTGAATTTTTTCCTACTTATTTGGTAACACCCTGTAGATCTTTCCCGCCATTGACCACCCTTGCGGTTGTTATACTTGGTAAACTAAATGACCACCAGCATCATAAGAATTTGTGACAATCTGACGCATATCTGACGTTTCCCAAGTATAACGACCGCGAGGGTGGTCAACGGCGGAAATGATCTACAGGGTGTTTCCGAAAGTCGTTTCAATCATTTAACCCGAGATTCCTTACCCAAAAATAGTTCGATTAAGCCCCATTTACTTGTATCCAAAAGTGCACCGTTTTCGAGATACAGGCTGTTTTCCAAAACCAAAATTTTTATGTTTTTTTTCATTACTATTAAATGAAACAACATGGAAAACAAAAGAGAAACCCATAGATTTATTACATAACGTCAAAATGGGACACCTGCGCCCCCTCTTGGGGCATAACTTTTTTTGTATTTGAATTTTCAAAAAATAAATTATTTTATCGGTAAGATACGTTTAATACGAAGAAAAAATTATACCACATTTTTTTTTAAAAAAACAACCCGTTTTCAAAATTATTCACATTTCATAATTTCATGTTGCATTCTGGTTTTTGAAATCTTTTTGCAATTTTTTTTCTTGAAAACACTTCAATTTCAAGTGCAAAAAATGTTTTTCCTTAAATTGGGGTATTTAAAAAAATACAAAAAATTACAGAATTCTTAAAGGTAAAGAAATTACATGCAGTTTTTATCTACACTACTAGTGTTTAACCCATTTTAAAGGGGGCCCCAAATTTCAAAATGGGTTTAAAATGACCGTTTTTATTACCTTTATTAATAGTACAACTTTCATGATGGTTGGTGAAATCGTTTGGTAAATATTTACGATTAAGGGTTTTTAGTCTACAACTTTTATTTAATGTTCATGAATCACATATAGTCATCTTGTATATTATATTTCTTTTTATCATACGAATATATATATAGTCTACATGTTAGTAGGCTGTTATTTCCGAAGGGGGGCACTTTTTTAAAAAACTGTTTTTACCAAATGTCTTGGATTTTTCCCAGCTATCCCCCATTAAAAAAAAGCACATTGATCGCGGACACCCTGTAGGATGGGGCCCTTATGTAGATGTGCTATTTAGTAGAATTGACAGGAGCTTAACGGATATGACTTATACGAGCTTCTAGGAGCACAGATCTTTGAAACTGTGAATTTGAATCTCTAGATTTAAAATCACAAGAAAAAAACAACATTTAATATAAATGACTAATTAGACATGGTTTTATTTAGGAATAGGGCTACTTATAAATACATTTTAATAAATTATACAAAATATGTAGTACAGTCACAAAATTTCAAAAATTTGTTCTTCGTTTGATCAATCGATACATTGCTTTGGTTTATATGAGTAAATTAAAACATGACCTCGCCCTCTTCGGCTCTGTTTATAGGATCTCCTTTCAGCAGTGAAACTATCATACTAAAAAGAGAAAAACAAAAAATGTGTAAAAATAATGTCAAAGTTAAAAATTATCATCTGAAAAACAAAACTAGAATGTGTAGAAGTCGAAACAGATAGGATTTATACTTTTCGAAGAGTTGTCGTTTTTTTAAGATTTTTTGTAAAATATTTTGTAAACAATTTAAAAGATACTCTTTGCAGTAATAAGCAAAAGAATAGATTATTTTTTATTGATCAATAATTAAATCTGCAAAGGGGGCAAACTACTAACTTAAGTAAAAAAGAAAATAATTTATAATTCGCGAAGAGGTTATGTAATTGTCAATTTTGACGTTTAAGATTTAAGAGTAGCAAAGTTCAACGCGACGCAACTCTTTTGTTTTTCAAAGCCATCTTGACCTATTGAGTTTATAAGATGACTTTTTTTATTACTGAAATCCAGGAAATTCATTTTTTTTTAGCTAAGAAAGTAACTTGACAAAAAAATCCAGGAATACCTTTTTATTAAGAAAAGAACTACGTTTAATCCTGTAAATGAAGAATGTCTGGAAATTTATTAATAACCGAAATATGAATTTTTTATAAGTTGGGGGGCTCCTGTACCCCCTTTTTTATTAACCGATTTTTTTCAAAAACAATAGGGTTCTTCCTTTTATGAAAAATGATTTTTCCAGAAAATTTGAACTTATTTAGACTTTTTGTTCTTGAGATATCGTGCCCACAAGAAAGTGTGACATACAGACGGACGGACGGATTTTTCGAAGGTTGTTCAAAATTCGATGAAACGCACGAATCTGCAAGAATTTTGCTCTACGACGAAAATTGACGATTTTAGGATTTTCTGATCGAATTTATAATACTCTTCGACTTTGTCTGCGAAGAGTATAAAAATTAGAGCCAAATAATCGAAATGCACTTTTTATGTTTTTTAAAGGTAACCGTTGATGGGCACTAAAATGGGAAATTTTGCCCAATTTAACCGACCTTGTATGTCTTAAAATAAACGAGATCCCAATGGTGGCCCTTGAATTCGTGACCCTTAGATACAGAATGTCCAAAAAAGGCGCATAAATGAAATGGTACGTTGTTGGGGTATTCTCAGGGATCCCTAAAAAATTGTCAAAAAAAATCCATCTGTTATATTTATGGTGAAATATGCGAACAAAGTTGCATAAGTTTGGCAACACAGTAAAATACATCTTAAAAACTTATCTACATTCGCCGCCAAAATTATTAGATCACCTAAGAAATTCGCTTTAAAATTTTTTTTTAAGGATTTTTTTGATTGAATTATTTTTTTTTAATAAACTGCAAGAATGCTTGTTACTTGTTACATTAACATAAATTTGAAATTAATATCTCTGTTATTTTTTTTGATATAAAAAATTAAAAGCTTGGATGGTTTTATTGAGTTTTCAGATGAGACTTAATTTTGTCTTTACGGGCTTTAATGAAAAAAATTATGGTAAAAATGAAAAAAACTAAGCTCAGTGGTTAAGTTAGACCGTCTCTATCTGAGAAAAATTTGTAACACTGGTGACACTATGGCAAATAGGCAAAGTCAACGATATTTCTCAAAAAAGGTTGGTGTGGCCCAATTATCCATTCATGAAGATTAGTTCAGGATGGTAGAAGCTTTACTGATGTCATGCAGGATCTGTACGTTGTTTGGAAGTTTTCTCAAATCGCGCGTAAACTGGTTCCCAACTCCAAAACTTGGTCAGGCAGACTTATGACATCCAATTAGAAAGTGATATGGTAAGAGCACATTCAAGAGAACAAAATTTGACTTTAAAAATTTTAGCGAGGCCACCAATTTTGACGGTATCGCCTCCTAAAGAAATGCCATCCCAAAAAGTAAAACCTCTTGAACCATGACTTGGGCTATCAACAAAATTAAGTTGGATATAAAGTTTTTTTAACTCAATGACAAACTTGTTTGCTTCTATCTGAATGATTCACTCATTACGGCCTCAATCAGCCCACTCAGCCTCTTTACTACTGACGTGTATCCTTGCAAATTGAAGACGGGCTTATTGATGTGCTACGGTCAAAGTTGATCAACCAGCTGTTATTCTTGAAGTCAAATTTTGTTCTTATGAATGTGCTACTACCATATCATTGCTTAATTGGATGTCATAAGTCTGCCTGACGAAGTTTTGGAGTTGGGAACCAGTTTACTCGCGATTTGAGAAAACTTCCAAACTTCTACCATCCTGAACTGATCTTCATGAATGGATAACTGTCTCCTAATTAAATCTGCAAAATATAAAAAACAGATAGATTAATATTAATCTTTTGATCAACATTTGTTTTTATCTTTTTTCACTGCATACACTTATTAATTAAACGTTTATTTTAATGTATCTTTCAATTGCAGTGAAAAAAGATGAAAGCAAATGTTGATCAAAAGATTTTAGCTTACAATATGTGTCCGTGTTAAAAAAAACACGAAAAAAGTCGTCCTTACTAAGAAAAAGTAAGCATAACTCAGACGTAACTATCTGTTTTTATATTTTGCAGATTTTAGAACTAATATTAGGTGGTAGAATGTTTCTGTCCTATTTTTGGAAAGGTATTTAGTTGCTTCTTTAAATACTGTTAAAAGAATTCACTATTTTTCTCTCTAAACAGCCTTTTTTTCGCCCCAAAATTGGAAGACGTCAGCTTTGACAATAAATTTCAATTGCAAATTTTGTGAGCCCCACTGGGCCAATTTGGACGATAAAAATATCATTTGAAAGATAAAACTAGTCCTAACAATCCCCATTTACACAGAGTTCACCTTATGCCTGCATTTGCCCAAAATTAAATGTGAAAATGTCACAAAAATATCTTTTTTAAAAGGGGCTACCGCAGTTAGGCCCATGATTTGGCTTGGCACACCAAGTTTTTTCGGTAGTAAAAAAAAAGCTCTTTCGATTAAATTTGGTGTGCCAGTGGGTCCAAAAAAAAGTTGCTCTTCTTTTATACGGCGAGTAGACTAGGTTAGAAGTTACTCTTTGCAGATTTGTTGATTTAGGGGGGTGTTTTTTATATAATGTATGCACATTTTATTGAATACTCTTCGCAGTAATAATAAAAAAAATAAACTTATATTATATAAAATAAATTACAATGGATTTTGATGGATATTTAACGAGATTTAATATTATTAAGAATATTTTTCAAAATAAACGATATGTTTTTTTTTAACTTTAAATTCAGATTCTTTATAATTATTCGATTTTTTTCGAAAACAATAGGGTTCTTCCTTTTGTGAAAAATGATGTTTCCAGAAATTTTGAACTTGATTGGCCCATTGGTTTTTGAGTTATCGTGGTAACAAAAAACGTGACATACACCAGACGGACAGACGGATTTTTTGAAAGTTGTTCAAAATTCGATGAAACGCACGAATCTGCAAGAATTTTTGCTCTACGATGAAAAATAACGATTTTAGGTTTGGGCTGATAGAATTTATAATACTCCTCGACTTTGTCTGCGAAGAGTATAATAAACAAAGCACAAGTTGAGATATTTTAAAGGTACATCAATATACGTTTAAATACAGAATTTTGGCAATTTAAAATGCAAAAAGGGTGCTTCTAAATTGCCAAAATTCTGTATTTTAACGCTTATTTATAAACCCAATGAGCAATGACCAGAAAGTGCTGTTTTTTGTTGATTTTAGGCAACCAACATTACATAACCGCAGTTATGCTTCGCGACATTTCCTTTTAATTTAAATTTTTTTAACTGCAAGTACCGATTTTAAATAATTAATTAAACAGGGTCTTATTGTAATTAAAAAGTATTGATTTGCGCTATTCGCAGATTTTTTGTTAAAAAATATAAATTTGAGTAAAATGTTTACTTCCAATAGAAGGGGTCATTCTAATCCCACTTCTGATGTTTAAAAAAACGCAATTTTATTGAAAACATTAAATATTAAGCAACACTATTAAAAAATTAATTAAAACCGACAATAAAACATAAGTGAGTACTCACCAATATAAATAAATAAAAAAGAATATAAGATAATATCCCAAATGTATCATACAATCTCTCATATGTGTTTTAAGTTGCCCACGATTATGAATTTCAGTTGGGTCATATACCCCCAGGTTTCCTTTTGGTATTTTAGCTAGTTCGACCACCATCCATGTCGCCATGGGCATATTTAAAAGAAGGAGAATCCAATGCCCATGTAATAAAAAGAGACTCATCAAAAACGTATGGGCAATTAGTTTGGGGTACAACCATTGATTTAGCTTTGAACAGCATTGTTGAGCATTCAAATAATCACATTCTAAATCAGATAGAGTTATTACCTAGGTTAAATTAAGGAAAAAAACACAGTTTTAGTTTTGTAAACACCGGTTTTTGTTATTTTCGCAATTATTCAAAAGGATACAAAGTAAATTAGCAAAAACAGAATGCCTCCAGTGTCTGCTAGGGATATTACAAACAAAAACGGGTCCGAAAGTATCATTTTATCTCTTAATTCACACAAAAACGTACTTTTTCTTAATTCATCAACAAATTTTTGAGGTTAGAAAACACCCACGGACTTTTAAGCGTCACCAAAGAAAAAGAAAACAAACACCACGGATTTTTCGTCGAAAAAGCTTGGCCCTCTTGTGGAAACATTTAAAAGCACAAAAAAACTACGGTGCTTCGATGAAACCATTTTAGTACAGCAAGATTTTTGATTGTTAAGTTGGGAAAAATCAGTGCTGGTGATTCACAAACCATTGTTAAGTAATTGTTTGTTGTTCCTGAAATTTCAGCTTAATGATGGTCTTAGCGGAAAAAAACGGTGAAAGCATTAGAAATGGCCGGAGAAGTAGGGGCCCTAGTCCTAATGGAAATAACCAAATTGAATCTTCAAGTGGGGACGAAAGCTCAGGTATTCTTATAACAACAGAATCTACATAAAATCACACTAAATTCCTTCATTATAGGCTTTATTTGCCTAAGACACGCGCTTTAATAAAAAATGCGTGTAAAATGACGCTCTATCACCGAAAATGCTAATATTAACAAATTCTTATAGTTCCAGTGGATAAAATACGAGTGGGGCGCGACTACCAAGCAGTGTGCCCTGAGCTACAACCTGAAACCCTTCGAAAACCAGAATTATTAGCCGATAGAGCCCTACTAGTATGGTCACCTACTGAATCCATCCCCGACGAAAAACGTAAGTTTTACATGTTTTTTCCTATTTTTGGGGCTGCTTTTCTAAGAAACCATGCTTTTTTTATTTGCTTTTGATTGTTTGAGCCCCATTAAGGGGGTAGGAATTTGGTTTAACCTTTAAAAATTGGTAAAAGCATTGCTATGTTTGTTCATCAGGGCACCGTAGTTTTTCTTAAAATCTTCCTAATTTGAAAATTAATGCTGTTTCGATGGAATTTTTACCTCAATTCCTTTTACTATAAAAGGAGACTGGCGTTTTTTAGGTAATACAATAATAATATGTATTTTTTTAAGCATTATAAGCTTTTGAAATTGATGACTTTCTTTCTTACGATTTCCAAATTCCTTAGTTAAATATTTGCCCCCTTTTTGGCCTTTTTGGAGGTATTAAGACACGTTGTTTTATAGCAAGTAATAAGTTTTGTTTTAATCTCTTTTTTGGGGCTAAGAGATGCTCTAATAGAAAAAAGTGGGGGACAGTGGTGATTTGTGGATAAGTTGTACAAATGGACAAATTGAATTTTTTTTTATGCAAAGTTCAATAAGTAGGGAAGAGTGAGGCCCTATTGGACCTTAAACAGTTTTGCTAATTTTAATTTTAGCATATTAAAGGGACCGAAAAGTGTTTGTTAGTTTTAAAAGTTAATTCTGCAGAACTCTCTTTACTTTTGTTAACGACATACAGGTTGTCCTAAAATTGTCCCTTATCTTAAGAGATACAAGATCGGTTAAGGAGGGCAAAGTTGCTCATTAACCTCCCACAAGCAGAACTTGATTATCTCTAACCGTTTTTCAATGAAGCGTATTCGTTCAAATATTGGTTGGGGTAACCTAGGAGATCTGTCATACCACCCGTCGTGACATTACCTTTGAATTTTATATTTTTATCAAATATAAAGCTAATATACCAAAAAACAACAAACTGCCAGTTTAAAACATTCTACGTATTAGCTAAAAGGTTTGTATAACATTTACGAAGTGTTTTACAACTTCAATTCTTCATAATTAGGTAAAAACAGGGCTTAATGACTCATTTACAAATGAACTTTTAATGCAAAGTCCGCGCATCCAAAAAATACGGATTATTTTAAACATTCATGGAAATCCTTTTGTAAGTGAGTCATAATATACTTTTTTTGCCTAATTATAAAGAATTAAAAATGTAAGCACTCTCTAAATGTTATACGAACCTTTTAGTTGGTACATTGAATGTTTTAAACGGGCAGTTTGTTGGTTTTTGGTATATTAGCTTTATATTTGATGAAAGTATAAAATTCAAAAGTAATGTCAGTTAGCATCTGAAACGACGGGTGGTATGACAGATCTCCTGGGTTACCCCAACCAATTTTTTATCTTAAAAAAGTGCATTTCGGTTATACAGGATGTCCAAAAAATGATGCATAAACGTGATGGTACGTTGTAGGGGCATGTCTAGGGAGCCCCAGAAAGTTGTAAGATGTGTGGCCTTAAAGTGCGAAACGATTATATCTTGAAGATAACAGCATATATTAATTAAAGAAATGGCTAAATACAAAGGCACAATCTACCTGAAATTATTTTGCCATTTTATGTTTTAAATGGTCAAATTACATTTTTATGATCAATTTAATTTTACAAAAATGTTATGAAATGCTGACAACAATGTTAATATCTAATGCAAAAATGTATGCTCAGTAATCTAGATGAGTTTTTAAGATGTTTTTTACAAACTGTGTTGCCGAACTTATGCAACTTTGTTCGCATTTTTCTCGATGAATATAACCATGGCCAACTTTATACAGGCCGCACTTTACAGTACGTACGTACGTACGTACGTACGGTACGTTGTTGGGACATGTCTAGGGATCCCTAGAAAATTGTAAAAAAAAAAAATCCATCTGTTATATCGACGCACTTTACACCTGCATCTACCTCGCGGTCTTTTTTGACGTTATTTACAATACTTTTTCGAAGTCTGACGGATATTAAACAATATGCAAACAATCCGAAAAAGACCGCGAGGTAGATGCAGGTGTAAAGTGCGTCGATATAACAGATGGATTTTTTTTTTTTACAATTTTCTAGGGATCCCTAGACATGTCCCAACAACGTACCGTCGCATTTATGCGCCACTTTTTTGTACATTCTGTATCTATTTGATCCGCTCATCATTGCTTAAAATCAGCAATATGCCCACGCTAAAATGAAGCTGTTTTCCTGAGGCACCCATACTACTGGGTGTCCGCGATCAATGTGCTTTTTTTTCTAATGGGAGATAGCTGGTAAAAATCCAAGACATTCGGTAAAAACAGTTTTTTGAAAAAGTGCCCCCCTTCGGAAATAATGGCCTTTAAACAGGTAGACTAAAAACACTTAATCGTAAATATTTACCAGACGATTTGCCCAACCATCATGAACGTTGTACTATCAATAAAGGTAATAAAAAGGGTCATTTTAAACCCATTTTAAAATTTGGGGCCTGCTTTAAAATGGGTTAAACACTGGTAGTGTTGATAAAAACTGCATGTACTTTCTTTACCTCTGAGAATTTTGTAATTTTATTTATTTTTTTAAATACCCCAATTTATCTAAGAACTTTTTTTCCACTTGAAATTTATGAGAAACTGTACCGTTTATGAATAAACTGCCAAAAACTCTTTTAATGTAACGGGTGTGAAGCTATCCACAAAAAGTTATCCACAGAATTTAAGAGTGGTGCTAATGTGTACGCGCCATTCCCTTCTTCTTGTTCATTTGTGGATAACTTTTAAACGTCCATATCTTTTTTTAAAATCAAATTTTATTTTTTCTAATTGCATCGCAAATAATAGTTTTATTTAAAACATGCTTATAATAAAGTCGTATTTCTAAGTAAATAAAATACAAATATACAGTTCAATATAAATGTATATAAATATTATTTCAGACAAAAACCAGGTTTTTTAAAAATTTTTGTCGGGTACATTAAATAGGTACTTATAATCAATACTGCATTTTTTATTTTTATTGGAAACAAGATGTTAAGGTGTTTTTTTTTTCTTTAAAAATGGGCATGTTAGGTACTTATTAATAGAAATTCCCACTAACGCATTTTTGTTTTATTTTTTTCTACAACAACCGCACATACGATTTCAATTAAATTTTTTTTAGGGGTGCTTTAGGTACTAATAATCAATACTGTATTTTTTATTTTTCTTGCAAATGAGATGTTAAGGTGTTTTTTTTTCTTTAAAAATTGGCATGTTACTTATTAATAGAAATTCCCAATAACGCATTTTTGTTTTATTTTTTTCTACAAAAACCGCACATACAATTTTAATTAAATTTTTGTTAGGGGTGCTTTAGGTTCTAATAATTAATACTGTATTTTTTATTTTTCTTGGAAATGAGACGTTAAGGTGTTTTTTTTTTCTTTATAAATTGGCATGTTATTTATTAATAGAAATTTCCACTAACGCATTTTTGTTTTATTTTTTTCTACAAAAACCGCACATACAATTTTAATTAAATTTTTGTTAGGGGTGCTTTAGGTACTAATAATCAATACTGTATTTTTTATTTTTCTTGGAAATGAGATATTAAGGTGTTTTTTTTTCTTTAAAAATTGGCATGTTACTTATTAATAGAAATTCCCAATAACGCATTTTTGTTTTATTTTTTTCTACAAAAACCGCACATACAATTTCAATTAAATTTTTTTTAGGGGTGCTTTAGGTACTAATAATCAATACTGTATTTTTTATTTTTCTTGGAAATGAGACGTTAAGGTGTTTTTTTTTCTTTAAAAATTGGCATGTTACTTATTAATAGAAATTCCCAATAACGCATTTTTGTTTTATTTTTTTCTACAAAAACCGCACATACAATTTTAATTAAATTTTTGTTAGGGGTGCTTTAGGTTCTAATAATTAATACTGTATTTTTTATTTTTCTTGGAAATGAGACGTTAAGGTGTTTTTTTTTCTTTAAAAATTGGCATGTTACTTATTAATAGAAATTTCCACTAACGCATTTTTGTTTTATTTTTTTCTACAAAAACCGCACATACGATTTCAATTAAATTTTTTTTAGGGGTGCTTTAGGTACTAATAATCAATACTGTATTTTTTATTTTTCTTGGAAATGAGACGTTAAGGTGTTTTTTTTTCTTTAAAAATTGACATGCTAGGTACTTATTAATAGAAATTCCCACTAACTCATTTTTGTTTTATTTTTTTCTACAAAAACCGCACATACGATTTCAATTAAATTTTTTTTAGGGGTGCTTTAGGTACTAATAATCAATACTGTATTTTTTATTTTTCTTGGAAATGAGACGTTAAGGTGTTTTTTTTTCTTTAAAAATTGGCATGTTACTTATTAATAGAAATTCCCACTAACGCATTTTTGTTTTATTTTTTTCTACAAAAACCGCACATACAATTTTAATTAAATTTTTGTTAGGGGTGCTTTAGGTTCTAATAATTAATACTGTATTTTTTATTTTTCTTGGAAATGAGACGTTAAGGTGTTTTTTTTTCTTTAAAAATTGGCATGTTACTTATTAATAGAAATTTCCACTAACGCATTTTTGTTTTATTTTTTTCTACAAAAACCGCACATACAATTTTAATTAAATTTTTGTTAGGGGTGCTTTAGGTACTAATAATCAATACTGTATTTTTTATTTTTCTTGGAAATGAGACGTTAAGGTGTTTTTTTTTCTTTAAAAATTGACATGCTAGGTACTTATTAATAGAAATTCCCACTAACTCATTTTTGTTTTATTTTTTTCTACAAAAACCGCACATACGATTTCAATTAAATTTTTTTTAGGGGTGCTTTAGGTACTAATAATCAATACTGTATTTTTTATTTTTCTTGGAAATGAGACGTTAAGGTGTTTTTTTTTCTTTAAAAATTGGCATGTTACTTATTAATAGAAATTTCCACTAACGCATTTTTGTTTTATTTTTTTCTACAAAAACCGCACATACAATTTCAATTAAATTTTTTTTAGGGGTGCTTCAGGTACTAATAATCAATACTGTATTTTTTATTTTTCTTGGAAATGAGACGTTAAGGTGTTTTTTTTTCTTTAAAAATTGACATGTTAGGTACTTATTAATAGAAATTCCCACTAACGCATTTTTGTTTTATTTTTTTCTACAAAAACCGCACATACAATTTTAATTAAATTTTTGTTAGGGGTGCTTTAGGTACTAATAATCAATACTGTATTTTTTATTTTTCTTGGAAATGAGATATTAAGGTGTTTTTTTTTCTTTAAAAATTGGCATGTTACTTATTAATAGAAATTCCCAATAACGCATTTTTGTATTATTTTTTTCTACAAAAACCGCACATACAATTTTAATTAAATTTTTGTTAGGGGTGCTTTAGGTTCTAATAATTAATACTGTATTTTTTATTTTTCTTGGAAATGAGATATTAAGGTGTTTTTTTTTCTTTAAAAATTGGCATGTTACTTATTAATAGAAATTCCCACTAACGCATTTTTGCTTTATTTTTTTCTACAAAAACCGCACATACAATTTCAATTAAAGTTTTTTTAGGGGTGCTTCAGGTACTAATAATCAATAATGTATTTTTTATTTTTCTCAATATCTTATTTCCAAGAAAAATAAAAAATACAGTATTGATTATTAGTACCTAAAGCACCCCTAACAAAAATTTAATTAAAATTGTATGTGCGGTTTTTGTAGAAAAAAATAAAATAAAAATGCGTTAGTGGGAATTTCTATTAATAAGTACCTAACATGCCAATTTTTAAAGAAAAAAAAACACCTTTACGTCTCATTTCCAAGAAAAATAAAAAATACAGTATTAATTATTAGAACCTAAAGCACCCCTAACAAAAATTTAATTAAAATTGTATGTGCGGTTTTTGTAGAAAAAAATTAAACAAAAATGCGTTAGTGGAAATTTCTATTAATAAGTAACATGCCAATTTTTAAAGAAAAAAAAACACCTTAACGTCTCATTTCCAAGAAAAATAAAAAATACAGTATTAATTATTAGAACCTAAAGCACCCCTAACAAAAATTTAATTAAAATTGTATGTGCGGTTTTTGTAGAAAAAAATAAAACAAAAATGCATTATTGGGAATTTCTATTAATAAGTAACATGCCAATTTTTAAAGAAAAAAAAACACCTTAATATCTCATTTCCAAGAAAAATAAAAAATACAGTATTGATTATTAGTACCTAAAGCACCCCTAACAAAAATTTAATTAAAATTGTATGTGCGGTTTTTGTAGAAAAAAATAAAACAAAAATGCGTTAGTGGGAATTTCTATTAATAAGTACCTAACATGCCAATTTTTAAAGAAAAAAAAACACCTTAATATCTCATTTCCAAGAAAAATTAAAAATACAGTATTGATTATTAGTACCTAAAGCACCCCTAACAAAAATTTAATTAAAATTGTATGTGCGGTTTTTGTAGAAAAAAATAAAACAAAAATGCGTTAGTGGGAATTTCTATTAATAAGTACCTAACATGCCAATTTTTAAAGAAAAAAAAACACCTTAACGTCTCATTTCCAAGAAAAATAAAAAATACAGTATTAATTATTAGAACCTAAAGCACCCCTAACAAAAATTTAATTAAAATTGTATGTGCGGTTTTTGTAGAAAAAAATAAAACAAAAATGCGTTAGTGGAAATTTCTATTAATAAGTAACATGCCAATTTTTAAAGAAAAAAAAACACCTTAACGTCTCATTTCCAAGAAAAATAAAAAATACAGTATTAATTATTAGAACCTAAAGCACCCCTAACAAAAATTTAATTAAAATTGTATGTGCGGTTTTTGTAGAAAAAAATAAAACAAAAATGCATTATTGGGAATTTCTATTAATAAGTAACATGCCAATTTTTAAAGAAAAAAAAACACCTTAATATCTCATTTCCAAGAAAAATAAAAAATACAGTATTGATTATTAGTACCTAAAGCACCCCTTACAAAAATTTAATTAAAATTGTATGTGCGGTTTTTGTAGAAAAAAATAAAACAAAAATGCGTTAGTGGGAATTTCTATTAATAAGTACCTAACATGCCAATTTTTAAAGAAAAAAAAACACCTTAATATCTCATTTCCAAGAAAAATTAAAAATACAGTATTGATTATTAGTACCTAAAGCACCCCTAACAAAAATTTAATTAAAATTGAATGTGCGGTTTTTGTAGAAAAAAATAAAACAAAAATGCGTTAGTGGAAATTTCTATTAATAAGTAACATGCCAATTTTTAAAGAAAAAAAAACACCTTAACGTCTTATTTCCAAGAAAAATAAAAAATACAGTATTGATTATTAGTACCTAAAGCACCCCTAACAAAAATTTAATTGAAATTGTATGTGCGGTTTTTGTAGAAAAAAATAAAACAAAAATGCGTTAGTGGAAATTTCTATTAATAAGTAACATGCCAATTTTTAAAGAAAAAAAAACACCTTAACGTCTCATTTCCAAGAAAAATAAAAAATACAGTATTAATTATTAGAACCTAAAGCACCCCTAACAAAAATTTAATTAAAATTGTATGTGCGGTTTTTGTAGAAAAAAATAAAACAAAAATGCGTTATTGGGAATTTCTATTAATAAGTAACATGCCAATTTTTAAAGAAAAAAAAACACCTTAACATCTCATTTGCAAAAAAAATAAAAAATACAGTATTGATTATTAGTACCTAAAGCACCCCTAAAAAAAATTTAATTGAAATCGTATGTGCGGTTGTTGTAGAAAAAAATAAAACAAAAATGCGTTAGTGGGAATTTCTATTAATAAGTACCTAACATGCCCATTTTTAAAGAAAAAAAAAACACCTTAACATCTTGTTTCCAATAAAAATAAAAAATGCAGTATTGATTATAAGTACCTATTTAATGTACCCGACAAAAATTTTTAAAAAACCTGGTTTTTGTCTGAAATAATATTTATATACATTTATATTGAACTGTATATTTGTATTTTATTTACTTAGAAATACGACTTTATTATAAGCATGTTTTAAATAAAACTATTATTTGCGATGCAATTAGAAAAAATAAAATTTGATTTTAAAAAAAGATATGGACGTTTAAAAGTTATCCACAAATGAACAAGAAGAAGGGAATGGCGCGTACACATTAGCACCACTCTTAAATTCTGTGGATAACTTTTTGTGGATAGCTTCACACCCGTTTTAATGTACCCCATATTTTGCGTTGACTTGACAAAAAACTTACTTTGACGTAGTGACAGTGGTCAGTGACATACAAATTTCAAATGAAAGTCTAGTCTTATGCAAAAATATGGGGTACATCAAAGGTGTTTTTGGTAGTTTATTTGTAAAAGGTACACTTTCTCAGAAATTTCAAATGGTAAAAAAGTTTTTACTTGAATTGGGGTATTAAAAAAAATAAATAAAATTACAAAATTCCCAAAGGTAAAGAAATTACATGCAGTTTTTATCAACACTACCAGTGTTTAACCCATTTTAAAGCAGGCCCCAAATTTTAAAATGGGTTTAAAATGACCCTTTTTATTACCTTTATTGATAGTACAACTTTCATGATGGTTGGTGAAATCGTTTGGTAAATATTTACGATTAAGGGTTTTTAGTCTACCTGTTTGAAGGCCGTTATTTCCGAAGGGGGGCACTTTTTCAAAAAACTGTTTTTACCAAATGTCTTGGATTTTTCCCAGCTATCTCCCATTAAAAAAAAGCACATTGATCGCGGACATCCCGTATATAACTTTAATTTTTGTTGTTCTTATTTTAGTGGAAGGATACATCGTTCTAGCAAAAGATAAATTCGGTTACAACGGAGAACAAGCTTTGGGGATGCTGTTTTGGCATAAACATGACTTGGATAGAGCTGTTCTGGACTTGGCTAACTTCACTCCTTTTCCCGACGAATGGTCTGTCGAAGATAAAGTATTGTTTGAACAAGCCTTCCAGTTCCATGGGAAGAGCTTTCACCGTATTAAGCAAATGGTAAGTTTTTAGTAGACATTAATAAGTTTTAATAAAAAGTTCCAAAAACGGACTTTAAATTTAGGGAAATTATAAAAAACATTGGAAATGACAAAAATTAATTGGAAATAGTGAGCTGTAATGGCTAATAGCGTTTTCGTTTAAAGGAACTATTTATGAACTCGCACCGCCAGAGTTCTGTCCAAAAACTCAAAATTTCTTGTTACACCAAACAAATAAAACATCAACCTCAGAATTTTTTGGAGCTGGCGGGACTTTCGTGATAAACCTTTGTTTTGATGTTATAAATTGTCTCAAAAGTCACCATCGATATCGTGTGAGCGTAACTTTTTACGCGGGGTCAAAGGTCATGGAAAACCGTTTTTGGCCCATAATGGCTTTTATATGCTTCTAATGATTTTTGGAGTTATTACATAAAATATAGATCGAGAAATTCTCTACATATTTGATCTTGGGTGGACATTTTTTAATCAACCCTTACCCACCTAGGGGCTGTAGACTGAAGTGCGTACCCCATATTTCAAACACCGCTAAAATGATGGCATTTAATGATTAAGAGATGTCCATTCGTAAATTTATTCCTTAGGTTCCATTAAACAATTTAAGAAAGACAACTTCTCAAATAATCCCCTAGGGGCTAAAAAAAATGGAAATGCAACTTTTTTTTTTATCATCCCTCCTGGATAAAATATTAGCCCAATGGGGCTGTTTTTGCTACAAATGGGTTTAAATATAATCAATTAATAGGAAACGACACTTTTTTTAATCATGTAGCTTAAAACCGTTTCATAAAAAAATGTTTAATTTTTGGAAAGATGGGGGTGGATTTTAGCCCCTAGGGGATTATTTGAGAAGTTGTCTTTCTCAAATTGTTTATGGAATGAATTTGAATGTATAGCCTTAATATTATTGTAGCTCCCAGACAAGAACATCTCATCCCTGGTGAGATATTACTACAGTTGGAAGAAGACACGCACTAGAAGCAGTCTGATGGATAAACAAGCCAGGAAGTTACAAACACCTAAAGAAGATGGCGGCGTCCCTTCGGAAAACAACTCCGAAGCTGGATCTAATGAAGAATCTGATCATGAGGAAAAGGTTAGTTCATTTGTTCTTTTTTTATCTTGTTTTTTGGTTTTTTATTATGATTTAATGTGTTTTGTCCTTTTTTGTTTTTGTTTGGTGATTTAATATGTATACAGTGTCTATTGAAGTAATAAATTTGTATTTGTGTTTTTTGTACAGGGTGTCGTCCAAAATGTGTTCATTCTTTAAATCTCAGATTCGCTTTTAAAGATGTTGCACAATTCAGCAAACATTTTCATAAATTCGTAAAGATGGACAAGTGTAAACTTTAAAGTTTGGAAATATTCCCTGAAATTTAAAGATAAAATTAAAATTCGAAAATAATTTTGAGTAATAAACATTTTTTTTAATATTAGCGCCATTTTTATGCTTTATTTTAGCTTTTTTGAAATATTCTAAAAATATTTTTAAATAATTCTCTTTGAAAACTTTCGGGAGAGTTTCCAAATCCGAAACCTTTGATATATTTTTAGGTAGTGAATAAAATTTTAGTTTTTAAGCATATGAGAATATTGCCCGCAATATTACCATGTTTCTTACCAAAGATTAAAATATTGGGAATTTGGCCATTTTTTATTCGTTTAACGGATAAAGTAAATTAAATAATTATTAATCGAATTTGGCAATCTTTCTCCATTGAGATGAATCATTATTCATAAATAATGCAATCTTTTATTTGATTATTTAAAATCGACGACGTAAAACACACCAGATTTTTTATATGTGTGGAACATCTATTCAGGAAGCTAAATTCACAAAATGCACACAAATAAGAGTTTAGGGTTGGCGTGGTAGCCCCCCAAAAAGCCCCCGTTAATTTGTAACATTTGATTACGATGGATATGCATCAAATTTTACAAATAGGTAATAAGATTTTAACGGTTTCTGCAAACATTATTTCTCTAAAAAAATTCCTTCGCCCCTAAATGGTCTCCGAAGGATTATATTTAATCATGTTGAATTTATGCCAAAATCTGCAAATAAATGCAAAACAAGGCTCTAATTGCCAGTTGCACAGCACGTTTTAAGTCATTGATTAAATTTAAGTGACTGTTAATCATAGAAATCATAATTTTAGACAATGTCTAGGTGGTGGTTGTCAAGCACCTTATGATAATATGTCAGTTTTACTTTAAGGAACAGTTAAGAATTTGCGGAGAAACTGGGCATAAAAAACTTAAACTTATTTTTTTTTTTTTTGAAAAAATGTCTTAATGGAATCAAAGGGCCCCTTCTTAAATGGGATAAAGGATTATTTTTTTGTATCTGTTTACCAAGTTTGGTGTAAATCCAACATGATTGAATATTACTCTTTGGGACTATTTAGGGGGTAAAGAATTTTTTTTAAAGGAGTCATTTTTGCAAAAACCGTTTTAAAATCTTATTTAGCACCTATTTGTAAAATTTGTTGCAGATCCATCGTGATCTAATGTTGCAAATTAAAAGGGGGCTTTTTGAGAGGCTTTCACGCTAAACCTAAACACTTATTAGGGTGCATTTTGTGAATTTAGCTTCTTAAATAGATGTTCTAGACGCACATATACAAAATCTGGCTGTTGTGTATTTTTTACAAGGTAGAAATCTATCTACCTTGGCCTATTGTTAGATTAGGAAATCTGAGATATAAAGAATAAAGACATTTATTGGAGACGCTGTCTGTATAGATCTTTTCCGTCATTGGACACAATCACGGTCGTTATACTTGGGAAACTGAATGACCACCAGCATCATAATGTTTTAAGTCAATCTGACGCATATCTGACGTTTTTCAAGTATAACGACCGCGAGGGTGACCAACGGCGGGAAAGGTGAATATAATGTATTGCAGAGGTGGACAATACACCGAGGTATTCGGCGTGATAGTGGCTCTCCAACAAGGGTCCCCAAAGATGAAAACGCCCAGGTGATCACGAAAATACACTCTTTTATCAAGTTCTTTCAATTTTACTTACAGTTAGTTTTTTTTAAATGATAAAATTACAAAAAAAATTTAGTTTAAAAAAAAGTTATTGAAGGGACTTCTTAAAATGAGTAACGTTCACACAAATTTACTGTTTGCACGCTTTTAAATTCAATTTTTGGTTCATTTATTTTTACTTCTTTGTAGGTAAAAGAATCTATCTGCAAAGAGTTTTTCTAAATCTTTATTTTACTGTAAATAGGATATGCACCTTGGGTTATCGGCGATTTTTTTTTTTATTTTAATTAGTTGTGCACCTTATTAAATGATTTTCTAGCTATTTTATCTAAACCCAAACAAAATTGGTGTTTTTTTACGTCCAAACTAACTATTTTACAGGTTTCTTTATAATATTTGATATTTTTGTTGCTAAGATGTATTTTTTCGAATGGCCTTTTAATTTTGACGTAAATTTATAAGAATAAACACTGGAAAAGACAGGCCAAAATGTATAATAAAAATTACGTCAGTATTAATGAGGCCATTGATTGATATTTCATAAAATCATTTATTTAGCTTTGTATTATATTTTTATTCCATTTATACTAGCAAATATTTAATGTTATGTAAATCAGACTAAAGTAATGGTCCTGAAATCAAACTGGAACGATTGGTTTGCTTAAAAAATTGTGAAGCCCTCTTCATTTATTTATTTAAAAAAACTTAAATTGACTTAACGCCACTTACATTAACGCGAACTTAATGTGACCAAATTAGTGTATTTACAGATGCATTAATTTAACTAATTTAAAGCAGAAAACGCATCTTTAAGTAAATCTAAGAATCTTATTATTTTCTGGTTTTATTTACATTCTAGAGTTTGCTTTCTAATTTTTAAAATTTGGTCTAGTAGCCGATAGATGGCGCTAGTGAAAAACGATGATAGATGGTTACTATACTATCGTGGACATGGAATTTAAAACGATCAATTTTTGCATTGTAAATATGGTCAAAATAGTGGCGTAAACATCTCAAGTTTTATGCGAAGTGGACATTAACAAGAAACATTTCTCTGATGTTTTACTAAGATTGGAGCCTTATTGTTATCATAAAACAAAATTATTTAAAAAAGCAAATATCTTCTTACTATTTTTTTCGCCGGCAGCACATCTTACATAATTTATTTTAATAAAATACATTTGACGCATTCGTTGTCAAAATAACATTCGAAAACTGACATAAAAAAACCCGACTGACAATAGAGTAAAATTCAAAAAATCAAAGGTGGCTAATAAAAAATCGTTTTAAATTCCATGTCCACGATCGATAGTACACGAAATTAGTAGAGATGCAACGGATAGTAAGTTTTATTAAAAGCCGGGAACCGAATATTCTGGCCTGACAGGGCCGGATAATTTTTGTGGTTATTTTAGTATAAAACAAAGATTCTCTCCAAACCACACTTTATTTAAAAACACTTTATTTAAAAAAAGCTGAATACGTATTTCGACAGCTAAGATGTCATCTTCAGCAGAATTTTTTTATTACTTTTGGCGCGCGAAATTTAAAACTCTTTAGTTTTTTAGGCAAAAAATTTAAAATTACCCACCATTTTAAGTGCAAAGTTCAAAATTGTATTCTATTTTGGAAGTAAGATTAAAAATTATTTACAATTTTTGGCGGAAAAATCAAAAATATCCACTATTTTTTCTATCCGGTATCCGACCGAATAGTGACTTGTTATTGGGCCAAATCTGAGGATAATCGCCGGATATCCGTTGCATCTCTAGAAATTAGTTAAATTAACAGAAATAACCTATAGGTGTACGTTAAGTGGAGTTAATTTGATCTATCAATGAGATTTTAAATTTCGTATAATTCATTTAATTGGGTCTAGGAGAATTCACCACCCACAATTCACCGCCGACAATTCATCGCCCACAATTCACCGATCCACAGTTCATCGAAAAGACAATTCATCGACAAGTCAATTCATCGCCACACAATTGTTCGATGGGAGAATTCATCGCCTAGTATGAATATTAAATGAAATGATTTTAAACTACAATGCTTTCTGATAATGTGTTGATACATTTTTAGCATAACAACACCAAGAACAACACCTAGTAATATGTATGTCCCTCAGTGTAATGCACACAATTTTGGACGCACTGTTAGGCACCGACATAGCTAGAGTTTTTATTTTCGTTTTAGCAGCAAAACTTTACCTAACCTACCTAACCTAATGTCCCCCAGTGGAAAGTGTCCCCCAGTGGAAAGTGTCCCCCAGTGCTTTCATATAAGTTAGTCTAAAATCCTGAAATTCAAAAAAAAAAGTATGCATATTAGACTTTACCCAGGTAAAAAAATTCCATTACCTCTATCCTTTCCGTTTTTGACCATTTAAGTCTGCAAATTGGGTATGTCTGCAAATTGGGTATGTCTGCAAATTGGGTATGTCTGCAAATTGGGTATGTCTGTAAATTGGGTGTCTGCAAATAAGAGGAAACGGGCAATATTCTAGGTAAATAAATATCCAAGAAATTTCAATAAAATCATTAGGTAACTATTATCTATAATTATTTTGGTGGCAGACAATATTCTAGGTAAATAAATTTCTGTTATTTATTTTGTTCATTAAATAAACTAATATTCATACTAGGCGATGAATTCTCCCATCGAACAATTGTGTGGCGATGAATTGACTTGTCGATGAATTGTCTTATCGATGAATTGTGGATCGGTGAATTGTGGGCGATGAATTGTCGGCGGTGAATTGTGGGTGGTGAATTCTCCGGATACCTCATTTAATTTGTATCAGTTTGATTTCTGGAACGCTTACTGGCATAAGCCTGGTAATAAGTATACATATAAGTAAGAATGTATGTTTGTATCTATCTATGTAGGGTGTGGGTGGCGCATGTTCGAATTGCGGCGTCGTCTGTACTGTTACCCAAGTCACGCCCAAAGGATCTGTATGCAACTCTTGTTATCAGCATTGGAGGTATGTAACCTCCACCTCAGTTCAGTTAGGACAGGGCAGGGTTGGCAACATTATTATACTCTTCGCAAGACTAGGTCCGAAGAGTATATTGCAATCGATACGAAAATCCTAAAATCGTCAATTTTCATCGTAGAGCAAAAATTCTTGCAGATTCGTGCGTTTCATGACTTTTTAAGATTTTCATTTTTTGTCCGTCCGTCGGTCGGTCGGTGTGTATGTATGTCACGTTTCTTGTAAACACGCTATCTTAAGAACCAAAATTCCAAACCAATTCAAATTTTAAGGAAAAATCGACCTCTATAAGAGGAAGATCCCTATTGTTTTTGATAAGAATCCGAATACTACAAAGCCCCCTTTTCAGCCACCCAAATGAAAAAAAAATCGTAGCTCGACTATTATTAAATTTACAAAAAAAATTATTCGACATAAAATATAGACAATTTAATTCTTCACCAAAAAGTATTCCTTAGTTTTTTTGTCCGACCCCCCAATTACCCCCCAGCACAAAAAAACTTCCTATCTCCGTTATTATTCAATCTACAAAAAAAATATTTTTTACAAAATTATTAAAAATTTAATTTTCTATTAAAAATGATGGTTCATTATTTGTAAAGTTAGCTAGTAAGGTTAAAAAAACAAAAACTAAAAGATTTTAGTAGCAAAAAACTTTTAAGTCCAAAACGCGTCACGCGTCGGTCAAGAAGACCATGGCAAAAATGTTTCAAACAAAGAAACAAAGCCAACTGTCAGAACAAATAACCTCAAATATCTTAAACGTCAGAACTGACGTTTATCCTCTTCGTTAACTAAATTCTTCGTGTTTTCTGTTAATAGTTTGCACTCTTCGCAGATTTTATTTACATATTTTTTTTTTATAAGAAACTATTAATTATCCTGTAATAATTTTCTCGCGAAGAGTATCCCATAGAATGTGTAGCAATTATATAAAAAAATTGATTTAGCTTTGATTTACAAAATATAAAACTACACTTCTACCAATTCCGAATTCTACTCGAGCTACTTATTTGCGAAGAGTAACTTCTACGCGTTTCGACTTCTACCCATTCTAGTTCATTCTTTCAAAACGACACAGAGATTCATATAAGAGCTTATTAATACTGTAATTATAGATTAATTTTAGAAAAAAAATAGTCCTATTAAAACATGCCAACCCTGGTTTATTACATTAGCTCTTAATTAAAAATGAGTTGTAAGAATTTTGAATAGCTCCTCTGGCCAAAAAAAAACGTACACTTTTTTCATTGTACCTCTAGCGTATGACATTTATTTTTTAACTAACGAAGTTCAAAAATTCAATGACATCGTGCAAAATTTAAGCGGTAAATGTTGCTTAATTTCTTGCATACTATACTGTTATACAGGGTGTTGTGGGCCATCATTGCGATCTCGCTAACCTTAAGAGATACAAGGTCGGTTAACTGGAGGAAAAGTCGTCCATTTTAATGGCCATTAATCTCCCGCAAACAGAATTTAATTATACATATAAAACAGTTTTTAAAAATATGACTTCTTCTTTTTGCCTGCAATTCGACTTTGGTTAAAAAAACTGTATACTACGTTTCGTTACCTACGAATTATCATCATGCTCTTTTTTTTGTCATAGAACATTTTTATTTTAACCAAAAAACATCCCACAAACATTTTATAAGTGGAGACTAGTTTCATTGTTTTTATAATCAACATAAAAATTGTCTAAAAAATGTCGTTTCTAAAAAAAAATTCATAAAAAAGAGCATAATAATAATTTCTTTGAAACAAACGTTGCACGAATTCAACAAGAATACGATTGCTATCAAAAGTGTCTGAATGTTTAATGTTTATTCTTCAAAACCTTTTCCAAAATAAAATTTACTGCCAAATACTTGAAATTCACTTTTTTAAAAGATCATTTAGAACCACTTAACTTAAAAATACGTAATTTAAGAATACTTAAAAGTTTGACACAATAAAACTTCTTACATCGAAAAAATGGTGTGGGCCAAGACTGTGAATGAAAACTTGGCACTATTTTAATACACGCACATGGACGCACTTGTTTGGGTATTCCAAGAATGGAATAATTCTATTCTTGGAATAATTTTTTATTCTGACAGGTCCAAATTTGTGAAAAGTGGAGGAACATTAAGTACTCGCAAATTATACCATGTTGGCCCCAAGAAACCAATTTAACAACATACCCTATGCAAAATTTACGTTTGACTTTTCTATTAGGTTAGGTATGTATCCTCACTATTTTTATTCTCTTGATGCGAGCTGTTTTGCAAGAATAAAAAGATTGACAGGATTGATTCTGATGCATTAAAATAACAGTCATTCCGTTCAAGAAAAATAGGAAGAATACCCAAACAAATGCACATATTACCTGGGCAAAAGTGATAAAATGGTTGAATGGTTTTTAAATCTATGATTTAGTCACAACCTAAAAAAATTATAGACTTACAGTCACATTCATTTCAATATACAGTACCAAAGGTAGTTAATTGACTTTTATGTTGGTAATTGACAGTGACTTTTTTCATTTTTTACCTGAGTAATTGGTAGATAATTGTAAGGTTAGGTTTTATGTCAATTTAAAATTTTAGGTTACAATTTAATGTCACAAATTAAAACTGACACTGTAATAAAATTTTATTTAATTTATAACAAAACATTTTTTCATGGTTATAATTTGGTAATTCCGTGGTTTTCTAATAAATAATAAGGCATCAATAAAGCAATCTGGCGAACCTTATCAGTTTCTAACGTTCTAACTTCTTGGAGCCAGAATCTTCTCTATTTTATTTTTGGTCGTCCTTATGCGTTTGTTACTTTGTTTTATTTTTGATATTCCTTATGTGATTTGTTACTTTGTTAGTGTTATTAAACTCTCACAAGGTAGATTTTTAAATCCATTTTAACCCAGTGCGCAGTGTCTTCAAAAATATGTATTTAATTTGCTTCTATTACAAGATTTTAGTTATATTATTAATCTTCCTTATAAATTTAACTTTTCTTTATCTTAATCCATAATGTTTTACACTTTTTTGCCATTAATTTTTCAGTTTTAATTCGCGACTATTTTTGATTGACGTTAAATAGACAGTTGTCACAAACAAATAAACAAAAGATAATTACAATACAGATAGCTACTTCGATCCCTTAAATTAGATCAGGCGGGCCAATTATCAGTTATGGCAACTTTAAGGAAAAAAATCACCGTTTGGTTGTGTATATTGATATGAATACGAGTGTATGTCTTGTCCCAGTAAATTTTGACGACAAGTTTGCGTTTATTTTTGGCCAGAAAGTGTATTTAGAACACTCCCAAAAGGATGTAATATACCTATGCATGTATCGATAGACGGACCTTGGTAGTACGTCCCACGTCAGGCCCCACAGCGGGGAAGCGGGGCGGTGTAGCGCCCTTTGGCGCCCGTCTACACAAACGTAAGCCCCCACGTGGGCTGCACATTAACCACGATGATCTGGCAGCTATGGCTTCCGGGAATGCGGGCACTCCCTTACTCAGGCGTATGGATCATCAGCTTGACGTGCTGCATAGACAAGTGAGTTCACTGGTGGATACTAGGCGGTGCCGATCTGATACATTGTACATGTCTTTAGGTTTGGTTTAAGGTCGCGTTTGTTTAATGTAAGGGCGTGTGATGTAAGATCGCTATAATAAAAGATAGAGACATCCCTGTGGTAAACATTTTCATCAAGAGGGCTGGGTAATTTGGTCCAATTGTCAAAAAACAAATTTTAGGTTGGGTGATATACAAATGTCATCACAAAAATTACCTGTCAGATTTGTGAGTTATGTTAAATTTACTTTTATAAAGCAAGAACAGCTACAAAAATAATATTAAACTGTTTAATTACAATCTTTACCTGTGCCCGTACCTCATCCTTGTGAATTTATCAAGATTTCTCCTAAACTTCGCTTGGATTCTACGACGAAACGAATATTGAGGGCAAAGTGTTTTAATATGCTTTTTTTATCGTCCGGTGCATCCACAAGAAAAATATTCTTGTAAATGCAAGTAATGTAATGTGATTATTGATTTTTAATAATTTATTGAAATAAGGAAAGTTTTTTAATAAAAATCGTGCACACATAATGAGATTTGTAAAAATATTTTAAAACACTTACCAATTGCCAAAGTTTTACCAAAATTAACGCTTATTTTAAATAAAAAGGAATATAAAACATTCAATAAATATTAAATAACTGGTTTCGCACGTAAAGTAAGCACTGAGTTTTTATATATTTTAAAAAAACCATTTCTTAACAGGGGTAATTGTCTTTTGCGGAATCCAAGCGGAGTTTTAAGAAAAATCCTGGTAAATTCACAAGTATGAGGTGCAGTCACAGGTAATGTTTGTAATTAAACAGTTTTATTTTAATTTTGTAGAAGTTTTTGATGTATAAAAATTAAATTTATAATTTTCGCAAAAAAAAATCGATCACTGGCATTTGCATCAACTGACAGATGTCTTATTTGACAGTTGGACCAAATTGCAAGGCCTACTTTGCGAAAGGCGAAGAAGTCTCCACCTCCTTTTAGCGCCTTAGTGTGATGACGCCTAGAAAAGGATAGAAAACACTTGACCTACTGCGCTTTGGTAAAACGTAAAGCAAAAAGCAGTCGGCCATTTTGATGCTTGCTTGTACAGGGTGTTATGTTTTTGATAGTATTTGCGGGTTACACATATTTCCTGTAGAGATAGACAAAAATGAGGTGCGTGACACTGAGTTCTCTTTTTGATAGAAGTTGACTGGTCAAAACCGTTTCGTTTTGAAGAAATGAGCCATTTTTACTACTTACTTTCAGATTTTAGGGGGTCGTTGTATCTCCCTTATTATTGATTATTTTAGGGTGCGGTAAAAAAAATTTATTATCAGTTTTGTGATAAGAATTTAAATATCCAAAAAAATATTTTCTTCAATTAGCCAATTATGCGCTACAACTCTACAACTTGTGTTTTTTTTTAAAGGAAACCATAGTTGGCTATGACTTAAAAATGTTTTCGTTTTCAATGATATGTCACATGTCATAGATTTTTTCACATGAGTCATAGAATAAGCAACAAACTAATAATACACCATTAGTGTGACGTCACTGAAGCTAAAACAGCCAATCGGTTTTATGGCTTTGACGTTTTGACAATTACACTTGTCGACAAAATGTCAATTACGAGAATTACTTCTTGACTCGTAGTCACTAAAACCATGGAAACTAGCTTCAGTGACGTCACCACTAATATGGCGCATTACGTTACATCCGTACAAAAACAGGGTTCTTTCCCCAAACGAGATTGACTTTGCACCAAATCTCAAGTGCTTGGTAAATAATTAGACAATACCCTTACTTTTGCGGGACATTACTATGCAACAAGCACTCGTTCATTTTATAATCGAAAATTCATAGAGCACACGTACTATTGATTAACACAATGTTATTTGACCGTTTTAAAGGGGTCTAGGAGAATTCACCACCCACAATTCACCGCCGACAATTCATCGCCCACAATTCACCGATCCACAGTTCATCGATAAAACAATTCATCGACAAGTCAATTCACCGCCACACAATTGTTCGATGGGAGAATTCATCGCCTAGTATGAATATTAAATGAAATGATTTTAAACTAGAATGCTTTATGATAATGTGTTGGTACATTTTTAGCATAACAACACCGAGAACAACACCTAGTAATATGTCCCTCAGTGTAATGCACACAATTTTGGACGCACTGTTAGGCACCGACATAGCTAGAGTTGTTTATATTTTCGTTTTAGCAGCAAAACTTAACCTAACCTACCTAACCTAATGTCCCCCAGTGGAAAGTGTCCCCCAGTGCTTTCATATAAGTCTAAAATCCTAAAATTCAAAAAAAAGTATGCATATTGGACTTTACCCAGGTAAAAAAATTCCATTATCTCTATCCTTTCCGTTTTTGAACATTTAAGTCTGCAAATGTTCTAGGTAAATAAATATTCAAGAAATTTTAATAAAATCATTAGGTAATTATTATCTATAATTATTTTGTTGGCAGGCAATATTCTAGCTAAATAAATTTCTGTTATTTATTATGTTCATTGAATAAACAAATATTCATAATAGGCGATGAATTCTCCCATCGAACAATTGTGTGGCGATGAATTGACTTGTCGATGAACTGTCTTATCGATGAACTGTGGATCGGTGAATTGTGGGTGGTGAATTCTCCGGATACCGTTTTAAAGATAAGCAAATGGTAAAGTAACATAAATTTATTGCGTTCCCTTGGCGAGCATTAATAATCCTTCTTTTTTTGCCTAGGCAATTAAACAAATCTATTTTTCTTAAAACGTCAAAAAAACATCACTTTAGTGACGTATATGGCGAACATAAAGTAGCACTTTTCTGAACTGTATCATAGAGTTTTTTACTGCCGGCGACAGTAAAAGTAACTTTTACTGACGCTACCAAATTTTTTTTTCTTAAAACGTCAAATAAACATAACTATAATGACGTTTCTTTTAAAATAAATAAAAGTCAACTAAAGTAAGTAAATTAAATTTATTATAAAACCATTGTATTTAGAAGTTTTAATAAAAAGTATCGTTTACTATACAGAGTTAAAGTGGCTTTGTGTGCCTCGGCAGAATTGTCTGTCTCGCTTCGCTCACCAGACAGCCTCGTCACACAAAGCATCACTTTAACTCTTACTACTAAAATTTACTATTAAATAGACATCTATGAAATGAATCAGATCGGCACCGACTATTTCTTTGGTAGCATATTTTTAACATGTTTACTTATAGGGTGTCCCATACCCATCTATGCCGCCAACAATGGACCAAAACAAGAAGAACAGTCCCAATACCCAACCAGGTTTAATAAATATTAAACATGTTTCTCCATTGTTGCAGATCCAAGGGAATAAGCAGAGTATCAGTTCGTTGAAGAGGAAACATGGTGATTCTATTGAAGACTTGAGAACGACGGCTGATTCTAGAATTAACCCACGATGGACTAATGAAGAACTGTTGTTGGCTGTTCAAGGCGTACGGAAATATGGTAAGTTGTACACAAATTAACCTAGAAATGGGTTAGATCACTAAACCGCTAGCTAGATTTTTTTATAAATCCCGACATCAAAGAGAATAAATGCAGGGTGTCCGCGATCAATGTGCTTTTTTTTTAAAGGGAGATAGCTGGGAAAAAACCAAGACATTTGGTAAAAACAGTTTTTTGAAAAAGTGCCCCCCTTCGGAAATAACGGCCTTCAAATATGTACACTAAAAACCCTTAATCGTAAATATTTACCAAACGATTTCACCAACCATCATGAAAGTTGTACTATCAATAAAGGTAATAAAAAGGGTCATTTTAAACCCATTTTGAAATTGGGGCCCCCCTTTAAAATGGGTTAAACACTAGTAGTGTAGATAAAAACTGCATGTAATTTCTTTACCTTTAAGAATTTTATAATTTTATGTATTTTTTTAAATACCCCAATTTAAGTAACAACTTTTTTACCACTTGAAATATCTAAGAAAGTGTATCTTTTACGAATAAACTACCAAAAACACCTTTGATGTACCCCATATTTTTGCATAAGACTAGACTTTCTTTTGAAATTTGTATGTCACTTACCACTGTCACTACATTGAAGTAAGTTTTTTGTCAAATCAACGCAAAATATGGGGTACATCAAATTTGATTTGACAAAAAACTTACTTTAATGTAGTGACAGATTTCAAAAGAAAGTCTAGTCTTATGCAAAACTATGGGGTACATCAAAGGTGTTTTTGGTAGTTTATTCGTAAAAGATACACTTTCTTAGATATTTCAAGTGGTAAAAAAGTTGTTACTTGAATTGGGGTACTTAAAAAAATACATAAAATTACAAAATTCTCAAAGGTAAAGAAATTACATGCAGTTTTTATCAACACTACTAGCGTTTAACCCATTTTAAAGGGGGCGCCATATTTCAAAATGGGTTTAAAACGACCCTTTTTATTACCTTTATTGATAGTACAACTTTCATAATGGTTGGTGAAATCGTTTGGTAAATATTTACGATTAAGGGTTTTTAGTGTACATGTTTGAAGGCCGTTATTTCCGAAGGGGGGCACTTTTTTAAAAAACTGTTTTTACCAAATGTCTTGGATTTTTCCCAGCTATCTCCCATTAAAAAAAAAGCACATTGATCGCGGACACCCTGTATAATAGTATCAGTGCACGAGGTTCTTAAAGGTAATCTAACCAAATAAAGGTTTAGTAAAAGTTTAGCTCACACCATCTAGAGATAGACTTTTGACACAAGTTTTAGAATGTCAAAACGAACGAGTATGCAAAAATTTAGCCAGCTGAAAGAAATTTCTAGGTTGATCATTTTATTCTCCTTTATTTCACTGTAATAAGGTAGAGGGCCACTCTGAAAAGTAGAGGGCGCTTAAAAATTTCATGAATGGTTTTTTTTTATTTTACCAAAAATGTCAAATTAACTTTATTCAAAATAAACGACTTCCAAAACTAAATCTGATTTACGTTAGATAGTTTTGTTAAGATATTTATTTGTTATTTAACAAAAAAAATTTGTCTAGTGATAGTGAAAAATGACAGAACTATCTGACGTAAATCAGATATAGTTTTGGAACTCGTTTAATAGTATTTAAATGTTAAAAAAATATATTTTTATTTCAAATTAAGTGGTTGTTGTTAACGTTGCATTCAACAATTGTAATAATAACTGTGATCTACTAAAACTCTTTAAAATAAAATCACAATTGTAACCATACAATTCAAGACTATCAACTTAGAAAAAATAGTGTATTTGTGAATGAAATTAGCAGTCAGCGGTTCTGATCCCCAAAAGAAACAGTGGATGCTTTTAAATTACGACATAGAAGATTTTAGCCTTCTTTTACATGCATTTTTAAAAATAAAATGACTTTCTGTGAATGCGGACATTAGATTGATTTTGTATTTTATAATGCCTATAATTTTGATATATTTGGAAACATGTTTTTAATAAAAATACAATTGTTTTTAAACGAATAATGTATATACCAATATAAACGATTTTCTAGCTCTTTGAAAATCACCTAATTTCATCATAATCGTATATCTTAGTCATAGAGTCCCGAAGCATAGATTGCAGCGTTCTCTGTAGGACCAAATTAGCTCATTTTCAAAGTGCTATAGAATCGCTAATATTGGGGGTACAATATTCTTTAAGAAACGAATGTAATGTTATTGAAATAATAATAAAATATACAGGGTGTCTCATTGATATAGTAGACTGAGTTAACCACATATTCCTTGTACCAAAATAAGAAAAATAGTTCCTATGAACATGTCCGATTTTGATTTTTATTTAAGTTACAGCCCCCCAAGAATCCCCACTATAAACACTTTTTTCAAAATTTTACAAGTGAGAAAATATTTTTAGTAATTAGATAAATCAAAAAACTGATTTTTTAGGTTATTTTCAGAGGACTGTAACTAAAGTATTTTCCAAATCTAACGCCAAAACTAAAGGTAGATTTAGCGTCGTCAAGTTGTCCAAAACTAGGATTTTTTTCATTTTTACCTGTGATCGTTGGCTATTAATTTTTAAGGTTATAAAGAATTGTCAAAAATGACAAATATACAGCAGTTTTAAAATATTTATTTTAAATGTAAAAAAATATAATAAATAAATTAAAGAAACAAAGCCCCAAACACCTAATATATCAATAATTTTGGCGTGGAGCACAATAACCAACATTTTTGTGAGATTTTGGAGGTTTCCATTATTTTGACTGATGACAAATTAAATTCAGCTAATTTGTAATATTTTGCAATTCTGATGCATCAATATCTTGGTAATGTCCATTCCATTAAATTCTGGATAACGTGTTTGTAGGTCCCTCCCCTGTGAGCTCAAGTTCCTCTTTGGCAAATTTCAAAACTGCGCGGAGTGCGCCCAAATCAAAATTAATATTCTATCAGTGACAATCTTAAATTTTTCTTTGAAGACTTTCCTTGAACCAGCCTCTTCAATATCCGCTATTTTTCTTGCAAAATTGGTAGAAATAAAATGATAAATCATCAAAGTTTTTGCAGCAATGTTTTTCTTTCGATTTTAAATACACAATTGCTTCTTTTCCTAAATTTTTATAACTTTACATTAAATTTTAATTTATTTATCTTTCATTTAGAAATATTTTGACGTTGTTATGTAAATAAAAAAATTGAAACCAAATTATTTACGACCACTTAAATTATTTTAGCAAAATATTTTAATTTAAAATGACATTATTTTGGGTGACATTGTTTTTGACTTTTAGGTTGTGCTCTTTGAAACTTTTGGGTTTTTTAAACAACCTTGCAACAAAAAATTACTAATTTAGTTTAGGCGTCAGATTTGGAAAAGACTTTAACTAAGGGGGCAAAATCGGACACATGTTTATATGAACTTTTTTTTTTATTTTGGTTAACTCAGTGTACTATATCAATGGGACACCATGTATAGGGAGTTCCATTTACAAATATAAAATAAATGTTACTTTCGCTTAAAAAAGTCATACATTTGTAAATGCATGTAAAAGAAGTTTCCTTAGGCATCTCCTTAAATTTCTGTTCTGAAGAAAGTATACGTAGAAAGTGATAGGCTGATTTTGCGGGACACACAGTACACAATGTTGATTGTTTAGTATAAAATGTATCAATAGATGGCGCCAGCGATTGCAGTCTTCCAATCGCTATTATTAGGTGCTAAGAATGTCCACAAATAAAACCACAATTCTAACTTACTCTATTTTCCAGGCAAAGACTTCCGAAGCATCTCGGAAGTCCTCGGCAACAAATCAGAAAGTCACGTACGGACATTCTTCGTAAACTACCGCAAACGTTTCGACCTTGACAGCGTCCTGAAGGACTGGGAGAAGGACAACGGTGGTCCTTTACCAGCTGATAACAGTGACATTACCATGGACACTGATATCAAGACACCGCTGGACAGCGAGGCTAATAATGATGACGTCATTTGTATATCGCCCATTCCTAAGATACCCCTTAAAAACGGTAAAGTTACTCCGCTCCCTGCCAAGTCTTAGTTTTAGGTTAGGTTTCTTTGTTTTGGCGCGAGGTTTTGAAGAGTTTTAAAACTGCAGTCAGTATACTTAAATGTGTTTTTCTTTTGGTTAAAATTGGTTCACCACAATCCTCCCTCCGTAATTTTTAAAGTTTAAATTTGTACAAGGTGTCCCAGAATAGTTTGCATAGTGCCAATTTCGTTATGATTCAACAAACCATTTCCTGACTTTTTCGGATTTATTGTTTTTAGTCTTAAAGCCTAAAGGGCTGTAATTTCCAAACTTTGAAGAATTGAATGGGGTTGTCTGTTTTATTGCATTATTTTAAGCTCCTCTACAGGGTGTTATTTTGTAGACTTTACTAGCGTTTTGCTCAGCTATGTGCAATTCGATTTCCATAAAAAATTCTGGAGTGACCATTTAAGACCTGTGCTTGCGACTGATAAATACAAAATTTCAATTGGTTTATTAAGTTTGCAGAAAACGACAGTCATTAGCTTTTTCTTACATTTTTATGGTAATATTTATATTTTATCAAAAAATCTGTATTATTTTACATTTAAATCAGTTTTTACATATTAATTAAGAATTTCCGTTGTTTTAGAATAAATTCATAGAGTTTCTTAAAATACCTGGCTAAAATGGTTCTTTTTTTTATTTAGGCAGGCGTTGAATTTGTTTTGCTTTTATGACACTTATTTTTTTGACGTTATTAACAATATATCACGATTGTCATAATTTGTCAACACAATAAGAACACAGAAAATTTTTAAATCTGTAGCACACTTACCCATGGTAATTAATAAAACAAGAACGGGTTAGGTTGGTGTTTGCTTTAAATTTATACTATTCGCAAATATTCGTGTGAGTATTACTTTTTTTTATAACATGTAAACATTTTATTAGATACTCTTCGCAGTGGTGAGCAAATAAGAATGTTTTTGTTTATAATTGTCACGAATTAATTTTTTTCACATAACAATTAAAAAAAATAAATAAAAAGTTAAGTTTCAAAGCATTGACACTGGGATTAGAACCGACGTCCTTACGGTATTGATTCGAACGATCTGCTGCCTAACGGACTGAGTCATGTGTCAAACGTTTCAGCAACACAGTACTAAAGCTTCGTGTTGTAATATTTTTACAAAAATATTTTTTTTTGTCTAAATAAGTAGATTTAAAAATAAAATTACAGTGCATTAAGGTAGATAACAAATAATATTTACTTTTATTAAATAAATAAATTTTTTTTATTTAAAAATAATCCAGGTACGATTTTTTTTGTGGTTAGGGGTGCTCTCAACCCCACAGTTATTACCCGATTTTTTTCAAAAACAATAGGGTTCTTTCTCTTGACACATTCGAGTTTTCCTAAAAATTTGAACCGGATTGGCCCTTTAGTTCTTAAGATATCGTGTACACAAGAAATCGTGACATACACCAGACAGACAGACGGACGAACGGACAAAAAATGAAAATCTTAAAAAATCATGAAACGCACGAATCTGCAAAAATGTTTGCTCTACGACGAAAATTGACGATTTTAGGATTTTTTGATCGAATTTATAATACTCTTCGACTTTGTCTGCGAAGAGTATAAAAAGACTAAATCAGCCGACTATGTTAGAAAAACTTATTAAATTAATTAAATCAATTATGAAACAATGGTAAGGTTTATTAAAAATGTAAAAAATGATTTGTACGTAAAATAATCCAGATTTTTCGAAAAAAAATAATTATTAACATAAAAATCGATAAGTATGATTGTTACTGTCATTTTCTGCAAAACCAGTAGAGCAATTAAAATATTGTTTCTACCAGTCGCAAGTAAAGGTCTTAAATGTTTTTTTCAGAAATTTTTAAGAAAATCCAAATGCACATAGCTGAGCAAAACTCAAGTAAAGTCTACAAAATAACACCCTGTATATGCCATTAAACTACAGAGTGTCCTCGTTTACTTTGGTTTTTTTATATGGCAAGAAACTGCCAAAACTCCAAGACAATTCTGTAAAAACAGTTTTTTGAAAAAGTGTCTCCCTTCGGAAATAATGGCCCTTAAACAGGTAAACCAAAAACACATAATCGTAAATATTTACCAAATGAAATTTGTACAATCAATAAAGGCAATAACAACGGTCATTTTAAACCCATTTTAAAATTTGGAACCCCTTTTAAAAGGGGTTAAACACTGGTAGTGTTAATAAAAAATGCATATAAATTCTTTACCTTTAAAAGTATTTTTTTAAATACCCCAATTCAAGTTAAAACTTTTTTACCACTTGAAATTTGTGAGAAACTGTACCGTTTGCGAATAAACTTCCAAAAATACTCTTAATGTACCCCATATTTTTGTATAAGATTAGACTTTTTATTGAAATTTCTATGTCACTGTCCACTGTCACTAAATTGAAGTAAGTTTTTTGTCAAGTCAAATGCAAAATATGGGGTACATCAAGACAGTTTTTGGAAGTTTATTCAAAAACGGTACAATTTGTCAGAAATTTTAAGTGGTAAAAAAAGTTTTTACTCTAAATGGAGTATTTAAAAAAATAAATAAAATTATAAAATTCTCAAAGGTACAGAAATTACATGCAGTTTTTATCAACACTACCAGTGTTTAACACATTTTAAAAGGGGGCCCAAACTTCAAAACAAGTTTCAAATGACCGTTTATTATTACCTTTATTGATTGTACAACTTTCATGATGGTTAAACAAAAAAATAAAGTTTTTAATGTTGGCATTCGAAAACAACTGTTGTATCCAAGGTTATGTCAATCAATTATGCTTTAATTTTTATTAAAATATGCTCAAAAATTGTATATTTTAGTTTGAACACCCTGTATACTGATTGCAAATTTCTCTTATAAATATTTTAACTATTTTTAGCATGTTTACGTTTCAAGTTTCTTAGGGCTTAAAATATTTAAGTATTTTTTATTTAATGTAAAAAATTATCACGTTTTTTTTATACTTTAATATAAAACCAATCATTGTGTAAATATTATATTATTGAATAGTTAACACTTATTCATTTATACGTTCTTATAATTTTTTTTAAACATTTTTTTTTTTCGTAAATAAATTTTTCTACACAATATAAATTATGTTTTTATTTTTGTGTTTGTAAATAGTAAAAAGAGAAAGTGGGAATGTAATGTCCAAAATTTATTTAAATTAAATAGTAAATTTGGAAAAATAAAAAAATGTCCATTTAATAAATAAAAAAGTAAAAATATACATACAATACTGTTTTTCTCGTTAATAATGGAGCGTTTTCGTACAAAAATTGGTTGGGGTAACCTAGGAGATCTGTCATACCACCCGTCGTTTCGGATGCTAACTGACATTACTTCTGAATTTTATATTTTTATCAAATATAGAGCTAATATATCAAAAAACAACAAACTGCCGGTTTAAAACATTCTAAGTACCGTCTAAAAGGTGTGTATAACATTTACGAAGTGTTTTACAACTTTAATTCGGCAGAATTGGGTAAAGAATGACATAATGTCTCATTTACAAAGGTACTTTTGATGCAAAATCCGTGCATCCAAATAAATGCGGATTATTTTTAAACATTTACGGAATACTTTTGTAAATGTGTCATAATTTCCTTTTTTACTAATTATAAAGAATTAAAGATGTGAACACTCTCCAAATGTTATACAAACCTTTTAGCTGGTATATTGAATGTTTTAAACCGGCAGTTTGTTGTTTTTTGGTATATTAGCGCTATATTTCATAATGGTATAAAAAGGAGAAGTAATGTCAGTTAGCATCTGGAACGACGGGTGGTATGACAGATCTCCTAGGTAACCCCGACGTCCCCGACTAATTTTTGTAGGAATACGCTCCATTGAATAATTATTACAGTAACTATTTTTAAAGTTCTCTAACTTATTTATTTTTTAACAATAATTATAGATTTTTTTTACCTTTATACTAGTAATAGAGCACCTGTTTAAGTGTTTATGTCAGTTTTTATGATTTTTTTTTGTACACATCTCACTATCTGTCTTTTTTTATAATTTTGAATATTAAAATGCACATATTTTATGATCTATGTAGCTAAATAAAATTAAATTGTATTGAATAATGATAAAAAATATAATTTATGTAAGAAATTCTTGTTTTTTATTATTCAGGTCAGTCAAAGTATGAAAATTGGTGATCAACTAAATGTTCAATGAAAAATTTATTAAAAACATTAAATGAAGCGTATTCGTACAAAAATTGGTTGGGGTGACCTAGGATATATGTCATACCACCCGTCGTTTTAGATGCTAACTGACATTACTTCTCTTTTTTTACCTTTATGAAATATAGCGCTAATATACCAAAAAACAACAAACTGCCGGTTTTAAACATTCAATGTACCAGCTAAAAGGTTTGTATAACATTTGGAGAGTGTTTCACACCTTTAATTCTTTATAATTAGTAAAAAAGGAAATTATGACTCATTTACAAAAGTATTTCCGTAAATGTTTAAAAATAATCCGCCATTACCATTGTAAATGAGTCATTATGCCTTATTTTACCTAAAGGCTAATTATGAAGAATTAAAGTTGTATAACACTCCGTTAATGTTATACAAACCTTTTAGCTGGTATATTGAATGTATTAAACCGGCAGTTTGTTGTTTTTTGGTATATAAGCTTTATATTTCTGTGGTAAATAGGCAAAAGGGGATAAGTATAAAACTGTCATTTGTACATGTCACTCTAAAAATGATTTTCTTGCAAATATTAAACAATATTAATGCAATAGTGAGAAGCTAGCTAAAAAAAATAGGTTTTAAAGTACGTATATGGCTGATCCAAATTGTAAATATCTAAATGTTTCTATTAAAATTCGGTGTCCGAAAAACACATTATTTTAAATGTCGAAAATACTTATCCCGTTTTGCCTCCCTACCACAGATTTGATAAGAATATAAAATTCAGAAGTAAAGTCAGTTAGCATCTGAAACGACGGGTGGTATGATAGATATCCTAGGTTACCCCAACCAATTTTTGTACGAATTCGCTCCATTATATAAAAATAAAAAAATATTCTTAAAAAGAAACCTATCTTCGAAGTTTAACTTTTTAAATGATCCCACTTACTAATATACCTAATCCATTTATTGATCTAACCCGCTCTTGTTCTTTAATGAAAAAAAAAGAAAAATACAGAATACCTACCAAACACTTTTGTTATACTCCTCGCAGACAAAGTCAAAAACGAGGAGTATATGTGATTGTTTTAAAAATTCTAAAATCGTCAAAAATCGTCGTAGAGCAAAAATTCTTGCAGATTCGTACGTTTCATCGAATTTTGAACAACTTTAAAAAAATCCGTCCGTCCGTCTGTCACGTTTTTTGTAGACACTCTAACTTGAGTACCAAAGACCCCATCAAGTTCAAATTTTTAGGAAAAATTGTTCTCATTAAAATCTAGATCCCCATTTTGAAAGAAATCGGAAAATAATAAGGGGGGCCGCGGCACCCCCCAAGTGAGAAAAAATTCATATTTTAGTTATCATAAAAATTACAGAATTTTTTTTCTGGTAACCTTAAAGCCCTTTTAATTCTCTACTAAAAGTATATTTAAGTTTTTTTTGTCCGGCCCCACATAAGCCCCCTAATTTAAAAAAAAGCCGTATCTTCGTTATTCTTCTATTTACAAAAAACACTTAAGTCATAAAAATGAAAGGAAATTAAATTCTGTGTTAAAAAGTATTTTTGTTTTTTTTTTCAAATTTTTAAGACAAAAATGGCCAAAAGAAAGGTTTTTAGTGAAAACATAACTACTTTAAAATACTTGAAAACATTTTATTGCACAAATATTTTAACGAAAAAAAAATTGTACAGTGGTAAACATGTCGCACTTTTTTCTGTAGCTGTCTCAGTGTTCTATCATTATCATTATATTTACAAATTCTTTATCAGTGACCATCATATTATTTAAACCATTTACTCTATTTACGTGCAAATTATAAGTTATTTTGGAAAAAACCACCCATGTGAAGAACTTTTTATTGCTTTGATTGATGTAACGTCATTGTCATTTCCATGGAAATTTCGAGTAATTTTTTTTTAAATCATATACAGGGTTTTGATAAAAATTGAACATATTTTTAAATTAACATTTTTCAAGAAAATGCTAGTAGTGAAAAAAATAATATATCATCCACGGTAGAGAAGGTCATTATTGACCTCGCGCAATTGTATCCCTCGCCGCTGCGCGGCTCGGGATACAATCTTTGCGCTAGGTTAATAATGAACCTCTTCTCTACCTAGGATGATAATATACCATTTCTAGAGAAGAGTTAATAGTTTAACGTCTTCGCAGATTTTTTTTGATAATATTAAAAAAATTTAATTTTTTTTTTAATTTTATTATTCTCTGGTTACCTACTGCGAGGAGTATCCTATAACCCAGGAAAATAAAACAAAAATTAATACAATTTGCCGCGTAGTATTTGTTGTGTTATTTACAACATACCCGCCACTGAACACGGAATGTACCCGCGACTGACATGACGTGTGAGCGGGGGTCAGAAAGAGAGTCAGTTGTAAAACGTGGATTTCTGAATAAACCTTATTATCATTATTCGTGCCTTATTATTTACTAACTAACAAAACATGGTGGCAGCGGTAAACTATTAAATTCTTTTCTATTGTACTGCAAAAGTTAGCTATCGCGATGGCTACACAATTACCCGTTTCTCCGCCAGATAAGTTTGTGTTCTCTTGCCCTGCGGGATGGCCCCAATGGAAGAAACGGTTTCTACGCTTTATGTCGATCTCAGGGAATGGAGCAAAGGGGGAAAATGAGAAGATTAATATTCTGCTCTACACTATGGGGGAAGAGAGCGAAGAAGTGCTGCTCCAATTTTCTCAAACAGCAACAACACTGAACCAATTGTTGCTTGCCTTTGATGGACATTTTATCCCGAAGCGCAACGTGATTTTTGAGAGATTCACCTTTAACTCAAGAGTCCAAAAACCGGGAGAGTCCGTTGAATGTTTCATTCAATCTCTGCACTCATTGGCAGAATTCTGCGAATATGGAACGTTGAAAGATGAGCTGATTCGGGATCGAATTGTCGTTGGCATGAAAGACGTTAGAACTAGCGAGCGTTTGCAATTACAAGCTAACTTAACGCTTGCAGATGCTTGCCTGGCAGCTAGGCAGGCAGAAATTCAAAGTGCCCAGAATCAAATGATAAGACATCAGGAAGATGTGCATGTTCCAGTGTGCGCACTACAAAGGAAACCGTTCTACACTAACAGGAATGATGGTCTATGTCAGTTTTGTGCATTAAGGTCACATTCTCGTGAAAAATGTCCCGCTAAACAAAGCAAGTGCCGGCATTGCAAGAAAATAGGCCATTGGGAGCAAGCATGCAGAGCCAAGAAGGCAGTCGGCAGAGTGGAAGTGCCTGAGGAAACGTCTGAGGACGCGGACAATAATATAATGTGTAAGTACGCAAATACTTACTTCTTAGGTGCAATTTCAAAATCCGTTTACTCAAATGAGTGGACTGTAGAATTATCGTTAAGCTTTAAACAACAGTCTGTGACAAAAATTAAATTTTTAGTTGACTCGGGGGCTGACATAACTTGTGTACCACCCCATTTATTACCTAATAAGTTTATGCAGCACTTTAAAAAAAGTAATGAGTTAATTTTAGGCCCATCAGGTGAAAGATTATCATGTCTAGGCACAATATTATTAACTTTAAGCTTTAAAAAAAACACTACTTGTCAAAATATCTATGTGATAAAAAATTTAAGGCAACCTTTATTAGGAAGAACGGCTCTTTTGTCTTTAGGTTTCACAATTTTTCACGACCACATTGATGCTCATTCAGTTAATATTACTAAGAAAGTTGACAGTCTTTCTTGTTATGAATTGCAAATTGAAAAAGAATTTCCAGGTATTTTTGCCGAAATAGGAACATTTAAAAAAGAACTGGAAATACAAATTAAAGATGCTTGTGTACCTTACGCACAAACTGCCCCTCGGGTAGTACCTATTCCTTTGTTAGAAAAGTTGGAAAATGAATTAAATCGTTTAAAAAAATTAGACATAATAGAACCAGTAGATTTCTATACTCCTTGGGTCGCGCCAATTGTTGTAGTACCAAAGAAAGACGGTTGTGTTAGAATATGCGGAGATTATACAGAACTAAATAAAGGAGTTTTACGCGCATATTATCCAATTCCAGGGACGGAAACTACTTTAAGTAAATTAAGTGGATCTAAGGTGTTTTCAAAATTAGATGCTCAATCGGGGTTTTATCAGATTAAATAAAAAAAAGAGTGTCAACCTTTAACTACATTTATAACACCTTTCGGTCGCTTTATGTACAAAAGATTACCTTTCGGCGTATCCTGTGCCCCAGAATATTTTTCAGCTCAATTTTCGGCCATTTTAGCAGGCATAAAAGGGGTAGTAATTCACATGGATGATGTTTTAATACATGCCGAAACAAAAGAAAAGCATGACAATATTTTACAAGCAGTCCTCAAACGATTGCATAGTGAGGGTATAACCTTAAATAAAACCAAGTGCTCATTTGGGGTACCTACGGTAACATATTTAGGGCACACAATCTCCGAAGAGGGTATTAAAATTGATCCAAATCGTGTAAAAGCTATTTCAAATTTTCCTACACCCCGAAATAAAACTCAACTTTTGCAACTTCTTGGTATGATAAACTATGCGGGAAAATATATTCCAAATAAATCTCAAAAATTGGCTCCTTTAACATCACTTTTAAAAAATAATTCACTTTTTGAATGGGGTATTCACCAAGAAACGGCAATGAGAAGTGTTTTGACAGATTTAGCTTCGGCGCCATGCTTAACGTTTTTCGATCACAAGAAAAAAATTATAGTTAGTGCTGATGCCTCGTCATTTGGCATTGGTTCTGCTCTTATGCAAGAGGATTCTAGTGGTAATCGTGAAATTGTAGCTTACGCTTCAAGAATGATGAGTGAGGCTGAATGTAGGTATGCTCAAATTGAAAAAGAGGCTTTAGGATTAACTTGGGCTTTAGAAAGGTTTCAGGAGTATACTGTGGGCATTCCAGTAATTTTAGAAACCGACCACAAACCTTTACTTCAAATCTTGCAAAGTAAACAGTTAAATGATTTAACTCCTCGTTTGCAACGTTTTCGAATGCGGCTAATGCGTTATCAGTATACTGTTCAGTATGTACCAGGTAAAACTCTGATTGTGCCGGATGCATTATCTCGAAATCCTTTAGAATCTCCCTCGACAGATCCAGATGAGTTGTGCAAAGAAGTTGAGTCCTACGTTTGTTCAGTTATTAGTAATTTGCCAATTAAAGATAAATTTTTACAAGAAATTCATAATAAACAACTTGAAGATACGATTTGCGAAAAATTAATTACTTATTGTACTTCTGAATGGCCTGATAAAAATCGTTTGCCGGATGATCTCTGGCCATATTATCAATACCGGTATGAAATTTCGTACAGTGAAGGATTTTTAACTTATAAAACCAGGATAATAATACCGTCTTCATTACAATTAAAATGTTTAGAGTTCATTCATTTAGGTCATCAGGGTATAGTAAAATGCAGAGAAAGGGCAAAAATGTCTATCTGGTGGTTGGGTTTATCTACTCAAATTGAGCAATTAGTAAGAAATTGTCCACAATGCATAGAGAATAGAACAAATCACAAGGAACCTTTTCTAAAAGACGAATTACCCGTGAGACCGTGGGAGAAAATTGCCGTAGATTTATTTAAATATAAAACTTGGTTTCTAATCATAACAGATTATTATTCAAAATTCTTTGAGATTTTTGAGTTACATTCATTAACTGAGCATAATGTTGTGGTGAAATTGAAGGAAACATTTGCCAGATACGGTATTCCGGAAGTGGTACGGTCTGACAACGGTCCTCAATTTCAGTCTGGTTTCCGAGCTTTTGCCGAAGAATACAATTTCAAACATGTTACTAGCAGTCCGTACTTTGCCCAATCTAATGGGTGTGTAGAAGCAGCAGTTAAAATAGCAAAAAATTTGTTAAAAAAAGGAGACATGTATGAGGCTTTGTTGTCATACCGTACGACTCCTTTGGACTGCGGTTTTAGTCCAGCTGAGTTACTTATGAATCGTAAATTAAGGTCAATGCTTCCTATATTACCTAGTAAACTTAATACCCCGGTTAATACTGCAGATTTTCTAGAAAAAGAAAGGGGACGGAAGGATGTACAGGAGAAAAATTACAATGCCAGACATAATGCAAAAAAATTATCTGATTTAAAAGTAGGAGATTATGTCTGGGTGTCAGATTTAAGAGTTTACGGAAAGATTATTAAATTAGCCGATGAACCTAGATCTTTTTGGATTGAATCAAATGGAAACTTATATCGAAGGAATAGGTGGCATTTAATTCCAGCTCCATATGAGCAGTTTGTCAAACAAAATGAATTTAAACCATGCCAAAATAAAGTGCCTCGTCCAGATAATTCAACGGAAAATACTTTACCTGAAAATCACCTAACAGATAATGTTTTTGCAGAGACACAACAAACAAACGAAGTTGGTCCTGACGAGATGAATGTTTCCAATAATAACGAATCCTTGGAAGCAAGCTCTAGTACAACCTCTCGTCCCTCACGTATAAAAAATAAACCCTTGTGGTTAAATGACTATGTAACGTGTTAAAAATAAAATAAATCTAATCTTTACGTTATATTTTAGTTAGTTCTTAAAATATACTCGTTCTCTTTTTATAAGTTAAAACTTTATTTTTGTAGCTTAAGTATTAGTTTTTAGTCTTAAAGGGAAAGATGTTGTGTTATTTACAACATACCCGCCACTGAACACGGAATGTACCCGCGACTGACATGACGTGTGAGCGTGGGTCAGAAAGAGAGTCAGTTGTAAAACGTGGATTTCTGAATAAACCTTATTATCATTATTCGTGCCTTATTATTTACTAACTAACAAAACAGTATTGTCAATTATGCATGACGTTGGTATACTTTTAACCAGGGTTTTAATTCAACCCCTAAGATACATATTAGGCAATAAAGAGTCTTGTAAATTATCAACTGCGTGTATACAGGCGCTCTAAAAATTAATTTGGAAGTATTTATTAATCTTAAAAAAAAAATAATACAAAAAAATGTGACAAAATTTTTAATACAAAGCAAACTATGTATTTAAGGCCTTCTCAATAAGTTTTTTTTAAATTTTAAAGTGATGGGACCATTATTTTGGGAGCAATATAGAACATCATCATGTTAAACACCATGTAATTCCATTCAATTTATTGATGTGTTTTAAACAAGGAATATGAATGACCATCGCAATACCATAGATTTAAGCACATTTTTCTATGAAAGCCCATTCTGCAATTAGTCACTGATTTAGAAAGAACGGTTTGTTTTAAGAACTTTGCAGTTTATAATATTTAAAATATCACAAAGAAACAGTACCTGTATTTTCTGCATAAATCTTGTTGTCAAAATGCAATAATTTTCTTCTGAAACCGGCAAATTATTAGAATTCTTGCCAAATTTGGTTTAACAATTATTTATAATCGTTTTTTGTTCAAATAATTAAGTATCTATCCTTAAAATCTGCATTAGTTATAGAGAATATTCTATAGACAGGTCTTTAATCTGACCGTTTGTCTAGAAAATTAAAAATATCGTTTTCTAGGGAATTTTAAAACTATTGTTTTGGCAGCACTGACGGGTCCACGGCCTACGCGATTGCGTCGCAGAAAACTACGGTTCTCTACAAAGCAAATGTAAACAGAACCGTAACGACAAGTTTAGTTAAAGAAATGTGCAAAATATCGTGTTTTTTTAATGTATTTATAGAAAAATGTGCCTTATTTAGTGTGTGTATTAAATACTGACAACGTTGTTGCGGTAAATAGAACAAAAACAAGCTAAAACCTGTCCGGTCAGAGTAAAATCGCAAATTATTTTAAACAGTTTGTTATAATGTGAGTAAATAAAGTAGTGAGAACTTTTAATAAAAGTGTAAAGTGGCTGTTTTTGATCTTGTGGCGTACACATTTTAGTTTTCTGGAAAATGGAGTTCCAGAATTAGTTTAAGGTAGGAAATTTTCAATATTTCTTTACGTTCTAGTTTTTATAGGTCCAAAATACAGGGTGTCCGCGATCAATGTGCTTTTTTTTTAATGGGAGATAGCTGGGAAAAATCCAAGACATTTGGTAAAAACAGTTTTTTGAAAGAGTGCCCCACCTTTGATGTACCCCATATTGGTAAAATTATCATATCCAGGATCCAGCCTAAAAATGCGATTTTTTGGAAAATTCCTCCTGAAATGGGGGTTTTTGGGGTCGGAAAAGCCATTTTTGACCACCTTTTTCCAAAATTTTTGCAAAATTTTGCAAAAATTTGAAAAAATTTTTTTTTTTTTATTTTGACAAGAAACGTTGAAAACTTACCTTTTTTGACAAAATACTACACATTTATACTAAAAGACACCCTAAAATTGTACCATTCTGTTATTTTTTAGCTAAAAAACCAAAAAAAACGATAAAAAATTAGAAATGACACTTTCACTGTCTGCCAACATAACAAACTAAAAGTTCCTATAGATATCATGGCCTGCAAGATAGTTTTTTCACAAAACGCGGCAAATTTAAATAAAAACCTTTGTTTTTCAATGTGAATGCCCAACTTGGTCAACATTTTTAAAATTTTAAAATTATTTATTGCAAAAAAAACCGACAGGTGTTTCTAGAGGTTTTTTTTATGTAAAAATCACGTTTTTGTTGTAAAAATTACTTTTGAGATCGAAAAATGATTTAAAAATATATAAAAATAAGTGTTAGTACCTAAAAACTACTCGAAATTTGAAAATTGAAAAATTTTTCATTGAAAAATTAATTAAAATTTAAAAAATTAACTCCAAAAATAACATACCCTACTTTTACAACCTACAAACTACTTTAAAATTGGAAATTTAATAGATTTTTAAATAAATTTTGAAGAAAAATCTGGAAAAAATTGGAAAATTCACTCTAAAAACAAAAAATCCTACTTTTAGAATCCAAAGCCTACTTTAAAATTGGGAAATCAATAGATTTTCTTAAGAAACAGTAAAAAATTAGTTAAAAGATGAAAATTCAATAAATTTTTCTTTAAAACAGTGATACATTTGTGGAAAATTGGAAAATTTACTCTAAAAACCACAAAAACTACTTTAGGAACCTAAGACCTAATTTAAAATTAGAAAATCGATGGATTTTCTTTAAAAACTGTAAAAAATTGTTTGAAAATTGAAAATTCAATAAATTTTTTTCTAAAACAGTGAAAAATTTGTGGATAATTAGAAAATTTACTCGTAAAACCACAAAAACTACTTATAGAACCTAAAACCTAATTTAAAATTGAAAAATCAATAGATTTTCCGTGGAAACAGTGAAAAATTAGTTAAAATGTAAAAAAAAGTCTCTAAAAATATCAAAATATTCTTTAAGAACCTAAAACCTACTTTCAAATTGGAAAATCGATAGATTTTCCTTGAAAATTTTAAAAAATTCTTTAAAAATTGAAAATTCAATACATTTTTCTCTAAAACAGTGAAAAATTTGTGGAAAATTGGAAAATTTACTCGTAAAACCACAAAAACTACTTTAAGAACCTAAAACCTAATTTAAAATTGGAAAATCAATAGATTTTTCGTGGAAACAGTGAAAAATTGGTTAAAATGTAAAAAAAAGTCTCTAAAAATATCAAAATATTCTTTAAGAACCTAAAACCTACTTTCAAATTGGAAAATCGATAGATTTTCCTTGAAAATTTTAAAAAATTGTTTAAAAATTGACAATTCAATACATTTTTCTCTAAAACAGTGAAAAATTTGTGGAAAATTGGAAAATTTACTCGTAAAACCACAAAAACTACTTTAAGAACCTAAAACCTAATTTAAAATTGGAAAATCAATAGATTTTTCGTGGAAACAGTGAAAAATTGGTTAAAATGTAAAAAAAAATCTCTAAAAATATCAAAATATTCTTTAAGAACCTAAAACCTACTTTCAAATTGGAAAATCGATAGATTTTCCTTGAAAATTTTAAAAAATTGTTTAAAAATTGAAAGTTCAATAAATTTTTCTCTAAAACAGTGAAAAAATTGTGGAAAATTGGAAAATTTCTCTCGTAAAACCACAAAAACTACTTTAAGAACTAAAACCTAATTTAAAATTGGAAAATCAATAGATTTTCCGTGAAAACAGTAAAACATTGTTAAAAAATTGGGAAATCAATAAATTTTTCTTTAGAACAGTGAAAAATTAGCCAAAACTTGGTAAATTAGGTCTAGAAACAACAAAACCTACCTTAAGAGCCTAAAACCTACTTTAAAACTAAATATTTCTTGAAAACTGAAAAATTTCTGAAAAATTGGAAAAATTATTCTAGAAACAATAAAACCTACTTTTAGAACCTGAAAACCACATTTAAACTGGGAAAATCACTTTAAAAACAGAAAAGTTACTAGTAATATTTATCCTCGTGTAACACCCATCGGTTTATAAATGTTTATTTAAATTGTTTTAAAAATGTTGTTCAGCAAGGACCAAACGGGAAGGTGTGAGCATTATCCTTGCCAGGAAAGGAAGGGAATCAAGGGAATTTAAGGTAGGATTGTTTGTGGTGAATATAAACCCCAATCTAAGAAAAAAGTGCCAAAAAATTTGATGTGTGGGTTAAACAAAATTTGGAAATAATTTTGAAAAAAGATATTGAGAGGTCGCTTACTCTTGTTCGTTGTCCTCCTCAGGGACCGCGTGGTCATCGTCGCCGGCGACAACAACCCCCGTTGGAGGATAAATTTTGCCCAATGCCAAAAAAAATTGGTGTAAGCGTTCCCGGGATTGTGGGTACTTCCGCCTAAAGAGCCATTCCGCCATGTAACCGTCAAAATGAGCCTCCCGACGTCCATACTTTGGAATGTTGTCTTTAAGGTTTCGCCACTGCCTCTCAATGTTTTGCGTGTGAGCTCCAGAGTCAGGGTCAACAAAATTTTTGGAGTGATTAACACTTTCATGTCGAAAACCTTCATCGCCTAAGCAATCGTAAGCTTTCCAACAATCAGACATAATAGTGGTCCCCGGTAGGATCCACTTTTTAATTAAGGCCAAAAGGGTGTCTTTACTGCGGTTTTCTACCGCTACAAAAAAGGTTTTTTTGGACTCCCGCTCAATCCCTCCAAAAATCCACTGACCCTCAATGTACCGTCCTCTATGATACTTCCGACGACCGACTTTTGTCTCATCAATCTCTACTATTACGCCTGGTCCCCCTAATGGCTGAGATTCGTCTATGAGGCTCATAACACAAACTTCTCGGCAATAGTTGGACCAATCGACAATAGTAGTGAACGAAAATTGGAGCTCATCTTGGATGATATCCACTTTCGGATGACGCAATGTGACCCACATTAAAATAAAGCGGAACATTTTATCCATCGGAACCTTGCACGTTTCGAAGAAGGTTCCCTTTTTGGCCGGTACTTTAAAATTGCATTTTTCCTTGACTCTTTTGGAGCCCTTGACCTTTACACGGGAAGCACCGCAACGAAACCTGCACTGATCCTTTAGATTGAAATTGCAGGGTTTATTGCAATGGGGGCACTCAGCCGTCGACAGTATCACAGAATGATCCTGTAGGAATTGTACTAACCTCTGCTCATCATGCGCAAGAATAATAAGGGAATGAGACCCTTCTTTGCAGTCGTTGCAATCAACAAAATCCATTTTTCCTGTAGCTGTCGAAGCAAAAATTTGGAAAACAAAAGCTATCGAAGCAAAAATTTGGAAACAAATGAAGTAAGTGGTCATTCGCGCTTAACCCCAGTGCTGCCACCCTAAACCTCACCTCAGGTGCAAGGAGGTGAAAGCTGGCACTGATTATCTAGCTGGCCATGATATAAAATCTAGTTATTTTTGTTGTAGCGGTTGGCATCATTTTTATTGGTAACATTGTTCAAGATGGACGTTCATAAGTGTCAAAGGGCCTCTTTTTTTTTGGTTTTTAAAAGAAAATAAGGGAATAAAACAATTTTAAATGCAGTGACAACATTCTAAAAAGTGAGTTCTTTTGTAAAAATTAGGTTTTTTAAAAATCAAAATTAAAAAAAAATTTCAAATTTTTTTCTCAAAATTTTGCAAAAATTTTGGAAAAAGGTGGTCAAAAATGGCTTTTCCGACCCCAAAAACCCCCATTTCAGGAAGAATTTTCCAAAAATTCGCATTTTTAGGGTGGATCCTGGATATGATAAATTTACCCCCATATTTTGCGTTGATTTGACAAAAAACTTACTTCAATGTAGTGACAGATGGTAAGTGACATACAAATTTCAAAAGAAAGTCTAGTTTTATGCAAAAATATGGGGTACATCAAAGGTGTTTTTGGTAGTTTATTCGTAAAAGGTACTTTTTTCCAGAAATTTCAAGTGGAAAAAAAGTTATTACTTGAATTGGGGTATTTAAAAAAATAAATAAAATTACAAAATTCTCAAAGGTAAAGAAATTACATGCAGTTTTTATCAACACTAGTAGTGTTTAACCCATTTTAAAGGGGGCCCCACATTTCAAAATGGGTTTAAAATTACCCTTTTTATTACCTTTATTGATAGTACACTGTACAACTTTCATGATGGTTGGTGAAATCGTTTGGTAAATATTTACGATTAAGGGTTTTTAGTCTACCTGTTTGAAGGCCGTTATTTCCGAAGGGGGGCACTCTTTCAAAAAACTGTTTTTACCAAATGTCTTGGATTTTTCCCAGCTATCTCCCATTAAAAAAAAAGCACATTGATCGCGGACACCCTGTACAAGAGCTAGTTTTTTTTAGAACATCTATTCAGGGAACTAAATCCACAAAATGCACCCAAATAAGAGTTTAGCCCCCCAAAGAACCCTCTTTAATTTGCAACATTAGATAACGATGGATCGCGACGCGGCACCGAATTTTACAAATAGGAACTACCTAAATAATATTTGTAAGACATTTTTGGAAATATTATTCTTCTAAAAAAATGTCTTCTCCCTCAAGAGTGACCCCCGAATGTACATTAAACTTTGTACAGCATCTCTTTGCAAAGTTTGAAGTAAATCCAACATGATTGAATATTATTGATTTAGGGCGGGAAAGAAAGTATTTTTTAGGGAATAATGTTTCCAAGAAAGTTTTTAAAATCTTATTTAGCACCTACTGGTAAAATTTGGTGATAATCCATCGTGATCTAGTGTTGCAAATTAAAGGGGCATTTTTGGGGGCTACTACGCCAACCCTATAATCTCTTATTTGTCTGCATTTTGTGGATTTAACTTTTTGAATGGATGTTCTATACTGAGTGTCCAAAAAATGGCGCATAAATGCGATGGTACGCTCTTGGGGCCTGTCTAGGGAGCCCCAGAAAATTGTTAAAACACAATCTATCTCAAATACCCTCGCAGATATGAGGCCTCAAAGTGCGAAACTTAAAACGCTTATATCTTGAAAATAGCAGCACTTATTAACGAAAGTAGTGGCTACATACAAAGGCACTATCTAAAATTATTATACTCTCCGCAGACTAAGTCTGTTTTTATGACAAAATTGTATTCTCTTTAATTTTTATAAGAATGATGTAGAATTTAATAATAAGCGAGATACAGTTTGCGAAGAGTATAACAAATTTAGAAAGAACTAGCGGCGCAATTTTAGTTTTTATTAGTGATTTAAATTTAATTTTAAACGTTTTAGAAAAAAATGAAGCCAATCCATTGAGTTTCCCCAAAGTTAGAGATTTTAACGGGAGATTGCGCGGTAATGTTGGTTGCCTAAATTTCAACAAAAACAACCCTTTCTGTTTTATGGACATTGGCAATATAAGAAAGATTTCAGATTAAAAAAGGTACTTACCCGCAAGAGAAAAGATCAATAAACAATATGAGTGGTTTAAAATATGTATTACAATGCACTAAAATACCAAATTTAGTAAATTAAAAAACACTTTTTTTTGACCATTTGTAGCTCTTTTTTAATCATTTTATTCAGCACTTTTTAGATTGATTTACGAACCCAAAATCACTCATATTGTTCTTCATTTAATATAGAATAATTATTTACTGCATGATAGATGTTTATAATTCAAATAAACTTAATGTCCATAAAACGAATTTGCAATGCTTAAAAATGTCAAAAAAATTTAAAAACTAAAAAATTATCGACCCCTGCATTACCGATATTAAAAAAAATGGACAAACGTCAGTTTTAAAATATTCGTAAAGAATTTTTTGATAGAAACTCCGAAATCATTTTATAAGTTATTATTGGTGTTTGTTAATCCCTCGGTTAATACTATTTTGTACAAGGTAAGTAAAGGTATAATTAACCTTAAACCTCATTTAAAAATTTTATATTTTAGCTAAGTATTTAAAATAGGAAAGAACAAATCCCGGCCAGTGTACCATTCTCGAAAGAAAAATACAAAAAATAAGAAGTTGCAATATTGGTGGAATGAGAAAAAACGGAAAAGGCCTAAAAAGTAAGTTACTTTCAACTTTAAATACAACCAACACTCAAGGTGTCTTTTAACCAAATTAGAAACGTTAAAACATAGGGACATAGGAAGGTCCTTACTGCAATTTCACAATCATTTTCTTAAAGTTTCTAAAAATGCTCATTTTTGTAAATACAAATATCTTCCAAAAAAGATGCAGCAAAAGAAAAAACATTTTCCGTAAACATAACCTCACACTTTAATCCTACATTCTACAAATTCATTGATTAACACTACACTGGAGAGCCACTTTTTAAAGACCAAATACCAAATACAGATGCCTACTGGTTTGCAAGCAGAAAAAAACGTTTGTAATTTTATTAAACTGGCGAGTCCAGATCAATTTTAATTTTATTTCGTTTGTTCCCTTTCCACACATTTCACCCGCTTGTAAAGAATCTTATCATCAAAAAATATAGACAAATACGCGAACAAATGCAGCTAAAATATTTTTGGCATTATATTTCAGATTTATATTATTCTATTTTAAAAATACAAACTTGTATTCGGTATTCAGTCGGCCATTGCTTAATGCTTCCTCTCTACTAGTCGAAGTAGTGGTTGCGCACCGAGCAGACTGAGCAGAGCGGATAAACCCGATCACAAGACGAACAACATCGACAGCAGCCAAAGTCGGTTTCACCAGCGACGCCGTACCTCAGCGCTACCAGCAAGGCCCGCTGCGCGGAAGTGCCCCCAATCGGTTGTGGCCACCAAATGACAGAAAAAATGAGAATCTCGCGGGCGGGCCCCAAAGAATGCTGGTACGTCCTGGGTTTCACAGTAAGTCGCCCATAAACTTAGAGATAGAAATGAAATTGCGTCATTGGAATAACCCCTTATCCATCTTTACTTTACAGTGATACCCCGGTTTTCCGAAATAGAAATAAAATGGAGTGACCAACGTTATTTTCTGTAGAGAAATTACCAACAACATGTTTTGGATTATTTAATTTGCATCGACAGAAGAACCAAAATTAAATTTAATTTTAATTTTGAATCGAGTAATTTTTTGCAATTTTAGGTATTTTAAAAATGTTAATTTTTTTAAAATAAATTTGGTTTCGATACTCAACAAATAGGTAAGATACTTAATTTTATGAAAAATAGGTAATAAATTCCTTAAAAAAAAGTTGTTTTCATTTTTGACTTATACCTTGTAGTTTTTATACAAAAAAGAAAAATTTAATACATGACCAATTTTTGTGTACAACCCTGTATATGACCTATATATTTTGACGTCTTTTGACAAAGTCATAACCCAAAAAATAAAAAGTTGACAGAAGTTTCATTTTTTTAGTAAACTGTGGTGCCATCTTTTATGATTTGTTTGAGGTTTTTTTGTTTATTTCAAAAATAAATCAATAGAGGGAGATTTGTGCAATCCCCCTTTAAGGTTTTTCATGCTACTTTGACGCCACTATAACGTTTTGCAAAAATATTTAAATCAATCCATTGAGTTTCTCCGAAGTTAGAGGCGAAATGCTACTTTGACGCGATTACGAGGAGTATTCTATTAAGGGTACGTATTTTCGATTAATGCGGGACTCTGCCGAAAGATAAGAGACTCTGCCATGTCGTTTTATCGGTTGCAGCAGACCCTGCCGAGAGTCATTTTTTCTGCGGTCAAAATAGATGGCAGAGAATGCGGGAGACGCTATTTGCGCGCGATTTTTTAAAAACTTAACCCTAACGGCTTAAATTCTAACCTAACCTATACGTACTGTAATTTAATTAATTAATTATATCGAAATATAATTAATTACGATGTAACATAACCTATAAATAGTAAATTTAATGAAGTGCAAGTACAAATGTAACAAAAGATAGGTTATGTTTATAATTCTTCTTTTTCTTTTCTCTATTTTTAGGAAGATGTCGTTTTTTTAATGCCTGCCGGCAGAATGTATTTCTTTTTTTAGAAAGATCGCGAAAATACACAGCCTAAAATGTTGGCATTTTATAAAAAATCAACCCGCTCACTGATTTAACTAAGGCACTAGATGATAGGAATGATCACGGTCCAGCATTTTTGGTCCATAGTAAAGTAAGTTTTAGCAAAGTAGTAAACTTGTCCTTAAAAATGACATGGACGTAAACTTACGTCAATGTTATTTTGGGTCCATAGCAAAGTAAGTTTTTAGTAAAGTAGTAAACTTGTCCTTAAAAATGACATGGACGTAACGTCAATGTTAAAATATTCAAATAAAAATAATTTAAAAAATTAAAACAACATGAAACTAGACTTATTTTCGCTTTATATTGTTGCGCAAAGATTTTACGATGAAAATATTATACTCAAAAAGTGTGAATGGCTTTTATTCAAAAAATATTTTGAAAGGGTATGCCGTTCCAAAAATACAGCTTTTTAAGTGAGGTTGATTAAAAATGCTTATTTCAAATTTTAACACATATCCACAGTCCCCATTATAATGCTGTTTCGAAGATATGAGCTAATAATTTAGTAACAAACGGGCTCCTGAGTACTGGACCAGTAAGTGCACAATCAATGAAGGTAATCAATACAGTTATTTTAAACCAATTTGTAAATTTAGGGCTCCTCCCGAATATGGAATATGGAGACGAGTTCCAACTGGTTCTTAATGCGGGTTTCCAAATGTTTATTTAAGGATTTCACACTTTTCAGCTCGCTTTTTAACAAAACCATCAGAGCATCTTTTAACGAAAATTTTTGTAAATTACTGTCCGCATCCACAAAGCTACTTTCGTCATTTCCGAACAAGTAATTATTTTTTTTTTTACTGCAACCTTGTCTCCTTCTGTAGGAACATTTTCGTTTAGAAGAATGTCAATTAATCAGTTTTTACTAAGTTCCTGCGAACATCCAATCTGCACCATTTTAACTCAAAAAAAGCGAAAATAAGTCTAGTTTCATGTTGTTTTAATTTTTTAAATTATTTTTATTTGAATATTTTAACATTGACGTTATGTCCATGTCATTTTTAAGGAAAAATATACTACTTTATTAAAAACTTACTTTGCTATGGACCCAAAATAACATTGACGTTAGTTTACGTCCATGTCATTTTTAAGGAAAAGTTTACTACTTTACTAAAACTTAGTTTGCTATGGACCCAAAATGCTGGACCGTGATTATTCCTATCTATCTAGTGTCTTAATTTAACCCAATCGCTGATCTAGACCATTTCTAGTTGAGTGTTGTAAAAAAAAGCAAGACATGAACAATATGTTTATTCATAAATAATAATGTTGTACATTGCATTATTAAGTATTTTATTAAAATTCGAATAACATAGTAAGTAGTGTTATCCTTGATAAGAGTAAGGCGCCATTCTTTAATTTAATCACGCCTTTCTCCAATTAATTTTTCGATTTTTCATGGCTCTTCGTTGTTCATCAGCCCAAGTCTCCATTTTGGCTGAGGGAATAACCATTATTATCAAAAAAACCAAACACAAACAGTTCAATAACAACATTTTTAAATGAAAAATAAGTCTACTTAGAAAGTAAATACTTATGCTGATTTTTTTTAATGGCAATCGCTTTTATAGTTTTACGTGCAATATGCGCCCCCATGTTGTTGTACAGGGTGGGGCACTTTTAGAATGGAACCCCCCCCCTTAACTTTTTCATTTTTTTTTCGTAGAAAATTTTAAAAAACGGCATTAGCTCCGTGTTAAATTAAAATTTTTAAATATTCAATTAAATTTCATTTAACCCCAAAACTATACAAGGTGTGACATAAAACATACTTTTTTTAAATGGAATGTCCTATATATTTTTGGATATTTTTGAAGAACGTTTTATGCTGATTCCAAAAATATATATGAGTAATATATTTGGTTTAAAAATGGCTAAGTTATTGACGATCAAAATCTTGAAAAGGGCGTCTAAAATTACCCCCCTGTGTGATTACTAATAATGATAATGATCATTATTTTAGCAAGAATTAAATTAAATGTCAATATTTTATTATACAAACGATAAAATTACTGTTTTGTAAAAAAAAATTAAAATACATAACTTTTTTTACAATGCATTTTTAGGCTCTCTTTTGAAGATTTTGATCATTTATAACTTAGCCATTTTTGAACCAAATACTGGATGTCCGCGATCAATGTGCTTTTTTTTTAATAGGAGATAGCTGGGAAAAATCCAAGACATTTGGTAAAAACAGTTTTTTGAAAAAGTGACCCCCTTCGGAAATAATGGCCTTTAAACATGTAGGCTAAAAACACTTAATCGTAAATATTTACCAAACGATTTGCCCAACCATCATGATAATTGTACTATCAATAAAGGTAATAAAAACGGTCATTTTAAACCCATTTTGAAATTTAGGGCCCCCTTTAAAATGTGTTAAACACTGGTAGTGTGATAAAAACTGCATGTAATTTCTTTACCTTTGAGAATTTTGTAATTTTATTTATTTTTTTAAATACCCCTACTTAAATACAAACTTTTTTTCCACTTGAAATTTCTGAGAAACTGTACCGTTTATCAATAAACAGCCAAAAACTCCTTTAATGTACCCCATATTTTGCGTTGACTTGACAAAAAACTTACTTCAATGTAGTGACAGTGGCAAGTGACATACAAATTTTAAAAGAAAGTCTAGTTTTATGCAAAAATATGGGGTACATCAAAGGTGTTTTTGGTAGCTTATTCGTAAAAGGTACACTTTCTCATAAATTTCAAGTGGTAAAAAAGTTTTTACTGGAATTGGGGTATTTAAAAAAATAAATAAAATTACAAAATTCTCAAAGGTAAAGAAATTACATGCCGTTTTTATCAACACAACCATATTCAGTCAGTATTTTTTCAGATTAGCACTACACCGAGCACTACACATAAATACACATTGCATATTTTACTTAAAAAACAAAAAACCGAACAAAAAATGTAAGTTTTTGCAAAAGGGGGTCCCAGGGGGGCCTCCTAGTTAATTTTTGGGTGGGCACTATGTTTTTATCGCTTAAATGGGTAATAAGAAGCATTTGTTTTAAATTTTTTGGCTTTAATCACAATGTATACACAAAATTTGTTGACCCAGCGCACTCATAAAAACGCAACTTTTCAGGCTTTGGGCTCCATTTCTACGGTTTGATTGGACTTACCATAAAAATTTTTTTTGATCGTTGTAAAAGACAAACAGATCAGAAAATATTGGAAGTCATTTTTGACTAAAAAAACAAAAACCGAGTTATTTGTAAAAAACAAATATAATACCCATATTTTGAACAGGTTTTTGGCAATCATATTTTTTTGTAACAGTTACAAAAAAATTATTCCTATAAAAATTGTAGTCATTGATTTTTGCTACACAATACAAAAAAAAGAAAAAATCTACGATCAATAGGAACGGAGAAATTTACACTGCAAAAACCCCCCCATTTTTAATTGATAGGGGGGAAAGCTCACCCCTTAGGAGTGTGCAAAATGTGGATTTAAGTTTTCTTATGCATGTTTTAACACATATAAAAAATCTGGCTTTTATATATTTTTTTCAAGCTCAAACGACAACAATCTTGTAGTATAATCTTTTTAGTACTAAACAAAAAGGACTGCAGTTGTCCCCCAGTCAGGTTATGTCTAGTAAGTGTTCTCTAGTTTTTTTGATTTCTATATTTTACCCTCTTAGAAGATTCTTCAATTCAATTCTTTATTAATCCTTCTTAAAGTTTATACAAATTTAATGGATACGTCACATTTTTCGGGGACATCCTGTACAGTGCTCGTATAAAGCTCCCCTTTCCCCCACTGTATTGCAAGTTTATTAATTGATAACATATTTTTTTTTGATTAAATTTAACTAAGTAAATAATATTTTTCTTGATTGAAAAAAATTACAACACACACACATACATTATGAAAAACAATCTTACCCACTCTAGTTTATCTTTGGAATTAAAAAACTCATTACGATACAACCAATAAGTTTTTAATTTTTTTTAAAAACTTCAAAATAACCGAGAAAAAGAAGGGGGCATCCTGGGACACAGTGTACTACCCTGGTACTCCTTTTGCTGGCTCGATAATAGGGACAAATTTTTTAATTTTTTTCAAAAATTTTCCTATAGACAACTGAAATTAACTTCAATGGCTTAAATTTTGACAGATCTAGTAGGGAGGGTGCGCCCAATGACGTCATAAGTGCTTAGAATTTAAATTAAGTGTGCTTAATGATTTATTGTAAACAATGTCAATCAAGTTGTCAACTATCTGACACACAACTGTCATTTAAGAAAAAAAATTGTTGCAAACATAATTTTTTACTTCTTCTTTCGGTTTCACATAATTGTTTGCTAGTATATCAAAATATTTTAATTGTGGCTTTAATATTGAACTGCTGTACAAGTGCTAGTGTATTTGGGACAATTAGTATCTTCAGTAAAACCAAATGATTATTTTGCCCTTTGCCCACAAAGAATCTGTTCGATTACGAATATAGGGTAGGCCATAATCTTACTAGACGAAACACATTTACGAAATTTATCACACATATTATGTGTCGATTATTATGCCGCATGTCCAGAAAATGAATATAGGTAATAAAAGGAAGCTTAGAAATAACTTGTTGGAACCCGATAAACGAAAGAATATAAAAAGAATGTAAATACTTCCCAAGGTTAGTAGACTGTGCCTTCTAAATCACGCTTTTCTCAAATTTAAAAAATTAAATTAGAAATATAAGTGTCTTGATTAGATGGTCCCTTTTTGATGCGATTTTTCAGAATTGTTTTGTATGGTTGTCCATTTTTTATTTTCATTTAACTTTAAAGTTTTATCGAGAGTATTATGTATGGGAAATTTATAGATAAAAAATATTATTTTTTTCTGTTTACCGTACAAAGCAACTCCATTATTACGGTTATTTATAATAAAGTTTTTACTTTAAATTGTCACTTTGACTTTTTTACATGCACTAAAAATCTAATGTAGCCCGCCCAGCTACTATTTGAAGAATCTTAAAATTGCGCCCAAAACTTAAGTTTGAAAGTTATCTCGTAACGCTAATTTCAGTTGTCAATAAGGCCTGCCACTAACTGGTGTTTTAATTGAGGTTCGTGATTCCGCCGGGCGCCACTAAACGTACCCATGACATTCTTGATTTTGAGAATGTTAACCAGATCGACCGACAACTTATGTCAAAAACATCAATTTATAATATTTGGGGGCTGCAAAATATTTGAATTTACCGCGAGAATTGTGAACATCCGCAGCGTAAGCGTAGCGGTTCTCCGTGATGCACGTTACTTGCAATGCGCCGCACGCCACACACAACCACAAACGTGCGTTTTATCAAAATGTAAGTTTATAGAAATTGTATTTTTTTTTATTAGTATAGCTCCCAAATTGTAGGTAATACCTTGAATTCTTAATATACAATAGCCTAACGTGATTCCAAATGGTATGGGGATTGGGGAGACTCATTTCCTTGGTCAATTTAAAGAAGAAAAGTTAATGCCAACCAACTGAACAAATATAGAAAATACCCATTTTTTTCACATATTAGAATTGTAATTATACTCCTCGCAGACAAAGTCAAAAACGAGGAGTATATTGTGATTGTTTTGAAAATTTTAAAATCGTCAAAAATCGTCGTAGAGCAAAAATTCTTGCAGATTCGTGCGTTTCATCGAATTTTGAACAACTTTCAAAAAATCCGTCCGTCCGTCCGTCTGTCCGTCCGTCTGTCACGTTTTTTGTAGACACTCTAACTTGAGTACCAAAGATCCCATCAAGTTCAAATTTTCAGGAAAAATCGTTCTCATTAAAATCTAGATCCCTATTGTTTTTGAAAGAAATCGGAAAATAATAAGGGGGGCTGCGGCACCCCACAAGTGAGAAAAAATTCATATTTTAGTTATCATAAAAATTACAGAATTTTTGTTCTGGTAACTTTAAAGCCCTTTTAATTCTCTACTAAAAGTATATTTAAGTTTTTTTTGTCCGGCCCCACATAAGCCCCCCAATTTAAAAAAAAGCCGTATCTTCGATATTTTTCAATTTACAAAAAAAACTTAGGTCATAAAAATGAAAGGAAATTAAATTTTGTATTAAAAAATATTTTTTGTTTCTTTTTTGGGAAGTTTTTAAGACAAAAAAGGTAAAAAAAAGGTTTTTAGTAATAAAAATGCTCTAAGTCACGTAAGTCTAGGTTCGGTCAAGGTGGCTTTGCAAAAAAAATTGAAACAAAAACATCCTTCCAAAGCCAAATATTAAATCCTAAACGTCAGTGTTACAATTGATACCTATTTATGCTTTTCGCAAATAAATATTTTTTCTATAGAAGTTTAACCTTTTCGCAGAGTTTTTTTTGATAATATTAAAAAATTATTGTTTTTTTTTAATTTTATTATTCTCTGATTACCTACTGCGAGGAGTATCCTATTAAATGTCGACATTTTATAAAAAAAAACTCTAACAGGCTCACTAATCTATCTACCTATCCACTGACCTAACCCATATCTAGTTTTAGTTTTAAGAGTTATTGTTATTTTTATTTGATTTGTTTTTAAATATGTTTCATTATGTTTAAAGGCCTATTCCATATATAATCGACCAAAATTCGGTTTTCCAGTTGCTGCATGATTTTAAATTCTTTTGAGGTTTAGTCCAGTGCTTACTCCTGGTAACTTCTTTCTATTAAAAAATTAGCAGCTGCATATTTGCACTCCTTCCCCATCAGTTAGCACCTTAAACTATGAAAAATGACCAAATTTAGGTCTAAAAAATGCTATGTGGGAGTGAGTAAATTTTTATTATTTTTATTTTAAAATGTTACCAAGGACATAGTATACAATAAAAAAAAACGATATTGTGATTCGATTTTTTGTAAAGGTAGCATATTAAAACCTTTGCTGTTTCTAAACGAGGTTAAATCACAAACATTTTTTTTACTTAATGCGTCTCTAGTATCACATCGACATTTTAAAATTATTAAAAAAAAAATTTACCCAGTCCCACATAGCTTTTTTTAGTGCAATATTTGGTCCTTTTCCATAGATGCCTGGTAGAGAAGGAGAGCAATTATGCGGTTCATATTTTTTTTGTAGAAACATACAGTCGCATTCATTTCAATATACAGTACCAAAGGTAGTTAATTGACTTTTATGTTGGTAATTGACAGTGACTTTTTCCATTTTTTACCTGAGTAATTGGTAGGTAATTGTGAGGTTAGGTTTAATGTCAATTTAAAATGTTAGGTTACAATTTAATGTCACAAATTAAAACTGATACTTTGATAAAATTTTATTTAATTTATAACAAAACATTTTTTCATGGTTATAGTTCGGTAATTCCGTGGTTTTTTAATAAATAATAAGGTGTCAATAAAGCAATCTGGCGAATCTTATCAGTTTCAAACGTTCTAACTTCTTGGAGCCAGAATCTTCTCTATTTTATTTTTGGTCGTCCTTATGCGTTTGTTACTTTCTTTTATTTTTGATATTCCTTATGTGTTATGTTACTTTTTTAGTGTTATTAAACTCTCACAAGGTACATTTTCAAATCCATTTTAACCTAGTGCGCAGTGAAAGTGAAAATATGTATTTAATTTGCTTCTATTCCAAGATTTTAGTTATATTATTAATCTCCCTTATAAATTTAACTTTTCTTTATCTTAATTCATAATGTTTTACACTTTTTTGCCATTAATTTTTCATATTTAATTCGCGACTATTTTTGATTGACGCTAGATAGACAGTTGTCACAAACAAATAAACAAAAGATAATTACAATACAGATAGCTACTTTGATCCCTTAAATTAGATCAGGCGGGCCAATTATCAGTTATGACAACTTTAAGGAAAAAAATCACCGTTTGGTTGTGTATATTGAAATGAAATCGAGTGTATGTGTATTGTCAACTAAAAACTACTACTAATTTTAATCTTCCAAGAATTTAAAATACGATTCGATCTTGTTTAAATTTAACGTAATCAGTAACATTTTAAAAGCATTGCTGTTTCTAAACGAAGTTAAATCACAAACAAAATTATTTTTATTATGAATCTCCACTAGCACAATAACATTTTAAAGTAATCAAAAACAAAAATTTACCCAGTCCCACAGAGCTTTTTTTGGACCTAAACTTGGTCATTTTCTATAGTTTGGGGTAATTAATAGTAGAGAAGGAGTGCAAATATGCAGCTGGTGATTTTTTAATAAAAAGAAGTGTCCATTGTCAACTTAAAATTACTACCAATTTTAATCTTACAAAATCGTAAAATCGGAAAATTCGAATTTTGGTCTGAGACAAGAAAAATTATGAAAATTCAGAAAATTGTTTTTTTTACTACCTTTACAATGAGTAAGGATTGTACCTACCAAATATAAAATAAATCAAATAATAGCAACTATGATGGGTCGATTTTACATGGAATGTCCCTCAACACCCTATTCACACAAAAATATTTTTTTTATTTTATGTGGGGGTGCGTTTCTCCAGACCCTAAGGTCCATTACTTCCTGCTTATTATATACTGTTTACACTACTAAATAAACGTTTTTGACTTGAATAAATTGAATTGAACCTTTTTTTAAAAATCTTCCCCTTTTGTAACTGTTACAGACTAACTACATTTTTATAGCTGATTTGTTTGACTGAATGCTGAATTTTTGAATCGTTGAATGATAAATATACTCTAAAAAAAATTTTGAGATATTTGATTTTATAGAATTTTTTTTCTCTGTTTTTTACTACTTCTTGTCATATTAACCCAGAGTATTGTTAAAAACTATTAAGTAATACATCATTAAAAAGAGGGTACTTTAGGAAACTTGATACCAAAAGAAAAAAATAAAATATCTTTTTTAATGAGTCTGAAAATTAGTTTTCAAAATCACCAAATCTTAATTTTGTGGGGGGCTGAAAAGGGGTCTTCCCCCCACTGAATAAAGTTCCAAAATGAGATCCTGAATGCAAATTAAATATATTTTAAAAATAGGGTGCTGTAAAAGTGTTGGCCAACAAAAATTTAAAATTGAGAATTTTTGATTCATATTGCTACACTAACTAGCTATTGTTAATTTTAATTGTCTTTATTTTTTTTTGGCCAATTAAATTAACTTTTTAATTTTCTTTTATTTGATTCCCCACTTCCCTATACCTATCTTCAACCCTTTTGGAGATACTCGATAAGGGTGTTTTTACAATAAAATCTACACCAACGCCTTGGTTGCTTGTGCTTTCTAACATAGCTCCACCTGACCTTAGAAGAAGACATGCAGCTAAAAGGGAATGGGATAAGGTTCAATTTGAGTTGGAAAAATTCCCCTTATTGACTTGCAGATGCTTCCACCTAACAGACTTAATCAAGGAAGCCCATATGGCAAGAGGAGTTTATTCATCAGCCCTTTTCCGTTACTGATATATGGAAAAATAAGTGGCAAGAAATTGATGATTTAACCAACAAAGAATTGATTGAAGATCCAACAAAGGTAGTTCCAGGGTTTGATCAGCCCAGAAAAGTTTGAAGTATGGTTAATCGCCTTAGAAAGTGTCATGGACGTTGTAATGATATGCTTTATAAATGGAATGCATTACCTAGCCCGCTTTGTGAATGTGGTGCATTGCCAGAAACGATTAAACATATTGTAGAAGAATGTCCAAACACTAAATTTGAGGGTGGTTTTCAAGAAATACACCAAATAACTCCAGAAACTTTGAATTGGATATCAACCCTGAAACAGCTGTAACTTTTTCGCTGTGATTAATTGTACCACCACAATTTTGACAACACTGGTATGCCTGAGTTCTTTCCATGGTTTTCCTCGGCCGCGAAGTAAATGCTTTACCATTATATGAAAATCGGCATGGATGTGAAAAAATGAACATCACTTATACCTTTTGGAAACTAAACATTTTCCATTTTATATAATGTTCATTATGTACCTATTTTTGAAATGTAATTGTATTTATAATATCATACGAATATATTATACAGGGTGTCCAAAAAATGGCACATAAACGCGATGGTACGTTGTTGGGGCATGTCTAGGGAGCCCCAGAAAATTGTTAAAAAAAATCTCTTATACCCTTGTAGATATGTTGCCCCAAAGTGCGAAACTTTAAATACTTATATCTTAAATATAACAGCACATATTAACGAAACAAATGGTTTAATACAAAGCTACAATATATCAAACCATTCAATCATTTGTTTATTTAGTAAATGGTCGAATTACATTTTTATTATCAATTTAATTTTACAAAATTTTTATGAAATAAAGCTGACAACAACGTCAATAAAATCTAGTGCAAAAGTGTATGATCAAGACTCATAAATGGGATTTTCAGACTTATAGATTGGATTTTTAGATGTATTTTCCTAGACTGTGTTGCCGAATTTATGTAACTTTGTTCGCATTTTTTCTCGATAAATATAACAGATGGATTTTTTTTTGACAATTATCTAGGGATCCCTGAGAATGACCCAAGAGCGTACCATCGCGTTTATGCGCCATTTTTTGGACACCCTGTATATAGAGTGTTTTTAGGAACCGTTTTTATCCCAAGTGTAAAAAAAAGCAAGACATGGACAATATGTTTATTCATAAATAATAATGTTGTACATTGCATTATTAAGTATTTTATTAAAATTCGAATAACATAGTAAGTAGTGTTATCCTTGATAAGTGCAAGGCGCCACTGCGTGAGTTGGACATAATCTCATTTCGGCTGAGGGAATCGCCATTATTATCAAAAACACCAAACACAAACAATTAACTAACAACATTTTTAAATGAAAAATAAGTCTACTCAGAAAGTAAATACTTATGCTGATTTTTGTTCAATGCCAGTCGCTTTTATAGTTTTACGTGCAATATGCGCCCCCATGTTGTTGTACAGGGTGGGGCACTTTTAGAATGGAACCCTCCCCCTTAACTTTTTCATTTTTGTTTCGTAGAAAATTTTAAAAAACGGCATTAGCTCCGTGTTAAATTAAAATTTTTAAATATTCAATTAGATTTCATTTAACCCCAAAACTATACAAGGTGTGACATAAAACATACTTTTTTTAAATGGAATGCCCTATACAGGGTGTCCGCGATCAATGTGCTTTTTTTTTAATGGGAGATAGCTGGGAAATATCCAAGACATTTGGTAAAAACAGTTTTTTAAAAAAGTGCCCCCCTTCGGAAATAACGGCCTTCAAACATGTAGACTAAAAACCCTTAATCGTAAATATTTACCAAACGATTTCACCAACCATCATGAAAGTTGTAGTATCATTAAAGGTAATAAAAATGGTCATTTTAAACCCATTTTGAAATTTGGGGCCCCCTTTAAAATGGGTTAAACACTAGTAGTGTAGATAAAAACTGCATGTAATTTCTTTACCTTTAAAAATTTTGTAATTTTATGTATTTTTTTAAATACCCCAATTTAAGTAAAAACATTTTTTCCACTTGAAATTTCTGAGAAACTGTACCGTTTATGAATAAACTACAAAAAACACCTTTGATGTACCCCATATTCTGCGTTTATTTGACAAAAAACTTACTTCAATGTACAAAAATGTGGGGTACATCAAAGGTGTTTTTGGTAGTTTATTCGTAAAAGGTACACTTACTCAGAAATTTCAAGTGGTAAAAAAGTTGTTACTTAAATTGGGGTATTTAAAAAAATACATAAAATTACAAAATTCTTAAAGGTAAAGAAATTACATGCAGTTTTTATCTACACTACTAGTGTTTAACCCATTTTAAAGGGGGCCCCAAATTTCAAAATGGGTTTAAAATGAAACTATTTATTACCTTTAATGATACTACAACTTTCATGATGGTTGGTGAAATCGTTTGGTAAATATTTACGATTAAGGGTTTTTAGTCTACATGTTTGAAGGCCGTTATTTCCGAAGGGGGGCACTTTTTTAAAAAACTGTTTTTACCAAATGTCTTGGATTTTTCCCAGCTATCTCCCATTAAAAAAAAAGCACATTGATCGCGGACACCCTGTATATTTTTGGATATTTTTGAAGAACGTTTTATGCTGATTCCATAAATATATATGAGTAATATATTTGGTTTAAAAATGGCTAAGTTATTGACGATCAAAATCTTGAAAAGGGCGTCTAAAATTACCCCCCTGTGTGATTACTAATAATGATAATGATCATTATTTTAGCAAGAATTAAATTAAATGTCAATATTTTATTATACAAACGATAAAATTACTGTTTTGTAAAAAAAAATTAAAATACATAACTTTTTTTACAATGCATTTTTAGGCTCTATTTTGAAGATTTTGATCGTTTATAACTCAGCCATTTTTGAACCAAATATATTACATATATATATTCTTGGAATCAGCATAAAAAGTTTTTCAAAACTATCGAAAAATATATAGGGTGTTCCATAAGATAAATGTATATTTTATGTCACACCCTGTACAGTTTTGAGGTTACATAAAATTTAACATTACATATTTAAAAATTTTAATTTAACACGGAGCTAATGCCGTTTTTTAAAATTTTCTACAAAAAAGAATAAAGAAGTTAAGGGGGGGGGGGTTCCATTCTAAGTGCCCCACCCTGTACATTAATAATTCCTATTTTGCTTAAACTTTTAAATGTATTAATGATAAGGATAATGATAATTATAAAATTCAAAATAGGTATTCACATTTTTGTCAAAGTCCAAAAATTATTGGATCCTCCATAAAATTAAAAAAAAAATTCCTTCTAAAACTTTAGGAAAGTTGACAAACAACCATATCCTTAACTTTCTTGGAGCAGTTTATATAATCTTTTTAGTACTAAACAAAAAGGGCTGCAGTTGTCCCCCAGTCAGGTTATGTCTAGTAAGTGTTCTCTAGTTTTTTTGATTTCTATTTTTTACCCTCTTAGAAGATTCTTCAATTCAGTTCTTTATTAATCCTTCTCAAAGTTTATTGACAACTGAAATTAGCGTTACGAGATAACTTCCAAACTTAAGTTTTGGGCGCAATTTTAAGATTCTTCAGATAGTAGCTGGGCGGGCTAAATTAGATTTTTAGTGCATGTAAAAAAGTCAAAGTGACAATTTAAAGTAAAAACTTCATTATAAATTAAAACCGTAATAATGGACTTGCTTTGTGCGGTAAACAGAAAAAGATAATATGTTTTATCTATAAATTTCCCATACATAAAACTCTCGATAAAACTTTAAAGCTAAATGAAAATAAAAAATGGACAACCATACAAAAAAATTCTGAAAAATCGCATAAAAAAGGGGCCATCTAATCAAGACACTTATATTTCTAATTTAATTTTTTAAATTTGAGAAAAGCGGGATTTAGAAGGCACAGTCTACTAACCTTGGGAAGTATTTACATTATTTCGTTCATCGGGTTCCAACAAGATATTTCTAAGCTTCCTTTTATTACCTATATTCATTTTCTGGACATGGGTCATAATAATCGACACATAATATGTGTGATAAATTTCGTAAATGTGTTTCGTCTAGTAAGTTATTACCTATATTTGTAATCGAACAGATTCTTTGTGGGCAACATAATCATTTGGTTTTACTGAAGATACTAACTAAGATTAAAGCCGAAATTAAAATATTTTGATTTACTAGCAAGCAATTATGTAAAACCGAAAAATGAAGTAAGAAATTATGTTTGCAACAATTTTTTTTCTTAAATGACAGTTGTGTGACAGACAGTTGACAACTTGATTGACAATTGTTTACAATAAATCATTAAGCAAACTTAAGTTAAATTCTAAGCACTTATGATGTCATTGGGCGCACACTAGCTACTAGATCTGTCAAAATTTAAGCCATTGTAGTTAATTTCAGTTGTCTATACAAATTTAATGGATACGTCACATTTTTCGGGGACATCCTGTACAGTGCTCGTATAAAGCTCCCCTTTCCCCCACTGTATTGCAAGTTTATTAATTGATAACATATTTTTTTTTGATTAAATTTAACTAAGTAAATAATATTTTTCTTGATTGAAAAAAATTACAACACACACACACATACATTATGAAAAACAATCTTACCCACTCTAGTTTATCTTTGGAATTAAAAATCTCATTACGAGTTACAACCAATAAGTTTTTAATTTTTTTTTTTAACTTCAAAATAACCGAGAAAAAGAAGGGTTCAATTCATCCTGGGACACAGTGTACTACCCTGGTACTCCTTTTGCTGGCTCGATAATAGGGACAAATTTTTTAATTTTTTTTAAAATTTTTCCTATAAGACTTGTAGCTTTAAGCCTATAATACATTCCAGTTTTTATAAATTCAAATTGTCTTTAAAACTAAGAGAGTATTTTAAATGAAAAGGTCAAAAAACAAGGTTTTTTTTTATTTTGGCAACTATTTTTATCACTTTTTTTTTTATCAGAATGATGTAAAATTTTATTATGAACATTTATTTGCAAAGTATTTTTTAATTAAAGCAAAACCAAAAAAAATATTGGCAAAAAACTAAATTAAATTTTTTTTAATTTACTTTTTGGCCTATACTTTTTCGCTTAATTTAAAAAAAAAAAAATTATTTAACAATTATTAAGAAGTAAAGTTTCCTACATAATCCAGCTATGCAGAATAAAGATATCACTAACAATAAATAAGTTATTTTTAAATAAGTGAACATGCTATACCAGCGATTACTTAATGTTAGTGTACTGCGTAAGCGAAATTAATCTGCATCTTGTGGTAGAAACATGAAATTTGGAAAAAATGTTTCTTAGAATATTTAAAAAATATTTGATTCAAAATAATTTATTCATGTTAAATACACTATAATGGTGTTTACATACGTCGGGAAAATACCAAGTGGCCGCATCTACCTGAAAAGACTACTAGGTGGCCGCGCCTAATTGCAGGGTGCGTGGTCGAAGTGGCCGCGCGATATTTCTGGTTTGGTGGTACTGGCCGCGACTAATTAACTTCCTTTTACCTAGATTTATTTTTATGTATCCGATGTTTTATTGAGTTTATGATATTAAAAAAACTAAAAACTCCTTTATATTGGTTAAAATCCGTACTTTTAGCTAAATTTATTCTTAAGGGGGGACGTCGAGTAAGTAATCTTTAATTAAAAAATTTAATTTTTGGTGAAAATGTTCCCAAGAGAATGATACATAAGTTTCTGTAAAAAAAAATCGGACCCACCAGCTTCCTTTAGGCGCGGGGCTTACTTGAAATCAGGATAAAATCGGCTTAGAACGCAGCAGCCAACAGCTCGCAGTTAGGTAGGACTTTGTTAACGTTTTTTTTATAGAATTCCTTAATTAATTTTTTTTAAAAACTAGTATAATATTGCTTCGGGTATCTAAAATTTATTAAAACAATAAAAAATGGGATTCACCGGCCTTCCTGAGTTAATATTAAGAAAATAATGTTAAAAAACAGGACTGATAAATCTACTATGGCAACATCCGAAAGGTAGCTTGGTAATTTATTGTCAAATAAATGTCAACCGTTGTGTCAAAATTCTACCTATATCATTTTAAAAATGTAATGTTTTTATTATTGTTCTTCAAATTAAAGAAAAATTTCACAGCTATGTTATTTACCAAATATACCCTGTGTGCAAAAACCTACCTACTACTGATAATGTTCAGAGAAACTTATAATCTACATCAAGGATATTTTTTCAGAAGAGCATTGAGTTAAATTACAAAATAAATTACAAAATAACCCCCAAAGTAGCATTTATAAGTTAAATCGTGTATTTTATTGGCCCTGCTTAGAGAAGCTTTTTGGAAATTCGGAGTATATGGGTCGATTGTCTAGACCGTTACAATTTATGCCCGGACCTAACAGAGCTTGTGTTCGCTCTAGAATCCTTTTTTTTTTACTTCACTAGCGTTATGAGAAACATGGGATGACATCAGAGTTTCCCCAGTTTTTGATCATTTGCAATTAAAAACGTACCTATACGTTTTGTGGGAATATGTCGTAGCGCCAATACATGTGGTAGTGTATACTTTAACAGAATTACGTGCAAAATAAAATACAAATGGATTAAAGTGTTGAAAAAAATAGAAAACGGACGCTTTGACATTTAATAGTTGATTATTTTTATGACTTTTCTTTTTAAAAATTATAGGTAAATAGGTGCAATAGGTATAAAACTAGGTTGCCAAATTAAACTGTTTTTACATAGATTTATTTTTTGTGAATCGTCATGTTTTTTTGTGTTTACAAGCCGTCCCACCTTAAGATAACTTTCTTCAGAAAAATATCGACTCCCCCACTATTTTATTTGCTCCCACTATTTTATTAGCATTGGTTTGTCTATTTCAAAATTGTATAAAGGTAGGGTAAAAAAAAAATTATTTATTTCTATTTGAATTTTTTCCACAACAATTATGTATTTTATGCCTCATCAACGAGCAGGAGAACTATTGGTTCTGGACGAGTACAAGTAAGTATCGCAGAGAAAGGATAACTAAAGAAGGCCAAAACTGGAGATGTTCCAAAACCAAGTCTAAGTGCCCAGCAACTTTGCTAACTTGCCCAATCATTCTAATAATGCCCCTAGAAAAAAATCCCAACCAAGATCTGCTTATGCAGGATTGTAGGCACTATTCGTAGGAACATAAAAGTGAAAAATTCCCACAACATTTCCGTGACGTTTAGCCCCCATCTTGCATAGAAATGAGGAGTTAGTTTTTTGTTAATACCTAAACTATTCGGCACTTTTGAAAAAAGTCGTAGAGCAAAAATTTTTGCAGATTCGTGCGTTTCATGACTTTTTAAGATTTTCATTTTTTGTCCATCCGTCTGTCGGTCGGTCGGTAGGGTGTATGTCACGTTTCTTGTAAACACGCTATCTCAAAAACCAAAAGGGATATTAAACTCAAATTTTAAGGAAAAATCAACCTTTATAAGAGGAAGAACCCTATTGTTTTTGACAAGAATCCCATCACTACAAAGCCCCCTTCAGGGCCCCCCAAATGAAAAAAAAATCGTAGCTCAACTATTATTAAATTTACAAAAAAAATTATTTGACATAAAACATGGAAAATTGAATTCTTTACAAAAAAGTATTCGTTACTTTTTTTGTCCGACCCCCCACTTACCCCCCAACACTAAAAAACCTCCTATCTCCGTTATTATTCAATCTATAAAAAAAATATTTGTTACAAAATTAATAAAAATTTAATTTTCTATTAAAAATGTTTGTTCGTTTTTTGTAAATGTAGACAGTGAGGTTAAAAAAACAAAAAAAAAAATGGATTTTAGTAGCAAAAAACTTCTAAGTTCAAATCGCGTCACGATTCGGTCAAGAAGGCCAGGCCAAAAATATTACAATCAAAGAAACAAAATCAGCTGTCAAAACAAATAACCTCAAATATGTTAAACGTCAAAACTGACGTTTATCCTCTTCGTTAACGAAATTCTTTGTGTTTTCTGTTAATGATTTACACTCTTCGCAGATAAATAAAAAGAATTGTTTTATTTTAAAAATTATCTTACAATTGTTTTTTGCGAAGAGTATTCTATAGAATGTGTAGCAATTATATAACAAATTGATTTAACTTTGATTTAAAAAATATAAAATCGCACTTTCACCGAATCCGAGTTCTACTCGAGCTACTCATTTGCGAAGAGTAACTTCTACGCGTTTTGACTTCTACCCATTCTAGTTTTCTTAGTAATTCTTCAGGAAGGCTGGTTACCCCCATTTTTTATTATTCTAAGATGTTTTAGAGACTTGTAAAAATATTATATCAGTTTTTAAAAAAAGTTCCTTGGAGGATTCTATTAAAATACCCGTGTGTAAGTCTTAGTTTATTGCGAGCTGTTCGCTGCTGCATTCTAGAGCGATTTTCGGTACTTTTTAAGTAAGCGCAGCACTTAAAGGAAGTCGTTGACCTCCAATGTTTTTACGGAAATCGATGTATTATGGTGTTTGGTACATTGTCGCTAAATATAAAAAAAATTCATTGGAGCTGAGTTAATTACAGTCCTACCTTAATTTAGTTTTTTGCCAATATTTTTTTTGGTTTTACTTTAATTAAAAAATACTTTGCAAATGTCCCAAATACACTTGATGCACTTGCACAGCCGTTTAATATTAAAGCCACAATTAAAATATTTTGATTTACTAGCAAACAATACGCTAAATAAGTATCTCTAGTGGCGCCCCCAAAAACGAACTATCGATAGTCAAGTTCATAGATAGTGACGAAACTGGTTCTATGATCTTAAGATAAACTTCTGTCGTTCAAATGTCATTTATTTAAAATTTAAATAAAATGCCGCAAAAAAGAAAATGTGGTCACAATTGTTGCGTTCCAGATTGCAAATCTCGGGGCTGTGGTAAAAATATTGCATATTACCACTTTCCAAAAATGCCCTAGGAAAAAGATCGGCGTGGGACGAACACTGTAAGTACTTATATGATATGTTTTTCTTTATGTTAATTACAAAATTCTTATTTACTTCGATGTACTACTGTAGTTATCTTTAGTAAAAATGGAAATCCTTGGGAACATTCACACTCTGAAAATGGCTTCTTATTGTAACATTTATGTTATCAGACATTTTTCATGGATATTTGATGATTTCTGTGGCGAGATTTAAAGCTCTTCTCAATAGTGTTACGACTTTAACTCCAGTTACAACTACAACTACTACAAGATATGCAAAAATACCCTACGACGGAGCATTGGTTAAAGGTTTAGGTACAATTTATAAAAATCACAACATTAAGTTAGTTTTCAGCACCAGCAACAAATTGGAAAACATGTTAGGAAATCCCAAAGACAAAGACGAACCTGTGGATAAAGCAGGAATATACCAGATAAAATGTAACGACTGCGATGCCATTTACATCGGACAATCTAGGCGCTCTATTAAAACTAGATACAGGGTGTCTCAAAATGGGCGCCCACGGACCCCGAGGCGTGGTTGAGGAACACAAACGATATACAAAATCAGAAACAAAAATTATATTGGGGGCCCCATTTCAAAAATATGGGGCTGTAAACTTAGCAAAGTTTGGCAACACTGTTAGTTTAAATCCGCTTAGTTTAAAAAAAATCAAGTTAGTATAGGTGAGCAAACATGAAACTTCAACTTGACATTAGGAAGTAGGTTAATGTTTATTTTGAATTTTAAAAATACAAAATAGTTTGAATACCTGAATTTTAAACTTCTTTCTTTATAAAATGCTACAAATTAATAAAATCATATCGTAATTGTTAAAAACTAATGTAGGAATGTTCGAAATAACAACAAAACTGTTAAAAATTACGGCCATAAAAAAATAAGTTTAGACTTTTCTGGTAACACATCAATTATTGTTCCTCACGAGGTTCTTCATTTGGTGAATGATAGTAATTCTGCATTGGGGCTCACAGTGGAACTTATTTCATTCAAACATTACAAATTTCTAATGCTGCTCCAAACTAAACACTTTTACCATTTGGATCAAATCCGCTCTATTCTCACAGGAATTTTATAGGGGCACTTAATGCTGTGGATTCGTATTACCATATTTCTTGTCAGTAAAAGGAACCATTTGAAAAAACTTGAATTAAAAATTGACGCAAACAATAAATTAATGACACTTATCACTGATAAATAAAATTTATGCTCAGTTTCTCTTAGTTACGAGCATGGCAACTTTAATCAAAATCAAAAGGTAAGACAATGTTGCCGCATAGATTTTGGGGTAATATTCTAAAAATTAAAATTCATTTTTTATGGAAAATAAACATCATTGGACCGAAATTTTGCAATAAATAATTGGTTTTAGTCCCTGTCTTTCAATAATTAAGTTAATTATGTTTTATTATTACTTAAGAAAGTCGCTATAAGGGTGCAAAGTTTGTACCTTTAAAGCCCCATATCTTTGGAATGGGCCCGCACAAAAAATTTTCGTTACTGATTTTGTAAATCGTTTGTGTTCCTCTACCACGCCTTGGGGTCCGTGGGCGCCCATTTTGAGACACCCTGTATAAGGAACATTTTGCACATGTAAGATATAATAGACCCGAGAAATCTGCTTTAGCTGACCATGTATTAAGTAATAATCATTCAATTAGTATTCAAAATCTTAAATTAGTCAAACCTGTAATAGATAATCGTTCATTGGATACTTTAGAAAGTTTGGAAATTTTAAAACATAGAAATAATATTGTAAATCATGACATGGGACCCAATCCCAACAGCCCCTTATTTAGATTGTTAAACCGTAGGTAGTCAAGCATAACTTTTTGTATCTAGTCAAGTGGAACTATTTTTAGTATATAAGGTAATTTAGGTGTTATTGTAATCATTCTATCTTCTGCTGAAGATGACAGCTTAGCTGTCGAATCTTTGTTTTGTTTTATATTAGACATTTTTCAGTTTAAAAGTTTGAAATTTTAGTTTTGACAACCTTAAGTCAACGCGTAGTCAAGTGTGCGATGCGGAACTATCGATAGTCACGTAGGTGGCGCGCACATCGATAAAATGAGATACTTACTTAGCGTATTATGTGAAACCGAAAAAAGAAGTAAAAAATTATGTTTGCAACAATTTTTTTTCTTAAATGACAGTTGTGTGTCAGATAGTTGACAACTTGATTGACATTGTTTACAATAAATCATTTAGCACACTTAAGTTAAATTCTAAGCACTTATGACGTCATTGGGCGCACACTAGCTACTAGATCTGTCAAAATTTAAGCCATTGAAGTTAATTTCAGTTGTCTATATTTTTTTTTGGCCAATTAAATTAACTTTTTAACTTTCTTTTATTTGATACCCCACTTCCCTATACCTATCTTCAACCCTTTTGGAGATACTCGATAAGGGTGTTTTTACAATAAAATCTACACCAACGCCTTGGTTGCTTGTGCTTTCTAACATAGCTCCACCTGACCTTAGAAGAAGACATGCAGCTAAAAGGGAATGGGATAAGGTTCAATTTGAGTTGGAAAAATTCCCCTTATTGACTTGCAGATGCTTCCACCTAACAGACTTAAATCAAGGAAGCCCATTTGGCAAGAGGAGTTTATTCATTAGCCCTTTTCCGTTACTGATATATGGAAAAATAAGTGGCAAGAAATTGATGATTTAACCAACAAAGGTAGTTCCATGGTTTGATCAGCCCAGAAAAGTTTGGAGTATGGTTAATCGCCTTAGAAAGTGTCATGGACGTTGTAATGTAATATGTTGAGTTAATTTAAAATCAAACAAATTTAAAGTTAAAGTACTGCAGCATCTGGATTTCCAAGAAGGATGTTGTAAAAGAAAAAGTATAGAATTACGTAACGCTTTTTCTCACGGCTTGGCATTTCTATTTTGTTTTTATTATCTCGACAAAGTTGTCATTCAATAGACCTTAAAGTTTAGGCGTTACTAAATTTATGCTTTCATATGTTGTTTTAATATTTTCGGCAAAAGGGGCAATAAATTTAACTGTTAATACAAAAGACACTATGGGTGGTTTTGACGCTGTTCTACTTTGCAAGTAGTAGCGTAACTTCTTACTTTTCTTTAAGGGGATTTTGCTAAGTAATATTTTGTTTATTGTTCGAATCCCAGAAACAGAAGCAATTGATAGGTTACTTAGTGTAAATTAGTTACTCATTATATAAGATGTAGTTAGAATACTTTTTGCATTTATCTGATCTGTTTATATAGGAAACCAGATAGATTTATCAAGTTCATTTATGCTAAATGAACCACAGTTTTATTAGGTTTTTACTATCCTTTTTATCCTAATCAATTAAACATTATCTTAATTACTGTGTCGTAAGACGGGGATAGCCGCAGATTGTTAAATCACTTTTTTGTATTGTTGCTTAAGTATTCTAAAATAATTGTAAATAATTTTGTGTTTGGTATATTTTTATTACAATATTCATTTGGTCAATCGAGACGTACAGTTCGAGTAAAATCACGTAAGGGGTTCCGACTAGAGGGATGATAAGCTAGGGTACTATTGTCCTATTGGCTGGAGGCAAATGTTTCTTGGTAGAGAAACATTTGATTGGTTCCTGCTGTACCATCCCCTATTCTGGACTTTGGCTAGCTGAGCCGTTTGCTCACTTAAGACCTTCAGTTATATTTTAACTTCTGAATTTTTCGGTTGGCTCTTGAGTATTTTAAAATATATTTCTTATTTTCTTTTTATTCTGTTATTAAATTCTATAGTAATATTAAAACAGTGTTTTAAAGAGTAGTTTAGAGTTCCCTTATACCTCGTTTAATTAACAAGATTAGTCGGTTTCGGGTAATCAAAGTTTAGTGACTTAAGTGCCCTAACTTGGATTATCATTTGAACATCTGAAGCCTTGGCTAATAGGTAAGTACATCTTTTGTTAATTGAATCTAATTACGCTACAAATCAACTATGTGAAATTTATGTGGTAGAAACGCTCCAATCACATCGATATATTATTACCATCAAACCACAAAAATCTTACAGTAATGATATGCTTTATAAATGGAATGCATTACCAAGCCCGCTTTGTGAATGTGGTGCATTGCCAGAAACGATTAAACATATTGTAGAAGAATGTCCAAACACTAAATTTGAGGGTGGTTTTCAAGAAATACACCAATTAACTCCAGAAACTTTGAATTGGATATCAACCCTGAAACAGCTGTAACTTTTTCGCTGTGATTAATTGTACCACCACAATTTTAACAACACTGGTATGCCTGGGTTCTTTCCATGGTTTTCCTCGGCCGCGAAGTAAATGCTTTACCATTATATGAAAATCGGCATGGATGTGAAAAAATGAACATCACTTATACCTTTTGGAAACTAAACATTTTCCATTTTATATAATGTTCATTATGTACCTATTTTTGAAATGTAATTGTATTTATAATATCATACGAATATATTATACAGGGTGTCCAAAAAATGGCACATAAACGCGATGGTACGTTGTTGGGGCATGTCTAGGGAGCCCCAGAAAATTGTTAAAAAAAATCTCTTATACCCTTGTAGGTATGTGCGAAACTTTAAATACTTATATCTTAAATATAACAGCACATATTAACGAAACAAATGGTTTAATACAAAGCTACAATATATCTTAAACCATTCAACCATTTGTTTATTTATTAAATGGTCGAATTACATTTTTATTATCAATTTAATTTTACAAAATTTTTATGAAATAAAGCTGACAACAACGTCAATAAAATCTAGTGCAAAAGTGTATGATCAAGACTCATAAATGGTATTTTCAGACTTATAGATTGGATTTTTAGATGTATTTTCCTAGACTGTGTTGTCGAATTTATGTAACAAAGTTACATAAGTCTGAAAATCCCATTTATGAGTCTTGATCATACACTTTTGCACTAGATTTTATTGACGTTGTTTTCTCGATGAATATAACAGATGGATTTTTTTTTGACAATTATCTAGGGATCCCTGAGAATGACCCACGAGCGTACCATCACGTTTATGCGCCATTTTTTGGACACCCTGTATATAGAGTGTTTTTAGGAACCGTTTTTATCCCAAGTGTAAAAAAAAGCAAGACATGGACAATATGTTTATTCATAAATAATAATGTTGTACATTGCATTATTTAGTATTTTATTAAAATTCGAATAACATTGTAAGTAGTGTTATCCTTGATAAGAGCTCTGCATTTCGTCTGAGGGAATCGCCATTATTATCAAAAACACCAAACACAAACAATTAAATAACAACATTTTTAAATGAAAAATAAGTCTACTCAGAAAGTAAATACTTATGCTGATTTTTGTTCAATGCTAGTCGCTTTTATAGTTTTACGTGCAATACATATGCGCCCCCATGTTGTTATACAGGCTGTCCCAGAAACTGGTGCATCTTCAAAGAGGGTACATAGAGGTCAAGAAACAAGACAGAGAACACTCGACATAACCTGACTAATAGGCTTGCGGATCACCCTCAAAAAGTGCTCTAGAAATCGAAAAAGCGATAAGTTTCAGCAACCGGTTAAAACCTATGCCAATAAATTATACGTAATTAGACGCAGGGGCATCTTTTTTTCTAGAAATTTACCTTGGGGGAACACTTTCAAAAAAAAATAAAAACACAAATTTTCCCGTTGTATAAATTTTGCGAAATTTTTAACTTAAGACGAGGGTTTCAAACTCACAAATCTTCGAATCTGTGCTCCTAGAAGCTCGTATAAGGCATCTCCGTTGAGCTCCCACAAAATCTACTAAGTAGCACATCTACATGAGGGCCCCATCGTACATTAAAACTAAATGTAGTTTTGAAAACTACAAAAATAAGGCTACAAACGTATTATGGTTTCATTTAAATCGGCTATTTCTTTGTGTCGAAAATCTGACTTCAAAAATCATTTTACTATTTTTGATTTTTTTTTCGACTACGGATACATTTTTTTTTATTTTATATACATTACGTGGTGTATGCCAAACCATAATACGTTAATTAACCATTGTTTTTTCAAGCTTGTAAATGATTAAAATTGCAACTTACGTGTTTCCCTAATATAGATGTGCTCGTTCAAAGATTTCAATGTAGAAAGAAAAACACCAAAAGTGCTTTTTTACCATATTTTTATTATTTCTTGCACTCAATACCAATTCTACGTATCACAAACATTATCCTACATATTTTTAATCATAGTTACTGATGTATTACTCCGTATTTTTACATATTTTGTTGAAATTTTGAAAATAACTGACATTCAGGGAGACTTTTTACTAACTTTTAAGAGCCCTATATCCCACCTTCTCTTATGCAAATTTGTGTACAACTTAGACCGCAGTTTTTAGAGTTATTATTAACGCGATGACTTTGAAATTTTGGTAGCATTACCTTAACTTCTTTTAAAATACTTATTGTTTGGCACATTTTGATTTGGGTCCCTAGTTTAGCAAAAATAACAGTTTAAAGGTGGGTAAACCATGCCAAAAACAACAACTATTTTTTTTTTTAAATTCAGCGCTCAAAAACAAATTCTAAAAAACAATAAGTATTACAAATTTTATAAGCTTTCCAATGACACCAAGTTTTTAAAAATCCGATAAGAATTAGCAAAGATATTTGAAGTCTAAATTACAAGAATATTTACATAGGAAAGGGTTCCCCCTCCGCCAGCCTCTATCGTAAAATGGAAAAAGGATGTATCTGATTTTAACATGTTTACTGATTTATTCGTTTTTTGGACCATGCGAAAACGATAATCATTGTTTATACATTATTTTATTGATAAATATTTAGATATTAATACGTCTGAAGGTGTACCAGCAGTTCAATGTGAAGCATATTGAATAAAACCTTATTATTTCAAAATCCGATTTTTGCACATACACTCTTTTTCCATTCGACGGTAGGCCCTCGCATGCTAGCGTTCCCCGCACCGATTCGCGTCTCACCATGGTAGTCGGAGGAGATATGACGCTTTTAAGTGCACAGAACATCATCTATGAATTTGAAACCATAGTCTTAAATCGCAGTATTTCAACCAAATATGAATATTTTTTTACAGATTTTTTATTATTATCTTTGGACCCGCCTTTGTTGCATAAATAGATAAAAGTTTCTGAAAACAAAATGGCGAATTTTTAAAGAAAATAAACTTGAAATCGGTAATTATTTTTTCAAACTCAGAAGTTGTGTGAATTTTTTAGTAGAATTTTTTTTTTACATCTACTTTGTTAAGGACTATTAAAAGATGCACTGGTTTCGGGGACAGCCTGTACAGTGCTCGTAAAGAGCTTCCCTTTCCCCCCATGTAACACTCAAACTTTATTTAATTTATTTGTATTGCAAGTTTATTAAATGATAACATATTTTTTAATTAAATTAGTTGATAATATTTTTCTTGATGGAAAAAAATAACACACACACATACGTTATTAAAAACTTTTTTTTAATTAATTCCACATCATTATACTCTTCGCAAAAGAGTATATTGCGATTAATCGGACCTTCTCTAAAATCGTTAATATTCATCCTAGAGAAAACATTTCGATTCGTTCGTTTCATGACTTTTTAACACTTTTATTATACTCCTCGCAGACAAAGTCAAAAACGAGGAGTATATTGTGATTGTTTTGAAAATTCTAAAATCGTAAAAAATCATCGTAGAGCAAATTTTTACAGATTCGTGCGTTTCATCAAATTTTGAACAACTTTCAAAAAATCCGTCTGTCCGTCTGTCACTTTTTTTGTAAACACGATAACTTAAGAACGAAAACCCTAATCATGTTCAAATTTTCAAGAAAAATCGTTCCTATTAAAATCTTGGTTGGGATTGTTTTTGAGAGAAATCAGATAATGACAAAGGGGGCTCCAGGGCCCCCCAACTGGAAAAAAATTTATATTTCGGTTATTATAAAATTTATAAAAATTTTTTTTTGGTAATATACAAGCCTTTCCAATTCTTTACAAAAAGTAATCGAAAGTTTTTTTTGTCCGACCCCACATAAGCCCCCCAATTAATAAAAATGTCGTATCTTCGTTATTTTTCAATTTACAAAAAATAATGAAGTTATAAAAATGGAAGAAAATTAAATTCTGTATTAAACAGTATTTTTTGTTTTTTTTTCTATTGAGTTTCTAAGACAAAAATGTCCAAAAGAATGATTTTTAGTTATAAAAAAGTTCCGAAAGTCAAGGATCGGTCAAGGTGGCTTTGCCAAAAAAAATTAAAACAAAAGCATCTTTCTTCAGCCAAATTAAATCATAAACGTCAGTGTCAGAATTGATACCTATTTATTCTCTTCGCGAAAAAAATTTATTTTTTTATACTCTTCGCAGACAAAGTCGAAGAGTATTATAAATTCGATCGAAAAATCCTAAAATCGTCAATTTTCGTCGTAGAGTAAAAATTTTTGCAGATTCGTGCGTTTCATGACTTTTTAAGATTTTCATTTTTTGTCCGTCCGTCCGTCTGTCTGTCTGGTGTATGTCACGATTTCTTGTGTACACGATATCTTAAGAACCAAAATTCCAATCAAGTTAAAATTTTAAGGAAAAATCGGTTGTGGTAAAAGAAAGAACCCTATTGTTTTTGAAAAAGATCCGATAATTACAAAGGGGGTACCGGCGCCCCCAAACATTTAAAAAATTCATATTTCAGTTATTATAAAATGTACAGAATTCTTTTTTTGATAATATTAAAGCCCATCTAATTCTTTACAAAAAGTAATTGAAAGTATTTTTTGTCCGACCCCACATAAGCCCCCCAAATAAAAAAAATCCGTATCATCGTTATTTTCAAATTTACAAAAAACTAGATATGGGTTAGGTCAGTGGATAGGTTAGATTAGTGAGCCTGTTAGAGTTTTTTTTATAAAATGTTGACATTTAATAGGATACTCCTCGCAGTAGGTAATCAGAGAATAATAAAATTAAAAAAAAACAATAATTTTTTAATATTATAAAAAAAACTCTGCGAAGAGGTTAAACTATTAACTCTTCTATAGAAAAAATATTTATTTGCGAAAAGCATAACTAGGCATCAATTGTAACACTGACGTTTAGGATTTAATTTGGCTTTGGAAGGATGTTTTTGTTTCAATTTTTTTTGCAAAGCCACCTTGACCGAACCTAGACTTAAGTGACTTAGAGCATTTTTATTACTAAAAACCTTTTTTTTGACCTTCTTTGTCTTAAAAACTTCCCAAAAAAGAAACAAAAAATATTTTTTAATACAAAATTTAATTTCCTTTCATTTTTATAACCTAAGTTTTTTTTGTAAATTGAAAAATAACGAAGATACGGCTTTTTTTTTAATTGGGGGGCTTATGTGGGGCCGGACAAAAAAAACTTAAATATACTTTTAGTAGAGAATTAAAAGGGCTTTAAAGTTACCAGAAAAAAAATTCTGTAATTTTTATGATAACTGAAATATGAATTTTTTCTCACTTGGGGGGTGCCGCAGCCCCCCTTATTATTTTCCGATTTCTTTCAAAAACAATAGGGATCTAGATTTTAATGAGAACGATTTTTCCTGAAAATTTGAACTTGATGGGATCTTTGGTACTCAAGTTAGAGTGTCTACAAAAAACGTGACAGACGGACGGACGGACGGACGGACGGACGGACGGACGGACGGACGGACGGACGGACGGATTTTTTGAAAGTTGTTCAAAATTCGATGAAACGCACGAATCTGCAAGAATTTTTGCTCTACGACGATTTTTGACGATTTTAGAATTTTCAAAACAATCACAATATACTCCTCGTTTTTGACTTTGTCTGCGAGGAGTATAATAATGAAGTTATAAAAGTGGAAGAAAATTAAATTCTGTATAAAAACATATTTTTTGGTTTTTTTTCTCAAGTTTTTAAGACAAAAAAAAGTCAAAAGAAAGGTTTTTAGTGATGCAAAAGCTCTAAGTCACGTAAGTCTATGCTCGGTTAAGGTGGCTATGCAAAAAAAAATCAAAACAAGCATCTTTCTAAAGCCTAATTAAATCCTAAACGTCAGTGTCAGAAGTGACCTATACGTGAACTTTTTATTATTTTATTTTTATATTAATTTTTTTGTTATAAGATAGTTAATAGTCTGGCCTCTTCGCAGGTTTTTATAATAATATTAAAAAAGTATATTTTTTTTTAATTTATTAGTTATTGTCGTATTACTGCGAAGAGTATGCCATTAAATGTCGACATTTTATAGAAAAATATAACCGTCTCCACTGACCTAACCCACTCTAGTTTTTTTGTAAATTCAATAATAGTTGAGCTACGATTTTTTTTTCATTTGGGGGGCTGAAAAGGGGGCTTCGTAGTATTCGGATTCTTATCAAAAACAATAGGGATCTTTCTCTTATGGGGATCGATTTTTCCTTAAAATTTGAATTGGATTGGAATTTTGGTTCTTAAGATAGCGTGTTTACAAGGAACGTGACATACATACACACCGACCGACCGACGGACGGACAAAAAATGAAAATCTTAAAAAGTCATGAAACGCACGAATCTGCAAAAATTTTTGCTCTACGACGAAATTGGACGATTTTAGGATTTTCTGATCGATTGCAATATACTCTTGTGAAGAGTATAACTAAGAGAGTATTTTAAATGAAAAGGTCAAAAAACAAGGTTTTTTTTTATTTTGGCAACTATTTTTATCAATTTTTTTTTATCAGAATGATGTAAAATTTTATTATGAACATTTATTTGCAAAGTATTTTTTAATTAAAGCAAAACCAAAAAAATATTGGCAAATAACTAAATTAATTTATTTTTTTAATTTACTTTTTGGCCTATACTTTTTCGCCTAATTTAAAAAAAAAAAAAATTATTAAACAATTATTAAGAACAAACGCCTTGGTTGCCTGTGCTTTCTAACATAGCTCCACCTGACCTTAGAAGATGTTGCCCCAAAGTGCGAAACTTTAAATACTTATATCTTAAATATAACAGCACATATTAACGAAACAAATGGTTTAATACAAATCTACAATATATCTTAAACCATTCAATCATTTGTTTATTTATTAAATGGTCGAATTACATTTTTATTATCAATTTAATTTTACAAAATTTTTATGAAATAAAGCTGACAACAACGTCAATAAAATCTAGTGCAAAAGTGTATGATCAAGACTCATAAATGGTATTTTCAGACTTATAGATTGGATTTTTAGATGTATTTTCCTAGACTGCGTTGTCGAATTTATGTAACAAAGTTACATAAGTCTGAAAATCCCATTTATGAGTCTTGATCATACACTTTTGCACTAGATTTTATTGACGTTGTTTTCTCGATGAATATAACAGATGGATTTTTTTTTGACAATTATCTAGGGATCCCTGAGAATGACCCACGAGCGTACCATCACGTTTATGCGCCATTTTTTGGACACCCTGTATATAGAGTGTTTTTAGGAACCGTTTTTATCCCAAGTGTAAAAAAAAGCAAGACATGGACAATATGTTTATTCATAAATAATAATGTTGTACATTGCATTATTTAGTATTTTATTAAAATTCGAATAACATTGTAAGTAGTGTTATCCTTGATAAGAGCTCTGCATTTCGTCTGAGGGAATCGCCATTATTATCAAAAACACCAAACACAAACAATTAAATAACAACATTTTTAAATGAAAAATAAGTCTACTCAGAAAGTAAATACTTATGCTGATTTTTGTTCAATGCTAGTCGCTTTTATAGTTTTACGTGCAATACATATGCGCCCCCATGTTGTTATACAGGCTGTCCCAGAAACTGGTGCATCTTCAAAGAGGGTACATAGAGGTCAAGAAACAAGACAGAGAACACTCGACATAACCTGACTAATAGGCTTGCGGATCACCCTCAAAAAGTGCTCTAGAAATCGAAAAAGCGATAAGTTTCAGCAACCGGTTAAAACCTATGCCAATAAATTATACGTAATTAGACGCAGGGGCATCTTTTTTTCTAGAAATTTACCTTGGGGGAACACTTTCAAAAAAAAATAAAAACACAAATTTTCCCGTTGTATAAATTTTGCGAAATTTTTAACTTAAGACGAGGGTTTCAAACTCACAAATCTTCGAATCTGTGCTCCTAGAAGCTCGTATAAGGCATCTCCGTTGAGCTCCCACAAAATCTACTAAGTAGCACATCTACATGAGGGCCCCATCGTACATTAAAACTAAATGTAGTTTTGAAAACTACAAAAATAAGGCTACAAACGTATTATGGTTTCATTTAAATCGGCTATTTCTTTGTGTCGAAAATCTGACTTCAAAAATCATTTTACTATTTTTGATTTTTTTTTCGACTACGGATACATTTTTTTTTATTTTATATACATTACGTGGTGTATGCCAAACCATAATACGTTAATTAACCATTGTTTTTTCAAGCTTGTAAATGATTAAAATTGCAACTTACGTGTTTCCCTAATATAGATGTGCTCGTTCAAAGATTTCATTGTAGAAAGAAAAACACCAAAAGTGCTTTTTTACCATATTTTTATTATTTCTTGCACTCAATACCAATTCTACGTATCACAAACATTATCCTACATATTTTTAATTATAGTTACTGATGTATTACTCCGTATTTTTACATATTTTGTTGAAATTTTGAAAATAACTGACATTCAGGGAGACTTTTTACTAACTTTTAAGAGCCCTATATCCCACCTTCTCTTATGCAAATTTGTGTACAACTTAGACCGCAGTTTTTAGAGTTATTATTAACGCGATGACTTTGAAATTTTGATAGCATTACCTTAACTTCTTTTAAAATACTTATTGTTTGGCACATTTTGATTTGGGTCCCTAGTTTAGCAAAAATAACAGTTTAAAGGTGGGTAAACCATGCCAAAAACAACAACTATTTTTTTTTTTAAATTCAGCGCTCAAAAACAAATTCTAAAAAACAATAAGTATTACAAATTTTATAAGCTTTCCAATGACACCAAGTTTTTAAAAATCCGATAAGAATTAGCAAAGATATTTGAAGTCTAAATTACAAGAATATTTACATAGGAAAGGGCTCCCCCTCCGCCAGCCTCTATCGTAAAATGGAAAAAGGATGTATCTGATTTTAACATGTTTACTGATTTATTCGTTTTTTGGACCATGCGAAAACGATAATCATTGTTTATACATTATTTTATTGATAAATATTTAGATATTAATACGTCTGAAGGTGTACCAGCAGTTCAATGTGAAGCATATTGAATAAAACCTTATTATTTCAAAATCCGATTTTTGCACATACACTCTTTTTCCATTCGACGGTAGGCCCTCGCATGCTAGCGTTCCCCGCACCGATTCGCGTCTCACCATGGTAGTCGGAGGAGATATGACGCTTTTAAGTGCACAGAACATCATCTATGAATTTGAAACCATAGTCTTAAATCGCAGTATTTCAACCAAATATGAATATTTTTTTACAGATTTTTTATTATTATCTTTGGACCCGCCTTTGTTGCATAAATAGATAAAAGTTTCTGAAAACAAAATGGCGAATTTTTGAAGAAAATAAACTTGAAATCGGTAATTATTTTTTCAAACTCAGAAGTTGTGTGAATTTTTTAGTAGAATTTTACATCTACTTTGTTAAGGACTATTAAAAGATGCACTGGTTTCGGGGACAGCCTGTACAGTGCTCGTAAAGAGCTTCCCTTTCCCCCCATGTAACACTCAAACTTTATTTAATTTATTTGTATTGCAAGTTTATTAAATGATAACATATTTTTTAATTAAATTAGTTAATAATATTTTTCTTGATGGAAAAAAATAACACACACACATACGTTATTAAAAACTTTTTTTTAATTAATTCCACATCATTATACTCTTCGCAAAAGAGTATATTGCGATTAATCGGACCTTCTCTAAAATCGTTAATATTCATCCTAGAGAAAACATTTCGATTCGTTCGTTTCATGACTTTTTAAGACTTTTATTATACTCCTCGCAGACAAAGTCAAAAACGAGGAGTATATTGTGATTGTTTTGAAAATTCTAAAATCGTAAAAAATCATCGTAGAGCAAATTTTTACAGATTCGTGCGTTTCATCGAATTTTGAACAACTTTCAAAAAATCCGTCTGTCCGTCTGTCACTTTTTTTGTAAACACGATAACTTAAGAACGAAAACCCTAATCATGTTCAAATTTTCAAGAAAAATCGTTCCTATTAAAATCTTGGTTGGGATTGTTTTTGAGAGAAATCAGATAATGACAAAGGGGGCTCCAGGGCCCCCCAACTGGAAAAAAATTTATATTTCGGTTATTATAAAATTTATAAAAATTTTTTTTTGGTAATATACAAGCCTTTCCAATTCTTTACAAAAAGTAATCGAAAGTTTTTTTTGTCCGACCCCACATAAGCCCCCCAATTAATAAAAATGTCGTATCTTCGTTATTTTTCAATTTACAAAAAATAATGAAGTTATAAAAATGGAAGAAAATTAAATTCTGTATTAAACAGTATTTTTTGTTTTTTTTTCTATTGAGTTTCTAAGACAAAAATGTCCAAAAGAATGATTTTTAGTTATAAAAAAGTTCCGAAAGTCAAGGATCGGTCAAGGTGGCTTTGCCAAAAAAAATTAAAACAAAAGCATCTTTCTTCAGCCAAATTAAATCATAAACGTCAGTGTCAGAATTGATACCTATTTATTCTCTTCGCGAAAAAAATTTATTTTTTTATACTCTTCGCAGACAAAGTCGAAGAGTATTATAAATTCGATCGAAAAATCCTAAAATCGTCAATTTTCGTCGTAGAGCAAAAATTTTTGCAGATTCGTGCGTTTCATGACTTTTTAAGATTTTCATTTTTTGTCCGTCCGTCCGTCTGTCTGTCTGGTGTATGTCACGATTTCTTGTGTACACGATATCTTAAGAACCAAAATTCCAATCAAGTTAAAATTTTAAGGAAAAATCGGTTGTGGTAAAAGGAAGAACCCTATTGTTTTTGAAAAAGATCCGATAATTACAAAGGGGGTACCGGCGCCCCCAAACATTTAAAAAATTCATATTTCAGTTATTATAAAATGTACAGAATTCTTTTTTTGATAATATTAAAGCCCATCTAATTCTTTACAAAAAGTAATTGAAAGTATTTTTTGTCCGACCCCACATAAGCCCCCCAAATAAAAAAAATCCGTATCATCGTTATTTTCAAATTTACAAAAAATAATGAAGTTATAAAAGTGGAAGAAAATTAAATTCTGTATAAAAACATATTTTTTGGTTTTTTTTCTCAAGTTTTTAAGACAAAAAAAAGTCAAAAGAAAGGTTTTTAGTGATGCAAAAGCTCTAAGTCACGTAAGTCTATGCTCGGTTAAGGTGGCTATGCAAAAAAAAATCAAAACAAGCATCTTTCTAAAGCCTAATTAAATCCTAAACGTCAGTGTCAGAAGTGACCTATACGTGAACTTTTTATTATTTTATTTTTATATTAATTTTTTTGGTATAAGATAGTTAATAGTCTGGCCTCTTCGCAGGTTTTTATAATAATATTAAAAAAGTATATTTTTTTTTAATTTATTAGTTATTGCCGTATTACTGCGAAGAGTATGCCATTAAATGTCGACATTTTATAGAAAAATATAACCGTCTCCACTGACCTAACCCACTCTAGTTTTTTTGTAAATTCAATAATAGTTGAGCTACGATTTTTTTTTCATTTGGGGGGCTGAAAAGGGGGCTTCGTAGTATTCGGATTCTTATCAAAAACAATAGGGATCTTCCTCTTATGGGGATCGATTTTTCCTTAAAATTTGAATTGGATTGAAATTTTGGTTCTTAAGATAGCGTGTTTACAAGGAACGTGACATACATACACACCGACCGACCGACGGACGGACAAAAAATGAAAATCTTAAAAAGTCATGAAACGCACGAATCTGCAAAAATTTTTGCTCTACGACGAAATTGGACGATTTTAGGATTTTCTGATCGATTGCAATATACTCTTGTGAAGAGTATAACTTAGAGAGTATTTTAAATGAAAAGGTTAAAAAACAAGGTTTTTTTTATTTTGGCAACTATTTTTATCAATTTTTTTTTTATCAGAATGCTGTAAAATTTTATTATGAACATTTATTTGCAAAGTATTTTTTAATTAAAGCAAAACCAAAAAAAATATTGGCAAATAACTAAATTAATTTTTTTTTTATTTTTTAATTTACTTTTTGACCTATACTTTTTCGCCTAATTTAAAAAAAAAAAAATTATTAAACAATTATTAAGAACAAACGCCTTGGTTGCCTGTGCTTTCTAACATAGCTCCACCTGACCTTAGAAGAAGACATGCAGCTAAAAGGGAATGGGATAAGGTTCAATTTGAGTTGGAAACATTCCCCTTATTGACTTGCAGATGCTTCCACCTAACAGACTTAAATCAAGGAAGCCCATATGGCAAGAGGAGTTTATTCATCAGCCCTTTTCCGTTACTGATATATGGAAAAATAAGTGGCAAGAAATTGATGATTTTACCAACAAAGAATTGATTGAAGATCCAACAAAGTAGTAGTAGTAGTTCCAGGGTTTGATCAGCCCAGAAAAGTTTGGAGTATGGTTAATCGCCTTAGAAAGTGTCATGGACGTTGTAATGATATGCTTTATAAATGGAATGCATTACCTAGCCCGCTTTGTGAATGTGGTGCATTGCCAGAAAGGATTAAACATATTGTAGAAGAATGTCCAAACACTAAATTTGAGGGTGGTTTTCAAGAAATACACCAAATAACTCCAGAAACTTTGAATTGGATATCAACCCTGAAACAGCTGTAACTTTTTCGCTGTGATTAATTGTACCACCACAATTTTGACAACACTGGTATGCCTGAGTTCTTTCCATGGTTTTCCTCGGCCGCGAAGTAAATGCTTTACCATTATATGAAAATCGGCATGGATGTGAAAAAATGAACATCACTTATACCTTTTGGAAACTAAACATTTTCCATTTTATATAATGTTCATTATGTACCTATTTTTGAAATGTAATTGTATTTATAATATCATACAAATATATTATACAGGGCGTCCAAAAAATGGCGCATAAACGCGATGGTACGTTGTTGGGGCATGTCTAGGGAGCCCCAGAAAATTGTTAAAAAAAATCTCTTATACCCTTGTAGATATGTTGCCCCAAAGTGCGAAACTTTAAATACTTATATCTTAAATATAACAGCACATATTAACGAAACAAATGGTTTAATACAAAGCTACAATATATCAAACCATTCAATCATTTGTTTATTTATTAAATGGTCGAATTACATTTTTATTATCAATTTAATTTTACAAAATTTTTATGAAATAAAACGTCAATAAAATCTAGTGCAAAAGTGTATGATCAAGACTCATAAATGGTATTTTCAGACTTATAGATTGGATTTTTAGATGTATTTTCCTAGACTGCGTTGTCGAATTTATGTAACAAAGTTACATAAGTCTGAAAATCCCATTTATGAGTCTTGATCATACACTTTTGCACTAGATTTTATTGACGTTGTTTTCTCGATAAATATAACAGATGGATTTTTTTTTGACAATTATCTAGGGATCCCTGAGAATGACCCAAGAGCGTACCATCGCGTTTATGCGCCATTTTTTGGACACCCTGTATATAGAGTGTTTTTAGGAACCGTTTTTATCCCAAGTGTAAAAAAAAGCAAGACATGGACAATATGTTTATTCATAAATAATAATGTTGTACATTGCATTATTAAGTATGTTATTAAAATTCAAATAACATAGTAAGTAGTGTTATCCTTGATAAGAGCAAGGCCTCACCCACGGAGGATGAGTTGAACATAATCTCTGCATTTCGGCTGAGGGAATCGCCATTATTATCGAAAACACCAAACACAAACAATTAAATAACAACATTTTTAAATGAAAAATAAGTCTACTCAGAAAGTAAATACTTATGCTGATTTTTGTTCAATGCCAGTCGCTTTTATAGTTTTACGTGCAATACATATGCGCCCCCATGTTGTTATACAGGCTGTCCCAGAAACTGGTGCATCATTAAAGAGGGAACATAGAGGTCAAGAAACAAGACAGAGAACACTCGACATAACCTGACTAATAGGCTTGCGGATCACCCTCAAAAAGTGCTCTAGAAATCGAAAAAGCGATAAGTTTCAGCAACCGGTTAAAACCTATGCCAATAAATTATACGTAATTAGACGCAGGGGCATCTTTTTTTCTAGAAATTTACCTTGGGGGAACACTTTCAAAAAAAAATAAAAACACAAATTTTCTCGTTGTATAAATTTTGTGAAATTTTTAACTTAAGACGTGGGTTTCAAACTCACAAATCTTCGAATCTGTGCTCCTAGAAGCTCGTATAAGGCATCTCCGTTGAGCTCCCACAAAATCTACTAAGTAGCACATCTACATGAGGGCCCCATCGTATATTAAAACTAAATGTAGTTTTGAAAACTACAAAAATAAGGCTACAAACGTATTATGGTTTCATTTAAATTGGCTATTTCTTTGTGTCGAAAATCTGACTTCAAAAATCATTTTACTATTTTTGATTTTTTTTTCGACTACGGTTACATTTTTTGGTTTATATACATTACGTGGTCTATGCCAAACCATATTACGTTAATTAACCATTGTTTTTTCAAGCTTGTAAATGATTAAAATTGCAACTTACGTGTTTCCCTAATATAGATGTGCTTGTTCAAAGATTTCAATGTAGAAAGAAAAACACCAAAAGTGCTTTTTTTACCATATTTTTATTATTTCATGCACTCAATACCAATTCTACGTATCACAAACATTATCCTACATATTTTTAATCATAGTTACTGATGTATTACTCCGTATTTTTACATATTTTGTTGAAATTTTAAAAATAACTGACATTCAGGGAGATGACTTTTTACTAACTTTTAAGTGCACATCAGAATATCATCTATGAATTTAAAACCATAGTCTTAAATCGCAGTATTTCAACCAAATATGAATATTTTTTTACAGATTTTTTATTATTATCTTTGGACCCGCCTTTGTTGCATAAAATGATCAAAAATTATTAAAAGTTTCTGAAAACAAAATGGCGAATTTTTGAAGAAAATAAACTTGAAATCGGTAATTATTTTTTCAAACTCAAAAGTTGTGTGAATTTTTTAGTAGATTTTTTTTTTTACATCTACTTACCCTATTAAAAGATGCACTGGTTTCGGGGACAGCCTGTACAGTGCTCGTAAAGAGCTTCCCTTTCCCCCCATGTAACACTCAAACTTTATTTAATTTATTTTTATTGCAAGTTTATTAATTGATAACATATTTTTTAATTAAATTTAACTAAGTTAATAATATTTTTTTTGATGGAAAAAAATAACACACACACATACGTTATTAAAAACTTTTTTTTAATTGATTCCACATCATTATACTCTTCGCAAAAGAGTATACATATTGCGATTACTCGGACCTTCTCTAAAATCGTTAATATTCATCCTAGAGCAAACATTTCGATTCGTTCGTTTCATGACTTTTTAAGACTTTTATTTTTTATCCGTCTGTCCGTCTGTCTGTAACGAAATTTGTGACCACCATAACTCACGAACGGTTTATCGGATCGACTTGAGATTTAACACAAAAATCAATCCCATTTAGAGGAAGAGCCCTATTGTTTTTGGAAAAAATCAAGTAATAAATAGAGGGTTAAAAACACCCCCAAAGTAGAAAAAAATTCATATTTTCGTTAATATCAACTTTACGAAAAAAAATATTTTCAATAAAATTAAAGATTGTATTTTTCCCTATAAAAAAGCGTCCGTTAATTTTTTTGTATCCCCACCCGTTTACAAAAAAAATAAGTTTTACGTTGTTTTCAATAAAATAAAAAATGTATAGAATATATATATAAAATGTAACAATTATATAAAAATAAAAAAAGTCAAAAAAAATAAGCTATCTGCGAAGTTTAACTTTTTAAATGATCTATCCCAGTCACTAATCTAACCCGCTCTTGTTTTAAAGTTTCAATTTAGAAAGGCTACATACAGGATGTACCGAAAACAAGGGCATCTTTTAATAGGGTAGAAAAAGTTCAAAATATAGACAGATACGCTTGACAATTCCTAGACCAGGGGGCACCATTTAAAAACTACTCCTTTTTTTGCCTAATTTACTTTTATTGCTAACTACAGCGACACTGCTATCGAGTAGACAAACTAATAAGAACTACTTTTGCTGACGTCACAAAAAGTTATCATCTAAATTATAAGGCATAAAGAATTAAAAACAAGAGTGGGTTAGATCAGTGAGGGGGATAGATCATTTTAAAAATTAAACTTCGCAGATAGCTCATTTTTTATGACTTTTTTTTTTATTTTTATATAATTGTTACACATTCTATATGATACTCTTCGCAGTAGATGATTAAAAAGGTGCATTTTTTATTTTATTGAAACAAACGTAAAACATATTTTTTTTGTAAACGGGTGGGAATACAAAAAAATTACTAAATGCTTTTTTATAGGAAAAAATACAATCTATAATTTTATGAACAATATTTTTTTTTCGTTGATATTAACGAAAATATGAATTTTTTTCTACTTTGGGGGTGTTTTTAACCCTCTATTTATTATTTGATTTTTTCCAAAAACAATAGGGCTCTTCCTCTAAATGGGATTGATTTTTGTGTTAAATCTCAAGTCGATCCAATGACCCGTTCTTGAGTTATGGTGGTCACAAATTTTGTTACAGACAGACAGACGGACAAAAAATAAAAGTCTTAAAAAGTCATGAAACGAACGAATATGTAAAAATGTTTGCTCTAGGATGAATATTAACGATTTTAGAGAAGGTCCGACCAAGAGCAATATACTCTTCGACTTTGTCTGCGCAGAGTATAATAATGAAGAAGAAAGCATAAATAAAAGTACCAAGGACCCAGTGTACTACCCTTGCCAAAGAGCCCAAAATATGTTGGACTACTCCAAGAGAGCAGATAACAATCAGTACTGTCGCAAAAAACACAACGTTCACACGTGTTTATTTCGGTCTCATAAAATAAGTTGTTAAAAATGTTTAATGGGGTAGTTGAATAGGTCAAAAAAAGCTATTTCTAAGTTACTTAATGCATAAAGTAGTAACAAATAAAAATTACCCATGGCAAAAAAAAAATTAGAGGTCCCCCTTTTTTTTATAAAAAAATGGTGAACATCAAGCACTCCTTTAAAAACTTCTGTAAAACGCGCCCCATGACGTCATCGGCAAGTTACTAAAGCGCATGCTCACAAAAATATCACGGATAAAGAAGAATTTGACAACTGTAATTTATATAACCTACAATAATGGAGCCAAAGCGACAATTACGAAAAAATAAAGTGTTTTGTGTTGTGCCAAAGTGTAATAATACCTAATAGTTACACGCATCCGAACAAAGTCATCCTGCACGTTCCTAAGGTTGTAAAAATGTGGAAGAACTGTTTAAATATTAAGAACAAATTTAACAATTTGTATTTCAATGTAAGTAAATCAAATTTTCTAAGTGTATAGACCAGAGAGAATTCATATTCATGAGTTTTCTCTGGTATGGACGAGTATCCTTAGTCATGCATAACAATATTATGAAGACAGCTGATAGAGGATGATAACAACTTATACTTTTGAGAAACATCTAAAAATACTAGCTTCTTTTTGAAGTTATGTTTAAAAAAATCTTCTTTGATTTAAATTCAGCTTAATGCCCAAATTCACCGCATATTCCTAAGAGTTCCTTAAAGTCTAAGTGGCTGTTTATCATAAACAGAGTTCGACAACTGTATAGCATTGACATTTTCTAAAATTAGGCTTTCTATAAAAAACAGTAACTTAGATTTTAGGGAACAGTTAAAATTTGCAGTGCAACCGACCCTAAGCAATGTCAAATTAAGGGAAAGTATATAAACTTACGATTATTTTTTTACAGCTTAAGAAAAGATACTGAAAACTGGTTTGAGTGTAAAACTATTCTGAAACTAAAGCCTGAACAGGGCAAGAGGCAAGCAGAGCAAAGTCAACTTACAGGGTCAGTCAAGAAAAGAAAAAGACAAAATTTGCAAAGATTTGACGTCAAAAAGTCTACCAAAAGAACTTTATTTCCGGAGCCTCATGATCAACCGTTGGCACCCCTTTTAGTTTAAGAATTAAGAGGCCGAAAACCGAAATGGATGATATTCTTAAGGATCGGCGAATAAATTAATCTTTAAAACATAGGTCGTTATTTTTTTTTATTGTTTCTTTCCGGGTTTGTTGTATCGTTCAGTTGTTTAATAGTGCTTATCGCACAACGTGAGGGGTTTTAGTCGGTATGAGTCCGGCACTACCTATCCTTCTGGTGTCATATGCATGATTTCCCCTGTTCAAAAAAAAAAAAAACCTTTATTGCCTTAAATTGCTATTGACCATGGCATCTATTAATTTTCTTTAAGTGCTAGGTAAATGCTTGACCTTGAAGTCCAAAAAAATTTTCGCCTGCGGCGCCATTTGCGGACCCCCTGCAGCGATCCCCCCCGATCAATTGACCTGTTGCCTACCTCGATTGCGTACCCACGAGCCGCCACTGCTACATGGACTCTCCAAGCATTTCAAAGAAAGTTCGAATGGGATATTTTTTTGGTTCTTCGACTATTCTTTTGTTTTTGGATGGTAATAATGCCTGCCCTAGACATACAGTTTGATCGTACGACCGATCGAAACGACCATCTGTGCAATTTTTTTGGTGCTTCCAGACACTCAGTTCAACTGTAACTGCCAACTGCTTCCGACCGCATTATGTCTAAAAATAGCCAAATACCTAATCTTTCTTGGTTAATGAATGAAAGGGTAGGTATTTTACAACTTTACTATTTATTGTTTCAATGTCAAGACCATAAATAAAAGAAGGATTTAAAATGAATTATTTAATTCATAAATTTACAGAAATACCTACTATATTTTTAAATAATTGAATTATGTTCAAATGTTATTTATTGTTAAAATAATTACAATTTTTGTAAACAGTACAAATTTTGATACATAATACGGAACATGAACGTAAAAGATTTTGACCAAATTTTGCTTTTTAGATAAAGCGGTCAGAGTACGTTATTGCATATTATGATTTGTTTAAGCCAGCGACAATTTTTTAATTAATTTTTAAACTTTGGTGTAAACTAAAAACATCCCCCACTACTTTTTAGAGTATACGAGATGACGTTACAAAATTGATTATGTTGGCACTTTTGTTGTTTTGAAATCATGTGTAAAACATAATTTGAACTTTTAAAAAAAGTTTGCTATTTGGGCCCCTGGTCAAGTTCTACGTCACAGTTTACAAAAATGCATTAAAATAATGTCTGTGAAATTTATTGCCAACTTTGTACCTATTTAACCGACCTTGTATGTTTTAAGATAAGCAAGATTCAAACGGTGCCCCTTAAATTTACGTCAGCCTGTATATCCAGGTTTATATAGTACCCAAATGTGTAGATTAATTTTTTTCAGAAATAAATAAGCTGCGTGCTTAGTGAAATTGTCGTAAAATTTAGAAAATACATACACATTACACAATGCATTGCTAAAAAATAAGTTCAAGTTTAAACTAATATATTATACAAAAATGTTTATTGCTATATTTTTAAAATATAGTGTGCCTATATTATTTAAAAAAAATACAATTTTGGGATATTAAAAAAACATCCATTTTTTTAATTGAAAATTTTAATTATTTAGAACAGTTAAAAGCAAATTTTTTTTACAAAAAATTTTACAAATCTCAACACTTTTTACAAAATCATTTTTATTCTTATCATAAATCTCAAAAGTATACAAAAATCCTCAGTAAATGAATGAATAAAAAATTAAAATATATTTGGTCGGATTGGAATTCTGACACGTCGGTATTTCTCTTCGATGGACTGATACGACCACAGTTTACTACGATCCTCTCTCCACACGTTCAGATGATCGTATCAGACCAACAGTTCAGTGCAAAATAAATACTTTCATTGCATGGTCTGGAGCGGGCTTACGACCAACGACGTACTGTTCAGATCAACTTTTACTACGATTTCTGCCCCAGACGCTTCGATCGGTCTGAACAGTACGTCGTTTCAGACGGTCGTATCGCATGGTCTAGGGCAGGCATTAAGAAAGGCGCCACTGCATATTTTTATTCCCCTGTAAAAAATAATTATTAATTAAAATCAAGACGTTTGTGCTTAATAATGCTTGTGAATAAAACTAAAGTAACAAAAAATATTTGAGAAAAAACAATTCATTTTTACCTAAATGGACGAAATAACAATGTTGCTTTTGTTTATTGTTTCTCAAATCAACAGTTTAGGATCTAATCGTATGACATCAAAGTTTAGCTTGATCTTGTATCCCTTTTAAGGGTCCCCTTGGCTTCGTCTAGGGCTTCCGTTACCCAACAGCACACACTTTTGTTAAACATACTTTCAAACGCTGAGCAGTTTGTGCATCGTTTCTTTATCATTGATTACAACTTTATGTTCTTGAGGTTTCATTGCTTTAACTGTACAAATGTACTGAGTCGTTCTCTTTACTTGAACGTATCCAACGGCTGCATTATCTCTCCATAGCATGCTCTGAGCTGAGCAAAAAAAAAATCTTTAGTCCATTTGTCGCTTGTCAATACTTAAAAAGAAATAAATTGCAAAAAACTTACCGTTTGGTTATAACATTTATAAGCTTAGATGAGTAATAGTTGGGGTTTGTGTTACAGTGTTTGTCGCTCCATATCAACGTAAGGCAAGTAGCTACCTGTCTTTTCACAATCTACTAAGCCTTGGCATTTTATTTTAATGATTAACGAACACACACTTGTTTTAATACGGACAAAGGCACTAGGGATAGAATATTGCTAGTCACAATTCAACCAACCCCAACAGTTTACAAGTGTCATTGCTCTATTATGCATAAAATAACAACAATAATAAAACATTAACAACTTTGTAGGTTATGTTACACTATTACTGTGTTAACCTTTAGAAATTCACGGATACACGAACTACACATCGTACGCAATTCTCATCGTCGTATTTGGTTTGTTAGACTGTGATGATTAACGTTTATTATAAGCTAATAAAGTGCCTCATTCTAAAATCTAAGTATGGAAAGCAAGTGTCGATAATAACGTCTTGCCGATGACGTCAGCATATGAAATATTTTTTTTTTTTTTTTTTTTATGTAATTAATGGCGAAGGCACCTTGGCCCTTTACGCCATGAAGGCCCCATAGAGAGCCTCCTACGATTGGCTTATATTTGGATGCCACAGCACCGAGTAAATTCGGCCAGTTCTATTAAAATTTCGGGATGACTGGGCACATATGTTAGAATAGTTTTAAGGTTGGTGGGAAGAGGAATGTTAAACATCAAGTTAAGTTTGCGTACGAGTGTGCGGCTATTATCCGCATGATTACGACAGCCCAGGATTATGTGGTCGAGATCAGCTCGAGACACACCATCACACTCGCAAGCATCGGTATTGACTATGCCCAATCTGTGTAGATGAGCCCCAAATGCGCCATGCCCAAAGACAATACGCAGTACACAAACCACCATTTTTCGCGACAGGGAAAGTTTCTCGTGTATAGGTTTACCTAAAGCGGAAGGCTTTGCCAAAAAATATTGAGTGGGTTTAGTACTATTCTGGTCTTCCCATTGTTGCTGCCACAAATAAAATAGTTGTCTTTTAGACTGTACAGCAGAGTCCTGCCAAGTAATTTTGTGATGGTTTTTAATATCGACTCGGTTTTCCGTTGCTGCATCTTTGGCCAATAGGTCTACCTTATCATTACCAACGATACCACTGTGAGCCTTTGCCCAAATGTACCTTACTTTATGGTGTTTATTAACGAATGAATGGTGAAGATCAAGAATATCATAAACCAAGTGCAGCAATTTAGGACATTTTTGAGAGTTGATACTTTTCAGGACCGATTGCGAGTCTGACACGATCACGATATCCTCGTTACAACTTTCCACCGCCCATAGGAGTGCTTCTTTGATAGCTGTGGCCTCGGCTGTAAATATAGTACTGTTTTTGTCTAGTTTGATTTTAATTTTGATGTCATAATTTGGTATATAAACAGCCGACCCCACGCCTTGATCCGATTTGGAGCCGTCCGTGAAAATTTGGCATTCGTTTTCAAGGATAAGGGAACCCAGGGTCAACCGATTGTGAATAGGCAGTTCCGAATAATTTGGAAAGAGGACCTGTCTTGGCTCCATAAGAGCCTCCAGGCTTGGTAAAAAGAAAGGTAGACCCCTGGACTGGATTATATTATTGTGTATGTTAGAGGTGTTAATAAAAGCATTTGTTAGAGGTGGGCTATTTTTCTTTTGCCAGTAGGGGTTAACTAAATTTTCGGTGTTTAATTTATATATCTTGTTAAGAAGGTGAATTTGGTTAAATGAGTATATTTTTACAATGTATTTTTCGGCTAAAAATGAGCGTCGTAACTCAAGAGGACATTCACCCGACTCGACGCGAAGGGCATTACTAGGTGTTGATTTAAAAGCGCCAAGAGAGAGGCGAAGAGCTTGGTTTTGAATGACATTTAAACACTTTAAATTACTGTTGCAAGACGAACCGTACATTATGGAGCCGTAGTCTATGAGTGATCTAGTGTAAGCTTTATAAAAGTTTAAAGATATTTTAATACTTGCACCCCACTTAGTTTTAGCGACAGTTTTTAAAATGTTTAAACTTTTTTCGCATTTTACTTTGCATTTTAAAATGTGTTCTTTCCAAGAGAGTTTTTTGTCGAGAGTTAGCCCTAAATAGGTTATTTTAGGTGTTATAGGGATGTCATGTCTGCAAAGTTTGATAGAAGCGTTGGGGGAAATGTTGTGTCTGGTAAAATAAACAACGTTAGATTTGTCAGCCGATAGCGTTAATCCGTTATTAAAAAAATATCTTTGTACATTAGACATGATATGTCTTAGTTGCGTGTTGCATATATTTATGGATTTTTCGGATGAATATATAACAAAGTCGTCGGCATATTGTATACAACTGATATTATTGTCCCATTGTTTGTGAAAGTCAATGGTAAAAATGTTAAAAAGAAATGGACTTAGAATTGACCCTTGTGGCAGACCTAGGGATGTAAGTCTTGGTCCTATTAGATTTTCGCCATCTTTAACGTACAATTCTCGGTCCAAAAACATTTTAACAATATTTACTGACGTAGACTTTGGTACTTTAAGGTTGATTAATTTTTTGAGCATTATATCCATGTTTATACAATCGTATGCACCCTTTATATCCAGAAGAAGAGCACCCGCGTATTTATTATCTGAAAAACATTGCTGAATGTCGGTAACAAGATGTGTTAAACAATCCATTGTTCCTCTTCCACTTCTAAAACCGTATTGTGTGACTGGGAAAACTATTTGTTTTTCCAGCCAAAATTCGAGTCTTGTTTTGACAATCCTTTCCAGAGTTTTGTAAATACAAGAGAGTAGTGAAATTGGTCTATAACCACTAAGTTCATGTCTATCTTTGTTTTGCTTTGGTATTAATATATTTATTGACTTTTTTAGAGGTTTGCATTGCTTACCGTCTATATAAATGTCGTTGTAAATGGAACATAGAAAAAGTTTAGCATTATTTGGTAAATTGTTAATCATAGAATATGTTATTTTATCAAAACCTGGGGATGTATCTTTAGTTTTTTTTATATTAAAATTTAGTTCGTTAAGGTCAATTTTCTTGTTTAATTCATGGTTGTAATCTACTACGTCTGATTTAAGGGTTGAGTTTGCGATTGGAGGAGTTAAATTTGCTAAAAACATTTCTTTTTGGTTCGTTGTAAGAAGGCAATATTTGTTTGGATTCTGTCCATTTTGAATTTGTTTTGCGGATTTCCAAATTTCAGACATAGGGGTGGAACTATTAAGCGTTTCTAAAAATGATTTCCACGATTCGCGTTTTTTAAATCTGAAAGTGTATTTGCATTTAGCGATGATTCTTTTACACTCTATAAAATTGACCGTGGAGGGACTTTTTCTGTAGTTTTTAAGAATTATATACTTTTCATTATTTAATGCTGCACAATCAGCATCCCACCAGCGAGCATATGGCCTTTTAGCAATGAATGGTTTATTTATAGGTATTGAAATGTTTGCAGCTTGTGTCATGATATTAGTCAGAATATTATATTTTTCCTCGGTGTTTTGGAGAAGGTTTATTTCGTTCTCCAGAGCTTGTCCAATATATTCCGAATACCGAAGCCAATTGGCACTTTTAAACTTCCAACGCACCGAGGGATAAATTTTGGATGATTGGACCGTTTTTGTTCCCATCTCCAAAATAATTGGAAAATGATCGGAGCCATAGGGGTCCTCTAATACTTTAAAACTGATACAAAAAGCTAGAAGGCTAGATACCAACGCAAGGTCCACAACAGATTTTGTTTCGTTGGGGGAAGTTAGCCTTGTGGGAGAGCCATCATTAATAACAGAAAGATTATTTGATTCTTGAATGGCATCCCACAAAATCTGACCTTGTGGGCTTACTGAGGGTGAACCCCAAACACCATGGTGGGCGTTAAAGTCCCCCCCAATAATGATCTCATTGTTAGTACTTGTAAATATTTCAGACCAGTCTTGGATACTAGCCTGCACTTGTGGAGGTTTATACACAGAAAAAATGCTCAATATTTTTGTACCCAGTTCGATATTAATGCCAACGATTTCTATTTGTTGATTGGCCAGTACTAAGTTTATTTGAGAATATACAAATTTGTTTTTTATAAGAATTGCAACGCCGCCTTTACCATTTGGGCGGTCCTTACGAATAACGTTGAAATTTTTGAAATGTATATTGTTGTTTGGTTTGTACCATGTTTCAGAAATTAATGCCACATCAAAATTCTGTTCATTTATCAGTTGAAGAAGGTGTATATGGTTTGCTATAGCTGAACGAGCATTCCACTGTAAAATTTTTAACTTTATTGAATTAGGCATTGTTAAAATTGAATAATAAGAAAAAAGGAGAGTAAGTAAGATTATGCGTATAGACATTGTAAAAAATAAGTAGCAAGAGAAGTTATATTTATAGGAAAACGATAGAATTGAAGAATTGCGGTACGATATATTAGTTTTAAGTTTGACTTTTGGTCGAGGGTTCAACATATTGATCGATTGCACGCTTTAATGTGATAATAAGCCTTTTACACCTTTGTTTGAGAGCCCTAGCCTCTATAAGAGGTGAAATGGCTTCCAGCAGTAAAATTAGACTGACAGTATCCGTTGTATAATTGTTGGCTACATTGATCGGTTTTTCTTGACCCTTAACTTTAGTTAAAAAGTCCTTAAATTGATTAAAGGAAATAACTTTGTTTTCCTCAGGGAGAACATCGTATATATCCTCAAGTGAATCGATAGAGTCAAAAGTATCAGATTCAGATTGAGTTAGATCTTCGATTGAAGACCTTTTTACCTTTTTGCGAAGCCTTTTTTTACCCGGCTGCGCTTGGAAGGAGCCACTACTTTCCTCAGCCTCCTCTGTATTCGATTCCTGGTCCACATTTTCAAATTCACGAGCTAACCGCTTGTTGGTGGAATTGGGTTCACCCAGTTCCATACTTTCCACGTCATTTGAGGGGTCCGTAGATGCGGACGTTGACGGTGTGGTTACGCTTTGACTGCCTTGTGGTTGAGTGACGTTAATGGCAGTGCATTTGGAGGCGAGGTGACCCATCCCTTTACAGGCAAAGCACCTTATATCGTCTTTTGCAAGAAAAATTCTGAACGACTCATTTTCGAATTCTACAATTGTAGTAGGTGTGATTACTTCGTCATCTTTTAAGATAATATACACTTGTCTACGAAAACTCATTATATGTGAGTACTCGCCGGTTCCAAAGCCGGCACCGATAAACGAAACGGGAGATACCACTTTTAAATTTAGTTTTTTAAGTACCGATTCAATATGTTTATGCGGTATTATGGGTGAAACGTTTGAGAGAATTATTCTATTGGCAGGAGTGACTAGTCGACGAACTTCTAAGAATTGATCGTCTATAACAATACCACCGTGTTTAGACATGAATTCATCTACACATTGTTTGCTTGATAGATATATACAAATACGGTTATTTGAAATTCGAGAGGCAAAAGCAATATTTTTTGCACCTACAGCAGTTCCTACTGCGACAATGTAGGTCTTTAAAGGAATATTTTCAAGAGAATCTATAACGATAGCTTGGTCTTTTTGAGGGAATGATTCAATAGATTTTTGTTTTACGATATTTGAGAACAATTGTTGATGATTAGCGTTACCCCTGCTGTCAGAAGCAACGTTATTGGATTTATTTTGTGCCAGATTGGCAAACGATGAGCCGGATGACCTATCAGGAGGATCCGGCTCTTTAAAAACTTGAGTTTCGCTCATTGTGTAAATAAATTACGTAATATTTATCGCTTTAAAAGCGTCAGTTACATACCTGCATAGGCACAGAGGTCTATGCTACTAAACAACAACTCACACCTCGCTGCTGGCGATGGCCTGCAGCGCGTGGTTCAGTGGAAGGGGTCCCACCACCACTACCTGTGTTTTCACCTTATAACCTAATATTTTTACACACACACGCCAAGATAAACAAAGATAAAAACTAAAAACTGCTTCAAAAAAAAGGAAAAATAAAGAAAATTCCAAAACCCAAAACAAAACTAAGGATAATAGTAATCACCCTGCCTTAATAGAATAATCACCCTAGTAACTTGAGAGTTATTTTAATTATCGCGTGAATCACTTTAATTAATTATTAAAATCAAGTCGCCAGGACAGATCTTCAACGTGTGGTCACGATGAAGACACGGTGCGCACTGATATGAAATATTTGAACGCTTTTTCGCAAAATCAGTACTTTAAGATTTTTTTTTACGCAGACGCAATTTTTTTAGAATTTTTTTACTGAAGGGGTATAAGCTAATTTTTCGTCTACTATACGCCTGTATTTTTTTCCAAAAAGGCTCAACTACCCTAGGTAACCTAGGTAAAGTGCGTCGGCCTGTATAAAGTTGGCCATGATAATATTATTATTAGTTTTTAGGGTATTTTAATTTTTAAAGCTAGTGCATTGGCAGCACTGACAGATTCAGTGTACGCGTCCACGTTTACGAATGTGCATTTCAGAACCGTAACGGAAAGTTTGTTTAAAGTCTAAAGAAATGTGCAAAATATCGTGGTTTTTTGATTTATTTATAGAAAAATTTTCACTTTAATCAATCCTTTATAGTATTACGGTAAAAAACTAGTTTTTATATTTGCGTTCTATAATATTGTTACGAGTAACATTTTTAGTTAATTTGCAAAAGTACATTTGAGTACGACTTGGCAACAGTTTTGCTATCTAGCCTAGGTACTAGCGTTTCCTAGAGTTATAGTAAAAATGCTGACAAGATTTTAACGTAGCTTCTTTAATTATGATCTGCAAAAGGCAGTCTTCCCTGGCGATTAAGAGTGGTAACACCTCCAGCTTGGGGGGCTCAATGTGGGGCCCTTCTAGTTAGTTTAAAATGTAAGTAAACTTTTTAATTAACTTCTATTTTTGTAATGCCGAAAATAAATTGTTTAACTTCATTTTATCTTATTCTTTATTTTTTTGAAATCATAAAAGTATCCGAAAGTCACCAAAAAACCATCGTGACAATATGCACATTATGAAATCCGAAATTTGGTTTTCTTAAGTTTCTGAATTGCTTCATTATTAAACCCAAAATTTAATTTTATTGGTTGGTTTTCCTGATGCAAAAAGATGAATTCTTTTCTTGCAAGGTACTTTTTATTTACAAATTTCACTATTATAATCAATCGGGGACATAGTTTTTTTGTAGAGGGAATAACTAGAAGAATTGGAGAAACGATATCAATGGTTACATTTTCTCAAAAACGCCTATTCATTTAGTATTAAATGAGTAAAGTTTACAAATGTCATTATTTAATATGTCTAACTTAAATTTATTTTTTACTTCAAAATGTCAATGTTATGCTATAAGGTTGGTCATAAAAACAAATTTTCATCTTAAGTTTTTAATTCAAATTAAAAATGCTTTTTAATTAATTAAATGAAGCAAATATAAAAAATAGTATAAAAAACTCGTTTTATAAGGCGTTTTTCATCACTTGTCCATTGGAAAACTCGCCGCTGCGCGGCTCTTTTTCCAAACCTGGACGCGTGCTAAAAAACGTTCCTTATAAAACTCTATGTTTTAATATACTATTTAGTGTGTGTATTAAAAACTAAATTCGATCTTTTCGTGAACAGAAAAACAAGTTCAAACTTGTTTGTGTAGTGAGTGAATTAAAACGGATGTTTTTCCTCTTGCCTTTACAGTTTACAAAAAGGTTTCTTGCAAGTTTTTATGGAGTCGCAGAATTAGTCTAAGGTAGGACATTTTTTGAGATTTTATCGTTTTGCCGGCTCTTGTACCATTTTTAGGGTTTGTTTTTTTGTCCAATGGCAGATTCTGCCGGCAGGCTTTTTCTTTGCGGTCAAAATAAAGAATGAGAGATTCTAATTGCGTGCGATTTTTTAAAAAACTTGCTCTAATTTGCCTAATTTAAATTTAAGGCTAGAGATTCAATTCACAGATCTAATCTCTGCTTCTAGAAGCTCGTATAAGTCATCTCCGTTGAGCTCCCGTCAATTCTACTAAATAGCACATCTACATGAGGGCCCCATCCTATATTAAAACTAAATGTGGTTTTAAAAACTAGAAAAATAGGGCTATAAACGTATTATGGTTTCCTATAAATCGCTATGTGTTGAAAATCTGACTTCCAAAATCATTATAATAGTTTTGTTTCTTGAAGTCAGATTTTCGACACAAAGAAAGAACGGATTTTTGTGAAACCATAATAGGGTTTATAGCCCTATTTTCGTAGTTTTCCAAACTAGGGGTAGGCGGACCAGTGAGTGACCGAATTCTGAAGTTGTCATTTTATAATGGAGAAAAAAGTATGTTTAATCGAATATTTTTTACAATTAACTTAATAGTTTGAATAAAGGGGAATTAAAGAACAGTTTAAAATGATTTTTATGCAAAATATACAATCAGAAACTATTTTAAACACAATTTTATTAAAAACAACCAAATGCCCCAGTAAGTGACCGATTTCACCAGTGAGTGACCGGCATTTGCCCCAGTGAGTGACCGCTTCAAATTTTTGGATAAGTTCGGGTATTTATGTTATTTATTAATTATCACGAGAATTATTATAAAGTTTTTAGCTACATTACATGCATGGTAAATGTAAGTAACAAAAAAATAGGCAAAAGAGTAAAAAAAAATTGCAAAAAATTTATACATCTCTAACTTATCAAAAATATCGGAAAAATTAATTAAAACCACAAATTTACATATTTTTTAACTACCTAATTGTTTATTAAAACAACCTATTCCTATTATAATATTTTTAAAATTTACCTACCTTACTAAAAAATTTGCGAGCAAACTCTCATTCTTCAAATGATTTATAAGTGGATTTTTTTATAAGGTTACACAATTACAGGATATTAAACCTTCCCATAATCAGCTAAAATAGTACGAAGAACTGTGACTGTGATTTATTGTTGGAAATAGTTCTTTTTTTCAATAATTTAATGGAAATTAAATTTTTTTTGACAACAGCTACTTTGACAGCAAAAGCGGTCACTCACTGGTGAATTTTCAAATCGAGGGTACCAGTAGTTGACCGGCTTATTTTTCGATAAAAATATATTAAAATGATATTTGTTAATGCTCTACGATTAAAATAAAGATTTATCAATTATTTACATCCATCAAATATGTTTTTCACCCATTGGCTTTACAAACTAGAATGGGTAGAAGTCGGAATCGGTAGAAGTCGAAACGCGTAGGAATTACTCTTCACAAATGAGTAGCTTAATTAAGTAGAATTCGGATTCGGTAGAAGTGTAATTTTATATTCTTTAAATCAAAGCTAAATCACTATTTTATATAATTGCTACACATTCTATAGCATACTCTTCGCAAGAAAACTATTGAAGGATAATAGTTTTTGTTTAATAAAACAAATTTTATTTAAAAAAATCTGCGAAGAGTGCAAACTATTAACAGAAAACACGAAGAATTTTATTAACGAAGTGGATAAACGTCAGTTTTGACGTTTAACATACTTATGTGAGGTTATTTGTTCTGACAGCTGCTTTTGTTTTGTTGGTTGAAATATTTTTGGCATGGCCTTCTTGACCGACGCGGGACGCTATTTGGACTTAGAAGTTTTTTGCTACTGAAATCTTTTAGTTTTTGTTTTTTTAACCTTACTGGCTAACTTTACAAAAAAAACGAACCAACATTTTTGATAAAAAATTAAATTTTCTTTAATTTTGTGAAAAAGATTTTTTTGTTAGTTGAATAATAACGGAGGTAGGAGGTTTTTTTTGTGGTGGGGGGTAAGGAGGGGTTCTGACAAAAAAACCAACGAATACTTTTTTATAGAGAATTAAATTTCCTATGTTTTATGTCGAATAATTTTTTTTGTAAATTTAATAATAATCGAGTTACGATTTTTTTTTCACTTGGGGGACCGAAAAGGGGGCTTTATAGTACTCAGATTCTTGTCAAAAACAATAGGGTTCTTCCTCTTATAGGGATCGATTTTTCCTTAAAATTTGAATAGGATTGGAAGTTTGGTTCTTAAGATAGCGTGTTTACAAGAAACGTGACATCCCACAGACCGACCGACCGACCGACCGACTACCGACGGACGGACAAAAAATGAAAATCTTAAAAAGTCATGAAACGCACGAATCTGCAAAAATTTTTGCTCTACGACGAAAATTGACGATTTTAGGATTTTCTGATCGATTGCAATATACTCTTGTGAAGAGTATAATAACGAATATTTTTTGTGAAGTTGACTTTTTTAAGCGCCACTTTTTGTTTGCTTATTTTTGTCACGACCACGAGAACAATTTTTATTTTTAATAATTTCTAATATTTTAAAGCATATGGACCATGAATTATTTATGCATTTAATAAAAAAATATATTTCACAACAAAAAAAACATCAGATTTGGCCAAAATATTTCCTAGTTTTTAGTTATTTTAATTTTTATACCGAAGCGGTCATTCACTGGTGCCCGGTCACTCACTGGGCCTTCTACCCCTACGTTTAGTTTTAATATAAGGTGGGGCCCTCATGTAGATGTGCTATTTAGTAGAATTGACGAAAGCTTAAGAGGGGGCCGGCAGGTTGTTGTGCAAGTAGAGTAGTCGTTTCAATCATTCAAGATTCACAAACCAAGCGGAATTTTTAAAATCTAATGGTAGGATTAGATTGACCATATTCCCTTCTTTGGAGTCAGAAAGTTTGGTTTTAAAATAATATCAAAATCATAATATATAAAGAAAAAACCAAAAAACTACTTTATTTTTTTTTGAAAGCAAAGATTTTTTTTTTTTAAATCTAAAGTATTCATACCGTAAATACATTTAATAACCATTCATCTATCAAAAATCAACACGTAAATTGATCAGGTTTAGCTTTTTTGAATGAATGAATGAATGAATGAACAAATGCGGAATACAGTTTTTGCGGCATCAACATTTTCACATATTTAAGACGAGGCTGGCTGCTTAAGGTCGGGGTGCATAAAATCTTACAATTCGTTCATTTTAAAACAAAAAAAAATTAGAATTCTTAAAATCTAAAATAAATTAAATGCCTCGCCACCTTAAGCAACCGGCCCCGTCTTAACGGAGATGACTTATACGAGCTTCTAGATTAGAAAATCTTTGTTTTTGAATCTCAAGCCTAAAAAATTCATATAGATCTTAAAAATATGTAATGGAGCGTATTCGCACAAAAATTGGTTGGGTTAACATAGGAGATCTGTCATACAACCCATCGTTTCAGAGACTGATATTACTTCTGAATTTTATATTTTTATAAAATAAAGCTAATACACCAAAAATCAAAAAACTGCCGATTTAAAACATTCTAAGTACCAACTAAAAGGTTTGTATAACATTTACGAAGTGTTTTGCATCCTCAATTCGGCAGAATTATGTGAAAAAGGACATAATGACTCATCTACAAATGTACTTTTAATGCAAAGTCCGTGGCTCCAAAAATGCGAATTATTTTAAACAGTCACGGAAATCCTTTTGTAAATGAGTCATAATTTGCTTTTTTACCTAATTATAAATAATAAAAGATGAAAAGCACTCTCTAAATGTTATACAAACCTTTTAGATGGTACATTAAATGTTTTAAACCGGCAGTTTGTTGATTTTTGGTATATTAGTTTTATATTTGATAAAAATATAAAATTCAGAAGTAATGTCAGTTAGCATCTGGAACGACGGGTGGTATGACAGATCTCCTAGGTTACTCCAACCAATTTTTGTACGAATACGCTCCATTTAGTCTACTCGCCATATAGGAGGAGTTCAACTTTTTTTTGGACCCACTGGCACACCAAGCTTAATCGAAAGAGCTTTTTTTTTAATACCGAAAAAACTTGGTGTGCCAAGCCAAATCATGGGCCTAACTGCGGTAGCCCCTTTTAAAGAAGATATTTTAGTGACATTTTCACATTTAATTTTGGGCAAATACAGGCATAAGGTGAACTCTGTGTAAATCGGGACTGTTAGGAGTACTTCTATCTTTTAAATGATATTTTTACCGTCCAAATTGGCCCAATGGGGCTCACAAAATTATCAATTGAAATTAGTTGTCAAAACTGACGTCTTCCAATTTTGGGGCGATAAATAGGCATTTTACAGAGAAAAATACTGAATTTTTTTGACAGTATTTAAAGAAGCATCTAAATACCTTTCCAAAAATAGCACAAAAACTTTCTACCACCCAATATTAGTTCTTAAATCTGCAAAATATAAAAAACAGATAGTTACGCTTGAGTTATGCTTAAGTTTTTTAGTACGGACGACTTTTTTCGTGTTTTTCTTAACACGAACACTTATTGTAAGCTAAAATCTTGGGATTAACATTTGTTTTTATCTTTTTTCACTGTAATTAAAGATAGATCTTCACATTTGCTCTATAATTCATTGTTTGGTAAAAATAAGGAGCTGTCCCATTTTTATATTATGTATCCCTTTAGTTGGTTGGTTCATATTAAATACTGTTAAAAGAATTCACTATTTTCCACTGAAAACAGCCTTTTTTGCCCCAAAACTGGAAGACGACAGTTTTTGACAATTAATTGTATTTAAATGTGAAAATGTCACTAAAATATCATCTCTAAAAGGGTCTACTGCAGTTAGGCCCATGATTTGGCTTGGGACACCAAGTTTTTTCGGTAGTAAAAAAAAAGCTCTTTCGATTAAGCTTGGTGTGCCAGTGGGTCCAAAAAAAAGTTGAACTCCTTCTATGCGGCGAGTAGACTAATTCGAACCTAACAATTAAATGAAAGAACAAAGGAAAAGTCCCACTTTTTTATTTAATTAATAATTTACTTATATTTACAATTTACGTACATTTTTAATTTAAATAGTTACAATCACACAAAAATTGCAGTACAATATTAATATTAGCACATTAAGTAAAATATCATTAGTGTCTATTTCTACAATTAAAAATATAGCTGGGTTACCTTAAGAAATATTTTAACAGAAACGGTTTTTACCTATAAAAAAAAATTCCGAAAAATATTTTTCCAATGAATTTTAGTAAAACTGTCTCTAAAAAATGGTTTGCTTGCCCAGCCATATTCTACACTATTTAAAAAATTAAAATATTTGGCACAAATGACTAGAATAAAGAAAAACAGACTAGAATTTAAAAAAAAAGAAAACATAGTTATACAAATCGTACATACAATAATTATTGCAAATATGGAATGCATTAAAAATAACTAAAAAATACTAGATTTTTACTTTTTATATCACAGGTAAATAAAAAAGTTCTTCGTTTCATAAATAATTAAACATAAATTGGGGAAAAACGAGTTGATGGACACATATTTAGAATTGTTTAATTAAAACCTAATATGTATTTGATTTGCAATACTTAATAGACAGGTTTTGTTTTACCAACTGGACTTTTTAAGACAGAATTTGAATTTGAGCTCGTTGTTTTTTAAAAAATATTTACAATGTTTGAGTGATAGGTAAAATTTTAGATTGTGAATGGTCTATCAAGGGAAATACCTCAGTAAGCAAGTTATGGCATTTTTTAGAACTTCTAGAAAATTGCGAGGACTTTCTAAAAAATTTTAGAATTAGTTCAGATTTGGTAGGGATTTTTTTTGACAGTTAAAAAACATTCAGAGATTTTTAAAGCATGCCAGAGTTTGCATTACTCTTTTCTTAAATATCTCAAGTCCTCTTAAACTTTTCACAGACTTACAAGACTTTCTACAGGGTGTCCAAAAAATGGCGCATAAACGCGATGGTACGTTGTTGGGGCATGTCTAAGGAGCCCCAGAAAATTGTTAAAAAAAATCTATCTTATATACTCTCGAAGATATGTTGCCCAAAAGTGCGAAACTTTAAACGCTTATATCTTGAATATACTTAATAGCACATATTAACGAAACAAATGGTTTAATACAAAGCTACAGTCTATCTTAAACCATTCAACCATTTGTTTATTTAATAAATGGACGAATTACATTTTTATAATCAATTTAATTTTACAAAATGTTCATGAAATGAAGCTGACAACAACGTCAATAAAATCTAGTGCAAAAGTGTATGATCAAGACTCATACATGGGATTTTTAGACTCATAGGTGGGATTTTTAGATGTATTTTCTTAGACTGTGTTGCCGAATTTATGCAACTTTGTTCGCATTTTTCTCGATGAATATAACCGATGGATTTTTTTTGACAATTTTCTAGGGATCCCTGCGAATGCCGCAAGAGCGCACCATCGCGTTTATGCGCCATTTTTTGGACACCCTGTATAAACTTTTCAAGAGATTTGGGACTTTTTAAGACATTTGGGACTTACAAGGACTATTAGAAACTTTTAAGGATTATTTAATGCATTCTAAAATTTTCCAAGATTAAAACAGATTTTTTTATAACTTCTTAAAATTTTCTAGAATTTACACTTGCCGTCACTTTAGGAGTTTTCGAAATGCTCTAGGACTTTAAAAGATTTTTTAAAACTTGTTAGTACTTCTTAAGCGTTTCCAAGATTTCCAAGAAAACCTACAGGACAAAAATTTCTTTAGGAAGTTTCTAAGATTTTCTTGAATTTTGCTGGAGTTTCGGTATTTCAAAAGACTTTCCAACTAGATCTTTTAAAGACTTTTTAGGACTTTTAAGACAAACTTTTTGGAGTTTTTCAAATTTTTAAGAACTTGTAAGTGTTGATAAAAACTTTCTAAATGTTTGAGAAACTATATTTCATTTTTCAAAACAACCTAGAATTTTTCTTAACTTTCTAAAACCTTTAAAATTTTCTAGACGAACCAGAAATTTCACGAAATTGTTTTTGAATCTTTTAAACCTTTCTTGAATTATTTGGACTTTTTGAAAACTTCTATAGCACTTTGATAAGTTCTATAAAGAATTTTCCACAACTTTCGCGAATTCCTCCGAATTTTCTGCATTTTTTTTAGGATTGTTTCAGCCTTTCTAGCGCTTAAAAATTTTTTCTACATCTTTTTAAGACATTTAATTTACAAATGTTGAGGATCATCATGTACGCCTTTCTATACTTGCTACGATTTTATTAAATTTTTAAGAGCTTTTTTTAACTTTTAGTGATTTTTTTCGTGCCTTTGTTACTTTCTAGGACTATTAGAATTTTTCTAGTTCATGCGAGACTTTTAGAGCACACTAAGAACTTTCTATAACTTTTCAAGACTCCAAAATTTCCAAGAACCCCTCAAGACTTTTCGAGACTTTCTAGAATCTTCTAAAACTTTCTAGAACTTTTTGAGACTTCCCATTATCTTTTGGTGATTTTCCAGGCAATCGTATACACTTATTCCTTATGAGATTTCCCCCTTGAGACCTATCTAAGAGTAACATAACTTAAAAATGTGTTGAGTCCAGTTGGTCTAAGTATTATATAAAAAGTCAATGCAATTAGAGGACTATTACGTTTGATATTGTAACATTGGTGCAGTTAAATTAGGATGGTGAGCTGAGTTCATTCTCAGGGCTGATAGACTCTTATTATACCATTCATCTTCTGCTGTCATACCTACAACATAGTAAACATTAGTAAGTAAGCATGAAATACAGTGAAAGTTAAAAATACAGGTTGTCCCCCAAACGGAGTGCATCTTTTAAAAGGGTAGATAGAGGACGAAAAAATAGACACCCCTTTAAGTATAGTTCACTAAAAATACTTAAATAAGTTTAATATTTTACAAATGTTTTGTGGAAACATAATAAAAACTAGAAATGGGTAGAAGTCGAAACGTGTAGAAGTTACTCTTCGCAAATGAGTACCTTGAGTAGAGTTCGGAATCGGTAGAAGTGTAGTTTTATATATTGTAAATCAAAGCTAAATCAATTTTTTATATAATTGCTACACATTCTATGGGAGACTCTTCGCGAGAAAATTATTACAGGATAATTAATAGTTTCTTATAAAAAAAAATATGTAAATAAAATCTGCGAAGAGTGCAAACTATTAACAGAAAACACGAAGAATTTAGTTAACGAAGAGGATAAACGTCAGTTCTGACGTTTAAGATATTTGAGGTTATTTGTTCTGACAGTTGGCTTTGTTTCTTTGTTTGAAACATTTTTGGCATGGCTTTCTTTATCGACGCGTGACGCGTTTTGGACTTAGAAGTTTTTTGCTACTAAAATCTTTTAGTTTTTGTTTTTTTAACCTTACTAGCTAACTTTACAAAAAATTAACCATCATTTTTAATAGAAAATTAAATTTTTAATAATTTTGTAAAAAATATTTTTTTTGTAGATTGAATAATAACGGAGATAGGAAGTTTTTTTGTGCTGGGGGGTAATTGGGGGGTCGGACAAAAAAACTAAGGAATACTTTTTGGTGAAGAATTAAATTGTCTATATTTTATGTCGAATAATTTTTTTTGTAAATTTAATAATAATCGAGCTACGATTTTTTTTTCATTTGGGGGGCTGAAAAGGGGGCTTTGTAGTATTCGGATTCTTATCAAAAACAATAGGGATCTTCCCCTTATGGAGGTCGATTTTTCCTTAAAATTTGAATTGGATTGGAATTTTGGTTCTTAAGATAGCGTGTTTACAAGAAACGTGACATACATACACACCGACCGACCGACCGACCGACCGACCGACCGACCGACCGACGGACGGACAAAAAATGAAAATCTTAAAAAGTCATGAAACGCACGAATCTGCAAGAATTTTTGCTCTACGATGAAAATTGACGATTTTAGGATTTTCGTATCGATTGCAATATACTCTTCGGACCTAGTTTTGCGAAGAGTATAATAATGAAATCGGTAATAACGGCAATAAAAACGGTATCCGGAGAATTCACCACCCACAATTCACCGCCGACAATTCATCACCCACAATTCACCGATCCACAGTTCATCGACAAGTCAATTCATCGCCACACAATTGTTCGATGGGAGAATTCATCGCCTAGTATGAATATTAAATGAAATGAGTTTAAACTACAATGCTTTCTGATAATGTGTTGATACATTTTTAGCATTTAACAACACCGAGAACAAGGACCCTAAAAACATTCCTTTCAAACTTGTTTTAACATTTTGTAGCCCCCCTAGAAATGGAGTTACCACTCTAGTGCATAAATATTGTCGAAACTTTTTTGTTTTTGATAATTTTGTAATTTTATTAAATACATAATTAATTATCTCAACTATGCAGTTAAACGAGTACAAGAGGTTTCAGGTGATAAGATATCCACCAGCAACAATAAATAAAATTACACAATTCTCAGGACCATAAAAGTTACGACAATCTTTATGCACTCTACCAAAGGTAATTCCATTTCTAGGGAGGCTACAAATGTCAAAATAAAGAAAGAAATTGCAATGGGCGAGTTTCATGAAAAAAATGTATTTGCTTAAACGATTCCTCTTATTAAACTATGTTGTTTTGCAAATTTTTAGAATACACAAGTCTATACTTTTCGAGAAAAAAAATAAATAAAATTTAAAAATTGCGTTTAATTGGACCAGCTTTAACAGCCCTTTTTCCCCTACCACCTTCTTGAATCTATACTTTTACTTCATTGTCAAAGTGACATTTTCTATTTTTTTACTTAATTTATTGTTTTACTTTCATTTTCAGTATTTTTTATCAACACCACGATAAATAAATTAGAAAAAAGATAAAAATACTTCATATTTTAGCTAATCTGTCACTAAGCGTTGACTTAAGAAACATAGAAAAGAATACATTTTTATGTTGCTAAGCAATGTAATATACCTTAAGATAGTGGAAGGAATAGGGGAAGTGCCCCAAAATCGAGGGGAAGTGCCCCAAAAATTTAAACTTTGGAGCGCTAAAACACCTAAACCAGCCACTGGATAAACACGAGATTATTAGTGAAAGCTCATGCCTAAGTCTACTTTTTATTTTTAACCAAAAATTTTAAATTTGTTACTTGTGAAACATGCCCATTTATATTGCACTCAATGATTCTATTAGTTTTATTATAGTTCGACAAACCATTTTTAAGATATTTACGATCAAGAATTTTTGGGCGCACATGAATTCATCTTCCCTAATGAGTTTTACCCCTTGTCACCACCCGCTGTGAAAAAGGTAGCACATTAATTCATCCGGGGACCAAGATAATCCTGAAGGGTTAATCCTATTTAGGAAGGTATCTAGGTAATAAAAATAAATAAAATCATACGAAATAAAATTATAACCAATGGTCGAGACCAAGAGTTATGCGTAGAAGATGTTAGGTTAATCAGAAATACAATTTATCAGGCAAAAATAAAAAAAGAAAACTGCTAGAAAAGCCCAGGAATATCTACTTACAGCTGCAATTAGAATTGTTATGTTTTCATGTGCAACAAATTTAAAATTCCTCATATAAGCTAGTGTTTCTACACTTTTTAGCAGCAATACTTAACATAACCTACCTAACCTTGTGTCCCCCAGTGTAAAAGTGTCACCTAGTGGTTTTTAGAGCGTTCTCATTTTTTTTATTATTAATTTGGTGGCACAGTTTAGAAACGCCCTTTACGCCATTATTTTTCTTTAATATAATATGGAGTTTATTTTGACAAAATATTACTTTTAATTTTATGCTAAGGTAGTTTTACTTATTTTTTCAGGTACCAACCCCCATGGCCTGCCGGATGAATTAATGTCCTCCGCCGGATGAATTCATGTGCTAATTTTCAGGTAGTTTTTAGACGCGGATGAATTCAGGATCGCCCGAATTTTTAGTAAACTAGCCTAGGACATGTCGAGTGTATCTGTCTATTTTTTCGTCCTCTATCTACCCCTTTAAAAGATGCAGTCTTGTTTTTAAGACGAAAAAAAATCCTGCAAATCTAAAGACTTGGTTTGGAATCAAATGAAATACGTAAGTAGGTAATCTCGAAAGTGGGTAATTCAAGCTGCACGATTTAAAAAGTAAAGATTAGCCGGAAATGATTTAGTTTCCGATGAATTCCACTAAGATTGCTGGCGACGCCTTCTAAGATGTTTTATTTCCGTTCTAAGATGAATTTTGGTTGGACTTTCTCTCAGTTTGTGGTTTACTTACCTATCTATCTAAAATACTTCGCAGTATGATCCGAAAAGTACCAGGGCAATCTTAGGAATTTATTAATAAAATGGTTAATCAACATTTTTGCATTCTTTAGCTGTTTTAAAAGTCTAGGGAATAAGTTGTTTGACCTGCAGTATTTATTCTAAGTTTGGACCTGTTGTCAAATGTGTCTACCGTGAAACTGAAAAGACGTAAAAGTTACTTACTCATGGCATCTTGTCGCATTCCTGTCACTGAAGACATGTTAGATCCATGGGACATACTGAATGATTGGGCCATTCCTGGATACGAGCTCGTACTCATCTGAAACAAATGCTATGTGAATAAAAACCAGAATGGGCAGAAGACTAGAAGTCGAAACCCGTTAAAGTTTCTCTTCGCAGATAAAGTAGTATCGCCGAATAGAATTCGGCGATCGTAAAAATGTAATTTCATAATTTTTAAGTGAAAGCATAATCAATATTTTATATAATTGGTACAATTTTAAATGCACTCTACTGGTGGTAACCCCATTTTGAAGGGGGGTTACAAATGTCAAAACAAGTTTAGAAGGATCGTTTTTTATTATGATTCAGAAACCATTTGTAAGATATGTATTTACAACTGAATCTTTTTAGTAAAGTACACTTAAAGGTGTAGTTTTTAAACGGTGCCACCTAGCCTAGGACATGTGGTGCAGTGTATCTGTTTATTTTTTTGATCTTCATATACCTTTTTAAAAGATGCACTCTGTGTATTGCCAAAACATTTGGACATAAAAAAAGTGCCCAATGATCTCCTCACTTATTGGTTGTAACGGCATTTATTTTCGAATGGAGCGTATTCCTACAAAAATTCCTTTTATGGAAACTTCTCCACTCTACTAATAGACATCCTTATTATCACAATTAAGCAGTATTATTCTTTCATATGTGCCGTTGTTTTTAAGACATGCGTTTAAAATTTCGCACTTTGGGGCCTCATATCTCCGAGGGTATATGAGATTTTTACAATTTTCTGTGTATCCCTAGACATGCCCCAATATCAATAACGTAATATGGACCTTTGCCGCCGTTGACCACCCTTGCGGTCGTTATACTTTGGAAACGTCAGATATGCGTCAGATTGTCTTAAGTCATTGTAATGCTGGTGTTCAGTTCAGTTTCCCAAGTATAACGACCGCAAAGGTGGCCAACGGTGAGAAAGGTCCATAAGGTGGTGCGCCACTGCAATGCCTTGAAGCATTGAGTAATATAATCATAGGAGTCGGTATTCACTGCTTGTGTCAAATTGACATTTAAACATGTCAAGTTTATATTTTGTTGTTCCAAATATTTTTTTAAATTTTAAGTTATTTCGGTATCTATAATTGATGGTAGACGACAGCCAACATTTGGGGGCCCATCATGGACTTCAAGAGATTGCAGTTCAAATTAGTCGTCACTTGGATGGCCGGACTAGATTCTTATTCCTGTTAGGGGATTTAGGATCTCTCCCGGCCTCGCGTATTTTTTAGGGAACTAGAATAATTGGACCAAACATCAACTGTACTGTACATTGAAAGCATTTTCAAAGGATAGATGAGAATATCTCAGGAAAATTGGAAAGAAAAATGAAGAAAACGTCATAACTTTTCAAGAAAACTCTACCGCCGGACGAACAACTTCTGGCAAGAGGAGATATTTCGAAATTTAGTCTTTTGGAAAACATCAATAGTGCGGTTTATGGTTGGCCATTTAAACTAGAGACAATACAAGAGGCTATTGGTATGCCGAAGTTTTCCATGGTTTTCTTTGGCTGTTGAAGTAAATGCTTTACCACATTATCAAAATCGTCCATGGGCGTCCCAAAATGAACATCACATGTTAAAAATATCAACAACTTTTATTTAATGTTCATGAATCACATATAGTCATCTTGTATATTATATTTCTTTTTATCATACGAATATATATATATATTGACAAATATTTTCGACAATATCTGTCAAAATCAAGGCACTCGTAAAAAATGTAAACGAGTTGACCTCTACTCTAAGAAATCAACCCAAGTCCCAAATCAAAACGTAATGTTAATTAGTAAAGGACAACTCGCTCGCCTCGGAAATAATCCCATTTCACCTCAGGTTAGATAGGTTATTTGTAAGGTTGGCTTATTCCAGATTTAATTAGAGGCTTACCTACCTACGTATCTAACTTCCGTATACATTCCACGGACGGACGGATGGATAGATAGGTCTTTACCTTATTTAGGTGCACGGTGCACGGTTATTTATGTAGAAATCATATGCAAATAGGGGTTTACCATCGCCAAGCCGGTAATTAGATCTGGTGAATGCCGCAGACTAGCCGTAAATGTTCCTGGTTTCTCACCGTTTCATTACTACTTGTGCTCCCTAATGCCGGCCGGGTTCATTTGCATTTTTCTTTGATAATTAAATACTTAGGCAAAGCAGGCTGACCTTCATTACTAACCAAAACATGTTAAGTGTCTTAGAATCGGAAGTCCTCATTGGGATCTTGTTATACTCTTCGCAGACAAAGTCGAAGAGTATTATAAGTTCGATCAGACCAAACCTAAAATCGTTATTTTTCGTCGTAGAGCAAAAATTCTTGCAGATTCGTTCGTTTCATCGAATTTTGAACAACTTTCAAAAAATCCGTCCGTCTGTATGTCACACTTTTTTTGTGGGCACGATATCTCAAGAACGAGAAGTTCAATCAGGTTTAACTTTTCTGGAAAAATCGTTTTTCATAAAAGAAAGAACCCTATTGTTTTTGAAAAAAATCGGTTAATAAAAAAGGGGGTTACAGAAGCCCCCCAACTTTTATAAAATTCATATTTTGGTTATTATTAAACTTATCGAAGTTTTTCATTTACAGAATTAAACGTACTTTTTTTCTTAGTAAAAAAACTATTCTTAAATTTTTTTGTCAAGTTACTCTGTTAGGTAAAAAAAATAATTTTCTGGATTTCAGTAATAAAAAAGTCATCTTATAAACTCAATAGGTCTAGATGGCTTTGTAAACCAAAAAAAAGTTGCGTCGCGTTAAACTTTGCTAGAGTGCCTTGAAGAATTGACAGTTATTGTCGCCTTATAGAGTGACGCTATGCATCATTCTTTCTCTGTCATACAGATAACGTCATTAATTGTGATTGTAAGTTGTAATTGTTGTCACTTTGGCTATAACGTTGATGACGTTATCTGTATGACAGAGAATGATATAAGGCGACAATAACTGTCAATTCTTCAAGGCACTCTAAACTTTGCTACTCTTAAAAGTCAAAATTGACCATTACATAACCTCTTCTCGTCAAAATGATTTTCTTTTGTTCCTAAGTTAGTAGTTGGCACCCTTTGCAGATTATTTATGTTTCATTAAAATATAATTTTTTTTTTGCCTTTACCTACTGCGAAGAGTATCTTATAAATTGTTTACAAAACATTTTACAAAAAATCTTAAGAAATCGACAAATCCTCGAAAAGTATAAATCCTATCGGTTTTGACTTCTACCAATTCGAGGGTTCCAACGATTACTATTGTAACTCGAGTTACACTACTTTACGTCTTATAGTACAAAAGATTCCCCTTGCTTCCCTGCATCACCTCTCCTAATATGAAATCATTCTGACCAATAATAAACACGTAGGAACTAAACGTTTTTTAAAATAACTTGGTAAGATTTCACAAAAAAATAATGCTATGTTAAGTTAGGAGCACACTTTTAGGCGTTATTAAGTATAACTTAAGATAATTGATAAACTTGGGTAGTAAACTATTTTAAATAGCTAATATATATATTTTATAATATATTCTATCTCAAGTTATAATATTTTACGACTCAAATAAAAAAATAACTAAAGTTATACTAATGTTATTGCCTCATAAAAAGAAAATTAATTTAGCCCTATAGTATTGTAAGTTTAGTTAGAATACTTTACGTCTGGATTTGTATTGTTTTATTTCGTTAGTTATACTACTTTACGACAGTAATATACAAAACAATTGTATAGATATACTACTTTACATCTTAAGTATATCACTGTATGTTGAGTTACTATATTTTACCACAGTAACATACAGAACAATTTTTGATATGCTAGTTTACGTCTAAATCATATAAGTTTATGTTGAGTTATAATATTTTGCATGGGACTTATAACATTCCAACTTATGATACAATAAAAAAAATTGACCGTTAAGTAACATAAGTTAATTATTATACTCCTCGCAGACAAAGTCAAAAACGAGGAGTATATTGTGATTGTTTTGAAAATTCTAAAATCGTCAAAAATCGTCGTAGATAAAAATTCTTGCAGATTCGTGCGTTTCATCGAATTTTAAACAACTTTCAAAAAATCCGTCCGTCCGTCCGTCTGTCCGTCCGTCTGTCACGTTTTTTGTAGACACTCTAACTTGAGTACCAATGATCCCATCAAGTTCAAATTTTCAGGAAAAATCGTTCTCTTTAAAATCTAGATCCCTATTGTTTTTGAAAGAAATCGGAAAATAATAAGGGGGGCTGCGGCACCCCCCAAGTAAGAAAAAATTCATATTTTAGTTATCATAAAAATTACAGAATTTTTTTTCTGTTAACTTTAAAGCCCTTTTAATTCTCTACTAAAAGTAAATTAAAGTTTTTTTTGTCCGGCCCCACTTAAGCCCCCCAATTTTAAAAAAAGCCGTATCTTCGTTATTTTTCAATTTACAAAAAAAACTTAGGTCATAAAAATGAAAGGAAATTAAATTTTGTATTAAAAAATATTTTTTGTTTTTTTTTTGTGAAGTTTTTAAGACAAAAAAGGTCAAAAAAAAAGTTTTTAGTGATAAAAAAGCTCTAAGTCACTTAAGTCTAGGTTCGGTCAAGGAGGCTTTGCAAAAAAAATTGAAACAAAAACATCCTTCCAAAGCCAAATTAAATCCTAAACGTCAGTGTCAGAATTGATACCTATTTATGCTTTTCACAAATAAATATTTTTTCTATAGAAGAGTTAATAGTTTAACCTCTTCGCAGAGTTTTTTTGATAATATTAAGAAATTATTGTTTTTTTTTATTTTATTATTTTCTGATTACCTACTGCGAGGAGTATCCTATTAAATGTCGGCATTTTATAAAAAAAAACTCTAACAGGCTCACTAATCTAACCTATCCACGGACCTAACCCATATCTAGTTTAAACAATTAAGGGTTCCTAGTAACTTTTTTTGTTAAAAAACAATATGTTGTAGTCCTTAGATACTTTATTCAAAAAACTGCGCTAAAAAATGTAATAGTTTTTAAAAAATTTACAAAAAACTCTCATTATATTTGTTTTTTCGCTCTCCTGAAAAGTGGTCATTTTGAGTTAGAAGAGTAATCGTTGGAGCCCTCGAATTTCTAGTTTGTCTTAACAGTAAAGTAATGCTTGTTAAACCGGGGTAATGTTTCCTAGAGTGTCTGAACATATTGAGAGTTATTGTCGCCTTGTAGAGTGGCGCCATGATCATTCCATCTCTGTCATACAGATTATGTCATCAATTGTGATTGTAAGTTGTAATTGGGGCGCCGGTTACGCCCCTTAAAAAAAAAAAAAAAAAAAAAAAAAGTTGTAATTGTTGTCACTTCGCTAATTATGTGGATGACAGAATCTGTATGACAGAGGTGGAATGATGCATGGCGCCACTCTATAAAGCGACAATATCTGTCAATTTGACTTGTAGGCACTCTAAGATAGACGGACGAAGAAAAATATGTCATGAATCGCACGAATCTGCATTTTTGCTCTACGACGAAAATTGACGATTTTAGGATTTTCTGATCGAATTTATAATACTCTTCGACTTTGTCTGCAAAGAGTATAATAACTCAACACTTTTTTTAAACACAGCATATTAACTTAAACAAGGTAGACTAAAAAGCCCTAATCGTTAATTTTTTGAAAATGAATTGTAGCACCCAAATATTATGGGTGTATTTGAACTGCGCACAGCCGCTGAAAAACACTTATAACTGCGCCCAAAGTTGAGTTTGAGCAGCGCACATTTTTTTTTTTTATTTGGGTTTTAGACTGAACTTTATGAAAGCACTGGGGGACACTAGGTTAGGTAGGTTAGGTTAAGTTTTGCTGCTAAAATGAAAATATAAACTCTAGCTGTTGATGCCTAGCAGTGCGTCCAAAATTTTGAGGGACATATTACTAGGTGTTGTTCTCGGTGTTGTTATGTTAAAAATGGATCAACACAGTTAGAAAGCATTGTAGTTTAAAATTATTTGATCTTCATACAAAATAAAAGTATAAACAATTTTTACTGACTGCTGTACCTATATCTAAATATCTTAAATTAAAGAATTATCCTTTTCTTAATGAGGGTAAATGGATTAACTCTCCATAACAAAAGTGTGCGCAGCTCAAACTTATTTGGTATACCTAAAGGGTTGTCTGTGCGCTACTCCCATATACCCAATATTATTGACCATTTCGAAAATGTTGTTAATCCTTTAAACATTTCAAATCCATTGTAAAATTATTTGCTTCCTTCTAAATGTTGTAAGTAAAATGTGTAAATGCGTACTTACTTGTGGATACCTATTGATAGCAGTAGGATGTGGATAAGGTTGGTACCCCCGAGCTGCCCCAGGGTAAATGTTCCTCATCATGGCTCCATTACAACCAGGCAGCACACTTGGGGCTAGGGCTTTCTGCAGTTGCTTCTCTTGTTTTCTGTATTTGGCTCTTCTATTTTGAAACCATACCTGTAACAATAGGAAACATTGATTCGACTGGCTGAAATTTGGCATTTAAGGCTATAAATTCAATTACACAGATCTTCTAATCTGTGCTCCTAGAAGTCCATATAAGTCATCTTCGTTGAGCTCTCGTCAAATCTACTAAGTGGCACATCTACATGAAGACCCCATCCAAGTATCTTAGTTTCTTGAAGTTATGCATCGACTATCCCTGATACGTGATTCTGATGAGCCCCAATATAGGGCGAAACAGCTGTCAATCACTTCAGGTTTGGTAGGTGCATACCTTTAAGAAATAAAGAAGGACTTCTTTTATAACTTGGCGTCCCGCCTTTAGGGTCGAAAGTGAATCTTAGATTCCACCATTAGAAATGTGAGAAGTTAGATAAAAAAAAAATAGATTTCACAGTACGTATATGGTCGATCCAAATTGTAAATATCTAAATGTTTTTATTAAATGTCCGAAAAACACATTTATTTAAATGTCAAATATACTTATCCCTTTTTCCTCCCTACCACAGATTTGCAAAGTACATTTCAGTCATTTCTTTTGAAAAAAATAAACTAATATGAAATTCAAAAACTACCCGCCGCTCGTTTTTGACTGCGAAAAGTAAGTAACGACAACCTTGTAACAATTCTAAGATGTGAAAAACTAAAATACAGGGTGTCCAAAAAATGACGCATAAACGCGATGGTACGCTCTTGGGGCATTCTCAGGGATCCCTAAAAAATTGTCAAAAAAAATCGATCTGTTATATTCATCAAGAAAAATGCGAACAAAGTTGCATAAATTCGGCAACACAGTCTAGGAAAATACATCTAAAAATCCCATCTATAAGTCTAAAAATCCTATTTATAAGTCTTGATCGTACACTTTTGCCTTAGATTTTATTGACGTTGTTGTCAGCTTCATTTCATAAAAATTTTGTAAAATTAAATTGATTATAAAAATTTAATTCGACCATTTAATAAAAAAACACATGGTTGAATAGTTTAAGATATACTGTAGCTTTGTATTAAACTATTTGTTTCGTTAATGTGTGCTGTTATATTCAAGATATAAGCATTTAAAGTTTCGCACTTTGGGGCCTCATATCTCCGAGGATATATCAGATAGATTTTTTTTAACAATTTTCTGGTGCTCCCTAGACATGCCCCAACAACGTACCATCGCGTTTATGCGCCATTTTTTGGACACCCTGTATAAAAGCATAGTTGACAGTATTCGAAATAAAACAAAAGTTTACAACAGCACAAAATAAGAAAACGCTCGAGTCAAGTCCTCCTAAGTCCTAAGAAAGAAAGGGTGAACATCCCTTAAACTAGAGCTAGTAGCGAGGTAGCAGGCAGCACGTCCCAGTTTTAGTCTCGATCCCATCAAATGAATCCATAACGAAGTTAGCCCGCCCCTAAATCCACCCCTCTCTCCACCCACCCTTCCTTCACAAACCTACCCTTAGCCAGGCTACTCATTTTAAGCTGATGCATAACCACCCACCTCTTCTTATAAGCATTTTCTTTTGTTATCTCAGCTTGAGATATGGATAAAGCATACGGCACGCCTACTACATTGTTCACTACAATATCTACATTAAAGAAATGTATAACAGGGCAAATAAAGGGAACTCCCTTAATAAATCCTTAGGCATACGGTTTTTTTTCCAAGTAACTTCAAGTGTTTGCGTTTTGTCCTTACAAAATGAAGACCGACATATAAAAACCAAATCATGTTTATGATATTTTGGGTGTAATCCTTAGAAAATTGTAAAAAGAATCAATCTGTTATATTCAACGAGATATATGCTAAAAGAAAGTTGCATAAGTTCGACAACACAGTTTGTTAAATACATTAAAAATTCATCTAGATTCTTTAGCAAGCATTTTTGCCAGCTTCATTTAATAAAATTTAACTGTCAATTCTTCAAGGCACTCTAGTTATCTTCAAGACATAAGCATTTAAAGTCTCGCACTTTGGGGAAACATATCTCCAACAATTTTCTGGGGCTCCCTAGACGTGCACCAACAACTTACCATCGCGTTTATGCGCCATTTTTGAACATTCTGTATTGCGTGAAAAAATAAAAACGGCTGCCATGATCTACTGGATGTCCAAAAAATGGCGCATAAACGCGATGGCACGCTCTTGGGACATTCTTAGCGATCAATAGAAAATTGTCAAAAAATATCCATCTGTTATATTCATCGAGAAAAATGCGTACGAAGTTGCATAAATTCGGCAACACAGTCTAGAAAAATACATCTAGAAATCCCATCTATAAGTCTACACCTTTTTCAACTGTAAATTCAAAAATATCACTTGTAAATTCAAAAGTATCAAATGTAAATTCAAATAGTCAAATGTAAAATCCAAATAATCAGATGTAAATTCCAACAATCAATTGCTAATTCCAAAATATCACATGTAAATTCCAACTATCAAATGTAAATTCAAAAGCATCAAATGATAATTCCAACTATCAAATGTAAATTCCAAAACATCAAATGTAAAATCCAAATTATCAAATGTAAATTCCAAAGCGCAAAATAAAATTTAAATGTTTTAAGGTTTACTATTTCTGTATTTGTATTTTCCAATCTATGTACATATAAAGTAAATACATTTAAGCAAAAAAAGTATTTATTAAATATTATACAGTGTGTTCAGTTTTAAAGTTGCCACCACCTTTATTTTTTATTTAATTTGAACAAATTAATTTTGAAAAAAATCTCGACTCTGGACGATTTTCTTTTAAGGGGAAATATATCTTTTATTTTTTTTTCGCCCCAAAAAAATGACTACGTCAAGTGGAGCCATATTTTTTCAATTTTTTAATTTGAATTGTAGTTTTAAACTACATATTTAAAGTATAAGTACCTAAAAGAAAATGCTAAGATAATAATAGCGGGACATCAAAAAATAATAACTCTTATTTTCTTCGTCAGTTCTCCCCTTTAGGTGGGCTAACTACCCCAACAAAAAGTTTAAATTTCTCTACGGGGCAAAGAAAGTCTTATTGTACATAAAGCCACTTTTTTTTTTCTTTTCTAGGCAAATACTACAGTAAAAGGTTGGTAAAAAATGCAATCACATCAAAAAAATTCCGGATAGAATTTTTATTTTTTTTTTATAAATTCTTCTTTTTTGAAAACAATTTTATGACTTTCTAAGGTTCAGTTGCTGTAATTGGAGGTCCGTGGTCTCAAATAAGGTAAAGCAATTTTTGTTGGAAAAAGATTATGAAAAAAAAAAGTTCCTTAAAACCTATCCCCAAAATTTGGGGGGTAAAGAATTTTTTTTAAAGAAATTGTTTTTACAAAAATATTTTAGAACTTTATTTGACACATATTTGCAAAATTTGGTGTATACTTACCGTAATTTAATATTACAAATTCAAGGGGGCACCTTGGGGGCTATAACTCCGTTTCCGAAACTGATAGGAATTCGCCAATTTACGGTTTAATTCTTTGGACCCCAGTTATAACAATTTAAATTCAATCCGGAATTTTTTCGGTTTGATTGCATAATTTTTGACTCTTTTACTGTACATAGTATAGCTTTCAGATTACAAAGCAAAATATCTTTATGTTAGTACATACATTCGTAATAACTGGTAATAACCAAAAATAATTAAAATGGTATTTTTTATTTGTAAGATAATGGTGTTTTAAAATGTTATTGCAAGTATTGGAATTTACATTTGATATCTTGGATTTTACATTTGATATTTTTGAATTTACATTTGATAGTTGGAATTTACATGTGATAGTTGGAATTTACATGTGATACTTTGGAATTAGCATTTGATAGTTGGAATTTACATGTGATACTTTGGAATTAGCATTTGATTGTTGGAATTTACATTTGATTATTTGGATTTTACATTTGACTATAAGAATTTACATTTGATACTTTGGATTTAACACTTGATAACTGGAATTTACAAGTGATATTTTTGAATTTACAGTTGAAAAAGGTGTAGAAATCCCATTTATGAGTCTTGATCATACACTTTTGCACTAGATTCTATTGACGTTGTTGTCAGCTTCATTTCATAAAATTTTTGTAAAATTAAATTGATTATAAAAATGTAATTCGACCATTTAAAAAATAAACAAATGGTGGAATGGTTTAAGATAGACTAAAGCTTTGTATTAAACCATTTGTTTCGTTAATATGTGCTGTTATATTCAAGATATAAGCATTTAAAGTTTGGCACTTTGGGGCAACATATCTCCGGGGGTATATGAGATAGATTTTTTTTAACAATTTTCTGGAGCTCCCTAGACATGCCCCAACAACGTACCATCGCGTTTATGCGCCATTTTTTGGACACCCTGTATACATATGTAAAAAGCGTGAATCAACAATTTTGGACTTTTTCTGTCGGTCCGTTTAGCGAATATTGGCGATCATTTTGACAATAAATTGTTTTATTGACGGCGCGAGCGACGGACGGGTCTAAATAATTCCAACAAGTTCTGCCATGTTTTTTAACCATGACTTCTACGAACTTCTGGGAGCACAGATTTTCATGCTTCTGCAATTAAACCCGGGTCCTAAAACCTTTGGGATCATCTGGAACTGGATTAAGAAAAAACGCTCCTAATAAAGCCCCTGTTCTGCTTATCTACATTTACTCGTTCAATGATATTAGCGATTTTTTCGGGTAGGGCTAACTGCACATTTCCAAAGACCTAAAGCAGAAAGCATCTGAAAAATTGGGAAAGGTAGACGTAGAATAGATCAACATATTCTTTGTCCTTACAAAACGGAAAACCTAAATCTCAGGGGTGAATATTTGCCTTTTATTATACTCTTCGCAAGACCAGGTCCGAAGAGTATATTGCAATCGATATGGAAAATCTAAAATCGTCAATTTTCATCGTAGAGCAAAAATTCTTGCAGATTCGTGTTTTTCATCAAATTTTGAACAACTTTGAAAAAATCCGTCCGTCGGTCGGTAGGTCGATAGCCGGTAGGTCTGTCTGTATGTATGTCACGTTTCTTGTAAACACGCTATCTTAAAAACCAAAATTGATATCAAACTCAAATTTTAAGGAAAAATCAACCTACACAAGAGGAAGAACCCTATTGTTTTTGATAAGAATCCCATCACTACAAAGCCCCCTTTTGCGCCCCCCAAATGAAAAAAAAAACCGCAGCTCCACTATTATTAAATTTACAAAAAAAATTATTCCATATAAAATATAGGAAATTTAATTCTTTATGAAAAAGTATTCGTTAGTTTTTTTGTCCGACCCCCCAATTACCCCCCAACACAAAAAAACATCCTATCTCCGTTATTATTTAATCCACAAAAAAAATGTTCTCTACAAAATTAATGAACATTTAATTTTCCATTTAAAATGTTGGTTTATTTTTTGTAAAGTTAATCAGTAAGGTTAAAAAAACAAAAATAAACGATTTCAGTAGCAAAAAACTTCCGAAGTCCGAATGGCGTCACGTGTCAGTCAAGAAGGCCATGTCAAAAATATTTCAAACAAAGAAACAAAACTGGCTGTCAGGACAAATAACCCCAAAATTTCTGAAACGTCAGAACTGACGTTTATCCTCTTCGTTAACGAAATTCTTCGTGCATTTTGTTAATAGTGTGCACTCTTAGCAGATTTTTTATTATAAATATTTTTTTATTTAAAAAATCTTACTACTGCGAGGATCTGCCCATTTCTTGCGAGGAGTATACTATAGAATGTGTAGCAATTATACAGGGTGTTACCAAATAACTAGGAAAAAATTCAGGGGATAATTCCTGAACCCATTTTAAGAAAAAAAGTTCATATAAACATGTGTCCGAAAATCCTTCGTTTCTGAGATACAAAGTGTCAAAGTTTCTCAGAAAAAAATTTAATCTTAAGATTACTAAAAAGCTAAACCAGATATTTATTTGAAATAATAATAAAAAAAAGAAATTAATTAACCCTTCATTGTTAATTATGTTTTATTTTCATTAACATAAAAAAGCCAAACTTAAAAAAGAAATTTTGTTGCCTTTGGGCAATGAATTTTTTTCTCGAAAACGGTTAGAATTATGAAAAAAGAACAGGACATTAATTTTAAAGATCATATTCTAGAGCTTTTAATTATTTTATAAAAATACCAAAAATGTAACACACAAAAAAGTTGGGGGTGAACAACTCCCATGGTACCCCCAAATGTGCCGCTTCCAATTATAATTTTTATTTTTTTCCTACCGCACTTTATGCCTAGTGGTAAGAAAATTAGCCGTGCTAAGTTTTAAATAAATATCTGGTTTAGTTTCTTGGTAATCTTAAAAAAAAAGTTTTTTTTTAGAAACTTTGGCACCCTGTATCTCAGAAAAGAAGGATTTTTGGACACATGTTTATATGAACTTTTTTACTTAAAATGTGTCCAGGAATTACCCCCTGAATTTTTTCCTAGTTATTTGGTAACACCCTGTATAAAACATTGATATAACTGTGATTTAAAAAATAAAAAATTATACTTCTACCGACTCCGAATTCTACCCGAGCTTCTCATCTACGCGTTTCGACTTCTACCCATTCTAGTTTTCACCATCCGACGGCCTATAGTCGGTAACGTAAAGACTTAAGTATAAACTTAGAAAGTGCATCCATCTTTCCATTCCAAGGAACAGGAAGGCTGAGCACAGCGTGACTATACGAAGGAAGGGTAGGTTTAGAATTTAGAACTGTGATTGAATTAGATGTTCGTTAGCTGTGCAGGCCCTCGAGACACAACTGTCACATCTACCTCCCATCATCTCTCTGACTCATACCCCTACCTAACCTTACTAGTCCTTCATTCCTTCGTTTCAAATTCTATCTATATTCACTCGCGCTTATTCACCACCCGCAGCCGCTGGCTATAAAAAATTAATTGAAGAGCCAAATTCGCATTTCAAATTTGAGTATTGCCCCAAAACTTATATCAAGAAGGAACTTACCCTTAAACTACAGGGTATCCGCGATCAATGTGCTTTTTTTTAAATGGGAGATAGCTGGAAAAAATCCAAGACATTTGGTAAAAACAGTTTTTTAAAAAAGTGCCCCCCTTGGGAAATAATGACCTTTAAACAAGTAGACTAAAAACACTTAATCGTAAATATTTACCAAACGATTTCACCAACCATCATGAAAGTTGTTCTATCAATAAAGTTAATAAAAAGGGTCATTTTAAACCCATTTTGAAATTTGGCGCCCCCATTAAAATGGGTTAAACACTAGTAGTGTTGATAAAAACTACATGTAGTTTCTTTACCTTTGAGAATTTTGTAATTTTATGAATTTTTTTAAATACCCCAATTCAAGTAACAACTTTTTAACCACTAGAAATTTTTAAGAAAGTGCACCTTTTACGAATAAACTACCAAAATAATCTTTGATGTACCCCATATTTTTGCATAAGACTAGACTTTCATTTGAAATTTGTATGTCACTTACCACTGTCACTACATTGAAGTAAGTTTTTTGTCAAATCAACGCAAAATATGGGGTACATCAATAGTGTATTTGGTAGTTTATTCATGAACGGTACAGTTTCTCAGAAATTTCAAGTGGAAAAAATGTTTTTACTTAAATTGGGGTACTTAAAAAAATACATAAACTTACAAAATTCTCAAAGGTAAAGAAATTACATGCAGTTTTTATCAACACTACTAGTGTTTATTCCATTTAAAAGGGGACGCCAAATTTCAAAATGGGTTTAAAATGACCCTTTTTATTACATTTATTGATAGTACAACTTTCATGATGGTTGGTGAAATCGTTTGGTAAATATTTACGATTAAGGGTTTTTAGTCTACATGTTTGAAGGCCGTTATTTCCGAAGGGGGGCACTTTTTTAAAAAACTGTTTTTACCAAATGTCTTGGATTTTTCCCAGCTATCTCCCATTAAAATAAAAGCACATTGATCGCGGACACCCTGTATAGTAGTCCTTCATTCCTTCGTTTCAAATTCTATTTATATTCACTCGCGCTTATTCACCACCCGCAGCCGCTGGCTATAAAAAATTAATTAAAGAGCCAAATTCGCATTTCAAATTTGAGTATTGCCTCGAAACTTATATCAAGAAGGAACATACTTTTAAACTATGTATGTATTTTAGAAATAGAGCTGTTTTACTCTAACGATATTTTATTAGAAGCAAAGGTTTGCGTTAAAATTAAAGGGCAACATTAGATTTTTACCTTGCAAAAAATACACAACAGTCAAATTTTTTATATGTCTTAGAACATTTATGCAGGAATATAAATCCATAAAATGCACACTAATAAGTATTTATTGTTGGCGTAAAAGCTCCTTAAAAAGCCCCCCTTAATTTGCAACTTTATATCACGATGGATCTGCACCAAATTCTACAAATGGGTGCTTGTTAAGATTTTAAAATGATTTTTGGAAAAACCTTTCTCTAAATAAATTCCTTCGCCCCTCAAATGGCTCCCTGAAAGTAATATGCAATCATGTTGGATTTACCAAACTTTCCAAATAGATCCAAAACAAGGCTCTCAAAAACTTAGACTTAAACATATTTTTTTTAAATTTTTATACTTCCTCAAAAGAGCGCACATGAATTCATCCTCCCTAATTAGTTTTACCCCTTGTCACCACCCGCTGTGAAAAGGGGAGCACATTAATTCATCTGGGGACCAAGATAATCCTGTAAAGGGTTAATCCCTTTTAGGAAGGTATCTAGGTAATAAAAATAAATAAAATCATACGAAGTAAAATTATAAGCAATGGTCGAGACCAAGAACTTATCCGTAGAAGATGTTGATCAGAAATGCAATTCACCAGGCAAGAAGATAAAAAAACGAAAACTGCTAGAAAAGCCCAGGAATATCTACTTTCAGCTGTAATTAGAATTGTTATGTTTTCATGTGCAACAAATTTAAAATTCTTCATATAAGCTAGTGTTTCTACACTTTTTAGCAGCAAAACTTAACATAACCTACCTAACCTTGTGTCCCCCAGTGTAAAAGTATCTCCTAGAATTTTTTAGAGCGTTCTCATTTTATTTTTGTTTAATATATGGAATTTATTTTGACAAAATATTATTTTTATTTTATTCTCAGGTAGTTTTATTTATTTTCTCAGGTACCAACCCCTGCATGGCCTGCCGGATGAATTAATGTCCTCCGCCGGATGAATTCATGTGCTTATTTTCAGGTAGTTTTTAGACGCGGATGAATTCAGGATCGCCCCTTCAAAAGACCCCTTCACAAATGGGATGAAAGAATTTTTTAGAAAAAAGTATTTACTGTAAGTTATTTAGCACCTTATTTTGCATCTGTTTATCAAGTTTGGTGCAAGGTAAAAACTGTTTATCTCGACCGTAGGAATCCCCGAATCGCATCTAACGCCAGCAAACCATTTTTTTGTTAGTAAATAAAACTTTTCAAATTTAAACGGCTAGCAATATTAAGATTATTAAGAAAAGGAAAATGATACAAATTAAAATTCATGGAAAGAGACATTTAACCAAGCTTACTTTCCAGAATTAATAAAGCGCTACCAAAATGCTAAAATACCCAAATTATAAATTAGCATCCTAAGCAGGACTTTCCTAAAGCTTAATCCATGTTTGAGGAAAATACCTTTTAATTACTTCTCTAAAAAACCTCCTCATTTAAATACCAATGCATTTTTTAGTATACACTTTCGAGTTTTTTTAATACAGATGGGAATTTTTGTTTCCAGTTTCAGGAATTTCCACAAAGCACAGAGAGTTTAAAAATTTGCCTATCTATGTATAAAGTAGGTCAAATTAAGACTTGGGTTTCAATTTCATAGATCTTCTAATCTGTGCTCCTAGAAGCTCGTATAGGTCATCTCCGTCAATTCTACTAAGTAGCACATCTACATGAGGGCCCCATCCTATATTAAAACTAAAAGTAGTTTTGAAAACTGAAAAAATACAGCTACAAACGTATTATGGTTTCGTTTAAATCGGTTATTTCTTCTTGTGTAAAAAATCTGACTTTAAAAAACAAAAAATATTTAAATGGTTTTTGAAGTCAGGTTTTTGGACACAAAAAAATATGCGATTTATATGAAACCATAATACGTTTGTAGCCCTATTTTTTTAGTTTTCAAAACTACATTTCGTTTTAATATACGATAGGGCCCTCATGTAGATGTGCTATTTAGAAGAATTGACGGGAGCTCATCAAGAGATGACTTATACGAGCTTTTAGGAGCACAGATTATCTATGAAATTGATGCCCAAGTCTTAAATATTTCCTATTTAGATTTTTCAAATTGATAAATCAAAACCTTACCAATTATGAGCTATGGCGTATTGTTAAATTTTCGCTTTAACCATTTCCCGAAAGTTCTGTCGATACTTTAACTTTTGTAAAAACTTCTGCCACAGATTATTCGAGTTTATAACATTGATGACATTTCAAAATTTTACGATTTTGGAGTTATTCACTTTTTGCTGACTAAAGCGATACCGTTAGCGAGTAGCCAAACTAATTTTTGTGACGTCACAATAATGGACCTTCTAGAAAATAAGGCCTCCAGGATTCAAAAAAATAAACATAAGAATGCGCCGACCTGATAAAATGAAGTATGTCTTGCTACGAATCACGTTTTGTCTGCCAAAAAATATGACTTTTCTTTTGTTGGAATTGTCAATACCTATGTAATTCAGGTTCGGATCTTAATTCTGCACGAGTATTGACAATTCCAACAAAAGAAATGTCACATTTTTTTGCAGACAAAAAGTAATTCGTAGCAAGGCATACTACATTTTATCAGGCCGGCGCACTCTCATGTTTATATTTTTGAATCTTGGAGGCCTTATTTTCTAGAAGATCCATTTTTGTCACGTCACAAAAATTAGTTTGGCTAACGGTATCGCTTTAGTCAGCAATAAAAGATACCATTATCTCACTGCTAAATGTGACCTGCAGTCTTTTTTTTGTTAAATATCTTTTGCACTAACCTGTATCCTAGCTTCGTTAAGTTTGGTAGATCTAGCTAGTTCTTCTCTACAGTAGATATCCGGATAGTGACTCTTAGCAAAGGCAGCTTCCAATTCTGCTAACTGTTCCTGTGTAAAAGTAGTACGATGTCTCCTACGAGCAGGGGTGGGACACGACGCAGTGGTGGGGGTATGTCCTGCATGTGGGGGGCCACTGGGGGATACTCCACCACCCCCACCGCCGGACTGGGGCTCTGGTTTTAGTTTCTTAAAGGCACCGTCTGAAAAAACAAAACATAAAGATCTTAATAATGGTATTATTTACCTTCCTCGCCGTTGGTCACCTTCACCGTTGTTATAATTGGGAAACGTCAGATTGATTGAGTCATTATGATGCTGGTGATCAGTTAGTTTCCCGAGTATAACGACCGCGAAGGTGACCAACGGTGGCAAATATCCATACATTCTTTTCATTTGCTTTTGAAAGATTTTATAAGTTTAAATACTAAATTAGTAATAAAATGTTAAAAGCCCCATAAAGGCCAACAAAAAAAATTATTCGGAAGATTTGGTTTTTGTATGTTTCATTCAAATAATGAAAGCAAATTAAAGATGCCTACAATGTTATTTTACCTAATCATCAAAAACGATACACAATGGTTTGGTTATCTAATAGTTAAGAGGGGGACGGAAGGTTGTTGTGCAAGTAGAGTAGTCGTTTCAATCATTCAAGATTTACAAACCAAGCGGAATTTTTAAAATCTAATGGTACGATTAGATTGACCATATTCCCTTCTTTGGAGTCAAAAAGTTTGGTTTTAAAATAATATCAAAAACATAATATATAAGGAAAAAACCAAAAAACTACTTTATTTTTTTTTTAAAGCAAATAATTTTTTTTCTTAAATCTAAAGTAGTCATACCATAAATACATTTAATAACCACTCATCTATCAAAAATCAACACGTAAATTGATCAGGTTTAGCTTTTTTGAATGAATGAATAAACAAATGCGGAATACAGTTTTTGCGGCATCAATATTTTCACATATTTAAGACGAGACCGGCTGCTTAAGGTCGGGGTGCATAAAATCTTACAATTCGTTCATTTTAGAACAAAAAAAAATTAGAATTCTTAAAATCTAAAATAAATTAAATGCCCCGCCACCTTAAGCAACCGGCCCCGTCTTAAGCAAAGAGTTGGTGAAAAAACATTGAAACATACCTACTTAATTTCTACAAAAAATATGTAACAGTCAGATTTTTTACATATGTTAGATCATCTAAGAGAAAAGATGGCGTCCACGGTATCAAGTGATTTGGCAAACCAATGCAAAATCTGTAAAAACAAAGTAAATAATGGCCCCAAATGTATAAATTGTGGTTTAATATTTCACCCCAGTTGTGCAAAACGGTCAAAACAAGTTGTACTTATGGATGCAGACCAAGTAAGCTGTTGCAGCCAAATAAACACGACTGATAAGGAAGATAACCTAGAAGTGGACGATTTGGACGGGGAAGAGTTCTTTGATGTGGAAGAAGAGAACCCTCTTAAATTACAGAACAGGTACCTAAAGTCTATAATCAAGCACAAAAACGTGATTATTAGACAACTACAAGAAAATATACAACTATTAAGAAATAGTCAAAAATCAGTCATGGTGCCGCCATCTACCAGTGACTGGACGAACAACAAAAACTCTCAGCAGAGCAGAAATCCAATGAACGAAAGCGCGAAGGCCTCTAAAACGGATAGTCGAAAAGAAGAAGAAAAAAACCCATCTACGTCAAATCGGTCAAATTACACACAAAATCAACAAACTACAGCTCAATTCTTTGCGAGAGCTGAATTGATCGACAAACAGCAAGAAATTATGCAAAACGTAATGGATTTGGGAAAAACAGAGCCCCCCTTTAGAAAGAAACAGTTTAAGGCCGGCAAGCATACTGGTTCCAACAATGACGCACAAAAGAAGAAATACACGCCCAAAAATCGCGTAAATAACCTTATTATTGGAACCGGTGTGGACGAACAGAACGAAGATGCAAATTCTATAGCAGTTCCCAGAAAGCTATGGTACTTTGCAACACGATTCAGCAAAAACTATACAGCTGAATGCCTACGGAATCTGTTAGCTAAAAAATGTCCCAATAGCTCGGTGTTTTGCGAACAAATCGACTACAACAGTGAGTACAACTCGTTCAAAGTGGGCCTGGACGTAACGTACAAGGACAAAATTAGTCAATCCTCCTTCTGGCCAGCGGGGATAGAGGTTAGGAAATATCTTTTTCGAAAATAACGTATATATGAATGTTACCTCTCTGAATGCTCAAAGCATACGAAAGAAGGTGGATGAACTTGACGTTCTCCTTGTGGAGAAAAATGTGGACATTGTATGTATCTCCGAGACATGGCTATCGCCTGAAGAAGCCTTAGTATTTAAGTTAGCGAATTTTGTTAGTGTTAGTTCTTTTTGTCGTAGGGATAGAAGGGGCGGAGGCACATTAATTTGCTGCAAAGAAAATATTACTATGAAAGCAGAAAATTTTAAAGTTCCACAGATAGAACAGACGTTTGAATACTGCGCTGCGTCATATGTACTTAAAAATAAAAAATATATTGTTATATGTATGTACTATGCTCCGGGCTCAAACGATGCCTTGTTTTTGGACGAACTTGACAAACTACTAAATATTGTAAGTAAAAAATCTGATTGTATTCTTTTAGCTGGTGATATCAATATCAATTTGGCAAATACTAGGAATAAATCAACACAAAACTTTATGGAGGTATTGCAATCGTACAAGATGCAAGAAAAAATTAATACATGTACACGCAACACAGGGAGTAGCTCAACATTGATCGACAATATCATTACAAAGAACGTCGCACTTTATATGGGCAAAATGGCTCCGCGAGGATATTGCTGCAATTTTTATATGTTGTAATTGGGGTAATTTTCTGAAAGTCCTCAAAATTTTGTCGCAATTGTATGATAGGTTTTCTTTTTACGACCAAATAACACATTGTTTTGACTGAATAATTAAATGTTTTTCTATGCTTGACTTTTTAGTAAAATTTGTCATCTGTGATTAGGTTTTAATTTTTTAATTATTGGAAATGTCACGCAAGAATACAACATTCAAAATGACAATATTGACAGATTTATACTTTTCAAATATAAGTTTTCAAAAATCACACCATTTTCAGTTTATTCTTGATTAAACGCAAATAAGATAAACAAAACATCAAAAGTTGCTGAAGATAATCAGTATCACTGCAGAAATAAACGTGGTAAAATAAATAAAACCTGGGCAAAAATTAAAAACTTTTTCTAAGTTGACGAACAAAGCACCGTTAGGCGCAAGGATATGTTTTAGGAAGAAGAAAATATCTTCAGGATAAGCTACAACAAGACCAACGTTTTTTTGTTGCGGTCTTGAACCAGCTTTTTGAAAAGTTTCTAAAAGTTTGGTCCACAGATATTTAAAGCATTTGCCCCATGGCCCCCATGTTTTGCATAACTCAGATACCAAAGAACACTGGCCACATCAGCTCAGGATTTGAATGTGAATAACTAAAAGGCTCCATGTTTGCCCCCAATGTTTATATTTTAAATTTCTGAAGCGTGTGTAAACTCGTACTTCTTCCCAAAATAAACAACTTTGTTTACATTATTTAACTCAAAAACGTCCTTCTGCTAAACTGGTCTTGTTGTAGCTTATCCTGAAGATATTTTCTTCTTCCTAAAACATATCCTTGCGCCTAATGTTGCTTTGTTCGTCAACTTAGAGAAAGTTTTTAGTTTTTGCCCAGGTTTTATTTATTTTACCACGTTTATTTCTGCAAGGATACTGTTTTACTGATTATCTTTAGCAACTTTTGATGTTTTGTTTATCTTATTTGCGTTTAATTAAGAAAAAACTGAAAATGGTGTGATTTTTGAAAACTTATATTTGAAAAGTATAAATCTGTCAATATTGTCATTTTGAATGTTGTATTCTTGCGTGACATTTCCAATAATTAAAAAATTAAAACCTAATCACAGATGACAAATTTTACTAAAAAGTCAAGCATAGAAAAATATTTCATTTTTCAGTCAAAAAAATGTGTTATTTGAACGTAGAAAGAAAACCTATCATACAATTGCGACAAGATTTTGAGGACTTTCAGAAAATTACCCCAATTGCAACATATAAAAATTGCAGCAATATCCTCGCGGAGCCATTTTGCCCATATAAAGTGCGACGTTCTTTTTCGATTGATAATAGCTGTGTCTACGAAACGGGTATTTCTGATCACATGGCCTGCAGTATTACTTTTCACGTTGCATCGGATACAAATCCTTCTAAATATTTATTAAAAAGACATTTTTCCTCTGAAAATAAACAAAAATTTGGGTCCCTTTTACAAATGGAATCATGGCGGGAAGTTTTAGACTTAAATGATACAGATGCTGCCTTTAGCCATTTCTTTGATGTATTTTATTCACATTTTGAGCGCTCTTTTCCAGAAGAAACGGTCAAGTGTGGAAAAAAGGTAAAGCCATGGCTAACCGTAGAAATAGTACAACAGTCAAAATTATTAAAGAATCTTAATTGGCTAAGAAAAATAACCGGTTCAGAACAGATTAACAAAAAGTATAATATTTTGCGTTCACAATATAAAAACTTAATCAAATCTGCAAAAAAACAACATAACGCTAATTTTATAAAACGGTCTTCAAACCCTGTAAGCTCGGTCTGGAAGTTAATAAATCCAAAAACAAAGAGTAAATTACCCATATCTCTTACAATAGAGAATGAACAGGTCTCGGACCCGCGGAAAGTAAACGTAATTCTAAATAATAATTTCGTGGATACGATAATTAAAAATAAGGTACAAACTAAAAAAGCACCCAATGTAAATGTCAAAAACAACGCTCGCGCCTTTTTTATGCATCCAACAACGCACGAGGAAGTTTTAGCCGCAATATTTAAAGTCACAAAGAAAAAATCGGCGGGGGAAGATCAGATTCCTTGTAATCTAGTCAGGGAAGTTGCACTTTTTATAGTGGAACCCCTAACACATATTCTAAATTTATCATACTCCACAGGAACTTTTCCTGCTAAATTAAAGTCCGCGCGAATAATTCCTATCTACAAGAAGGGTGATTCAGCGGATCCAAAAAATTATAGACCGGTAGCCACTCTGTCAGTATTTTTAAAAATTGCTGAAAAAATAATGTGCGATCGGCTCGATAGCTTTTTCAATGCGACTGGCTATTTAAGTGATACCCAACACGGGTTTCGTGCTGGCTTGAGCACTGACACAGCTATTTATCAATCTTGGAAAAATATTTCGGAGTCCTTGGACAAAGGAAATGAAACAATGGCCATTTATTTCGACCTTTCAGACGCCTTCAGTATGGTATGTCATACTGAGTTGTCGGAAAAATTAAAAGCTTCAGGCATTCATGGCCCTCCACTTGAATGGATTAAATCATTTTTACTTAACAGAAAACAATCGGTTGAATTAAAAGGAGACTTTGGAGATATCATGAACTATCGATTTCTGTCAAATTCACGGGAGGTCCATTGTGGTACACCTCAAGGATCAACGATTTCGCCACTTCTCTTTTTAATTTACGCAAATGATCTGTCAGCATTTTTAAAGCTGTCAGACTCGGTACATGTAACGCAATTTGCCGATGACACATCAATCACAGTATGTGCACCAAATGCTAATAGTCTTACTCTTCTAGCTAACAAAGTGGTGGAATCGATGGCCTTGTGGTGTGACCATAATGGACTTCTCTTGAACCACGGAAAGACGTGCATGATACGCTTTTTAAGAAGCCAATGTAAACAATCCAGCAGCCTACTAGTTAGGTTAAGTGGAAAATCTATCCAACAAGTGGAACAAACAAAGTTTCTCGGGGTAACAGTCTCTGAAAGCTCCGCCAGATTTGCAATGTACCGTGTGCGGGACACGATCGATCGTGAAGCTGCACTTCTAACTTATTATGCGTACGTACAGAGCCACTTACAATATGGTCTACTCTTCTGGGGGCACTCGTCCAATGTTGAGAAACTTCTTGTGTTGCAAAAGAAAATAGTAAGAACAATTTGCCTCGCTAAATACAACGCGCATTGTCGAGAGCTTTTTAAGAAAACAGGTATAATGACGGTTTATTCATTGTATTTGTACAAGTTGGCAATTTTTACAAAGGAAAATATCAATTATTTTCAGACTAATAAACATATTAGGAGCACAAAAGCGTTGCTAATACCGATGCACAGAACAGCAAAGTTTGAGCGTGGAGCATGGTGCATGGGACCTCGTACATATAATAGATTGCCACACGATCTAAAAATAATAACAGATTTAAAACTATTTAAAAGAAAATGTAAAACATTCTTTACAGAACGACCATTTTACTCTTTAAGAGAGTTTTTCGAAACACTCCAAATTTAAAATACGAAAGGCTCTTGCCCCCTTTTGTCCTTACAGCGTTTTTAATAGTAAGTTTTAAGTGTAATATGTTAAAAAAACGTTTTATGTCTTATTTTTAACTGTATAATACAAAATGCAATATTTTAAGCTTTTAAAGCAATATTCTTAAACAATTTTTGACTTGTTCATAAAATCATCAAGATTTTCTAAAGAACTAATAAACTATTTATTTATTTATTTATTTATTTATTTATTTATCTATTCAAGAAGCTAAGTCCATAAAATGCACACCAATAAGAGTTTGGGTTTGGCGTGATAGCCTTCCAAAAAAAACCTTTAATTTGCAACATTAATAGATCACGATGGATCAGCATCAAATTGTACAAATAGGTGCTAAATAAGATTTTAAAAAGATTTGTGCGAAAAATTATTTCTCTACAAAGAATTTATTTTCTTCCTAAATGGCCCCCGAAGAGTAATATTTAATCATGTTGGATTTACACCAAGCTTGATAAACAGATGAAAATAGGGTGCTTAACAACTTATATTCCATACTTTTGTTCTATCAAAATTCCTTTGTCCTTTTCCAGAATGGGGCTCTTAAAAAAGTGTAGACATATTAAAAAAAATTTAAGTTTACTTTTTTAGAACCTCGTAATTTTGTATCTGTTTACAGAGTTTGGTGTAAATCCAACATGATTGAATATTACTCTTCGGGGACCATTTAGGGGGTAAAGGAATTTTTTTTTAGAGAATAGTTTTTGCAGAAATCTTTTTAATTATACTCCTTGCAGACGAAGTCAAAAACAAGGAATATGCAGGGTATATTTGGGGGGTAAATCATGAATGCATTTTAAGAAAAAAAATTTCATATAAACATGTGTCCGATAATCACAAAAAAGTTGGGGGTGAATAACCTCCATAGTACCACGAAATGTGCCCCTTTTAATTATAATTATTAACTTTTGCGCATTTTATGCCTTAAGGCATGAAAATTACCCGTGCTAAGTTTCAAATAAATATCGGTTTAGTTTCTTAGTAATCTTAAATTTTTTTTTCTAAAAATGGGTTTAAGAATTACCCCCTGAATTTTTTTCTAGTTATTTGGTAACACCCTGTATTTCGATTTTATTTAGCATCTATTTGTAAAATTCGGTGCAGATCCATCGTAATCTAATGTTTCAAAATAAAGGGAACTTATGGGGGGGGGGCTATCACGCCAACTCTTATTTGAGTGCATTTTGTCAATTTAGCTTCCCATGTAATAAATCGGACTGTTGTATATTTGTTGTAAAAATTGCTATGTTTTTTTATTAACCATCTAGGCTTACTAGTTTTCTTTTTGAAAACACCTTGATAATTGTTGGTAGTTAGCGGCGGGTAAGGTAAGAGTGAGTGTTAACGTAGTTACGGTAGGTCGGTGTAGTTAGAAGTAAGTAAGTAAACCTTATTGAATTCATTAATGTTTATTAATGCAGTTAGTGGAACCCAATTACAATTAGTTACTATCTACCTAGCTACACAGTCTGTAGTTCACACCAAAGAATTTCAGAATTTAACACAATCTTATTACAAGTGGCGACGCCAACGACGCTACCGATGCCAACCGACCCACCGACGGACGGACTACCGAAGTGTGCCTTCAATTACATCATTTATTAAATCTTCTTCCTTGGTATGCAAACATGATAATTGTTTCAATAAATCAAGATCATTTTTAGGTTAAGTTATTTTACTGTAAATAGCGCGCAGTCGCGTTGCAATTTAACTGATTGTCGCGTTACCATTGGAATCTTGCTTATCTTGAGAGATACAAAATAAAAATTATGCTTATTCTTTTTTTTTCCTTATAACATTGGGATAATAAAAACTTGACTTTACGAACAAAATTTTGTTGAAAAAAACATTCTTCTCTACGCTTTGTTACCTACAAATTATCATTAGCTTTTCTTATGGACAAATAATTAAATTTTTATAGGTATAAACCGAAAAAATTTGGTAACTGTATTCTGATTTTAGTGTTTTTATTATGAACCAAAAAAATTTGCTTTAGACGTGGTTTTCCTATTAAAATGTTAAGGCTAGAGATTCAAATTCACAGTTTCGAAGATCTGTGCTTCTACAAGCTCGTATATGTCATCTCCGTTGAGCTTCTATTAATTCTACTAAATAGCAAATCTACATGAAGGCCCCTACAAACGTAATATGGTTTTATTTAAATCGGTTAATTCTTTGTGTCGAAAATCTGACTTCAAAAAACAAAAATATTATAATGACTTTTGAAGTCAGATTCTCATTACATAGAAGTATGCAATTTAAATTAAACCATAATTCGTTTGTAGCCCTATTTTTGTAGTTTTTAAATTTTTGGTTTGAATATAGGATGGGGCCCTCATGTAGATGTGCTATTTGGTAGAATTGACGGGAGCTCAACGAAGATGACTTATACGAGCTTCTAAAAGCACAGATTAGAAGATCTGTGAAATTGAGTTTACTTTTAAATTTAAATGACATGCGTATAACTTGGCGTCATGCCTAGGGTCGAAGTGAATCTTAGATTCCACCATTTTATATCAGACTTTGACCGTTCACGCGGCTGTTGTTAACCTTGGACACTGGCGGCTTTGGCCACCTACTATCACTGAGCTGACCTACTCATAGTGCCTGCATAGCAGGACATGAGTTAGGCCTACCTATGTGTGAGTCACTTTTGCTTCGGCAGATGGCGGTAACATCTCAAGTCCTTCTTTCGACATTTGTTGAAATACAGTATCTTAGTTTCTTAAAGTTATGCATCGACTATCCCTGATACGTGATTTTGATGAGCCCCAATAGTGCGAAACAGCTGTGTATCACTTCAGGTTTAGTAGGTGCATACCTTTAAGAAATAAAGAAGGACTTCTTTTATAACTTGACGTTCCACCCCACCTAGGGTCGAATTGAATCTTAGATTCCACCATTTTATATCAGACATGTGTATGTTTTTTCTTACATTTCATCCCAAACATATCATTATTAGTTCTAACCAAAATCTACAATCATAGATAAAAGCAGATAGAGACACAATAGAATATGAAAGCCACCTAATTATCCTATAATTATCACTTAGAGGGAGGGTCGAAAGACCAACCCTTGCACATGTTACACTTAGCAGAGCTACAATATGTCAAATTGAGTGTAAACCCATTCTATTGTCCTCAGCATGTCAATGAGGGGTCCATACTTGCGGGTGTCTCTACTCTATACTCTATAGTCTATGCGTATACATATGTTATGGTGTAGAGTGACATATATGCAGTGTATTAAGACACCCTGAGTGCTCATTATATTCCCATATGTACACATAAGATCAAAGTGGGTCCTGACAGTGCTGACAACCCTATATTTGGCGTAATGATGCTCTTAGCTTAGCTTAGAGGAGATTAAGGGATTTGTTTTATTTTGCGATTGTGGTAATTGTTAACGCGTGCTGTATGTACTGTGTGTGTGGATGTCAAGTGTATCAATAGATTATGCCTTTTTGTGTTAAAGTCGCTGTCTTATTATACTCTTCACAAGAGATATACTCTTGTGAAGAGTATAATAATATGCAATCGATCAGAAAATCCTAAAATTGTCAATTTTCGTCGTAGAGCAAACATTTTTCGTGCGTTTCATGACTTTTTAAGATTTTCATTTTTTGTCCGTCCGTCTGTCTGTCTGTCTGGTGTATGTCACGTTTCTTGTAAACACGCTATCTTAAGAACCAAAACTCCTATCCAATTCAAATTTTAGGGAAAAATCGATCCCTATAAGAGGAAAAACCCTATTGTTTTTGACGAGAATCCGAGTACTGCAAAACCCCCTTTTCAGCCCCCCAAATGAAAAAATCGTAGCTCGACTATTATTAAATTTACAAAAAAAAAATATTCGACATAAAATATAGACAATTTAATTCTTCGACAAAAAGTATTCTTTAGTTTTTTTGTCCGACCCCCCAATTACCCCCCAGCACAAAAAGACCTTCTATCTCTGTTATTGTTCCATCTACAAAAAAAAATATTTTTTACAAAATTAATAAAAATTTAATTTTCTATTAAAAATGTTAGTTCTTTTTTTGTAAAGTTAGCTAGTAAGGTTAAAAAAACAAAAACTAAAAGATTTCAATAGCAAAAAATGTCTAAGTCCAAAACGCGTCGGTCAAGAAGGCCATGCCAGAAATATTTCAAACAAAGAAACAAAACCAGCTGTCTGAACAAAAATATCTTAAACGTCAGAACTGACGTTTATCCTCTTTGTTAACAAAATTCTTCGTGTTTTCTGTTAATAGTTTGCACTCTTCGCAGATTTTATTTACATAATTTTTTTTTACAAGAAACTATTAATTATCCTATAATGGTTTTCTTGCGAAGAGTATACCATAGAATGTGTAGCAATTATATAAAAAGTTGATTTAGCTTTGATTTACAAAATATAACACTACACTTCTACCGATTCCGAATTCTACTCGAGCTACTTATTTGTGAAGAGTAACTTCTACGCGTTTCGACTTCTACCCATTCTAGTTTTATACAACCTGTTCATAAATTGGTGTACCTGTAGGGAATGTTTTTGGGAAATTCCTAAAGATCCCCAAAAGAAAGAAATGTTCAAAACAAATCTATCTAAATTTTGACGCATAAATGCAATGGTACGTTATTGGGGCATGTCTAGGAACCCCCAGAAAATTGTTAAAAGAGTCATCCTTAAAGATATGAAGCCCCAAAGTTCCAAACTTTAAACGCTTATCTTGAAGTAAACAACACATATTAACGAAAAAAAATTCTAAGTATAAACGCACTATCTTAAATTATTTAACCTTTTGTTTATTTTTCAAATGATCAAATTACATATATTTGTAATTAATGTAGTTTTACCAAAATGTTATGAAATGAAGCTGACAACAATGTCAATAAAATCTAATGTAAAAATGTATGATCAAGAATCTATGCAGATAAGTTTCTAAGGTGTATTTTCACAATCAATGTTGCCGTACTTATGTTACTATGTTAGCATTTTTCTATGCGAACATAACCTATTAATTTTTAAGTAAGGCTAACCTTTGCTTAGGTGGGTTGACTAACCAAATAAAAAAAAAGAAAATGGCCCATTGGATGTTTTGACAACAAGATTCCAAAGATTGTTAAGATAGAAATTCCAAACTTTAAATTTTTGAACAACCGGGACGGACCGACGTAAAACGTTGAATTGCGCGCCGACAGCTGCCCTATTAATTCTCATTGTGACAACAATTACTATTGATGACAGAATCTGTATGACAGAGATGGAATGATACATGGCGCCACTCTATAAAGCGACAATATCTGTCAATTTGACATCGAGGCATTCTAGAGCTTGTATCATCTCTTGTCAAAAATATGTCAAGTTTTTTTTACTTTCTTTTACAATATTTTTATAAATTTTACGATGTTTTATTATTATTAATTGATGGAAGACGACAGCCAACGTTTGGCTCATCATGGACTGGAATGGAATATATTGCAGTCCAAATAGTCGTCACTTAGATGCCCGGACCATGTCCCTAGGACTCTCCCGGGCTTGCAAAAGTTGCCGCCACCAATACCGAACAACGTATTGTAATTTTCTTGTAACTTTAAGAAGAATCATACGAATATATATATCGTAAAAGTGCCTAATCAGGTCAGGACAGTCAAATCAAATTTAGAAGGGATGTTAGGTAAAATTTGTTGAACATAAAACAGGAAAAACGTTCAAATTAGTTTTATCAGGAAAAGCAACCTATAATCATTTGATATTTTGTAAATCTAAAAAAGTCAGGAAAAATCAGGAAATCCAGTAATTAAATTTGAATGACCTCCCTGGCAGACAGTCTCCACTGTAAACACTCCCTTAGACGCAACTTAAAAGGTGACTTATTCAAGCCCCAACCTAGGTGGAACTCAGGAAATAGCTTGACTTAGGAACAAAAATTAAAAAACAACAAAGCTTACCTGTGTGATCCGATATCCTAGAAGCAGGCGGCGTATGCGTAGGCGTATGGTCTACATGGCCATGACTGAGTCCCCCATAAATAGCAGAGAAGTCCTCAGCAGAGCTCCCACTCGTGTTACACTTCCTCTGTCCCCCTTTATCTCCCATCAAGTGCCCGTGATGGTCCTCCAACAACCCTCCAACACCTAGCAAGTTACCTACTCCCACTAAGTTAGGTCGTAGTTCGTCCATCATTGCCTTTGTTGTCTGGGCGGAAGAAGGACAGGTATTGAAGTTAAGTTGACGGCTGAATATGGCAGGGAAGATGTTAAATTGATGAGCACTGCTTAAGTCTTGCTCTGAGGTTGTTATGGGGGCTGAGGCGCTATTGCCGATGGCCCCCAAGCAACTGGGGACGGCCTTGAAATCCAATTTGAGGCAGGTAATTACTTTTGGGTATTTTGGGGCATTAAAAAGATGAAAAACGCCGCGCGAGATTTGTTTTTGGTTTATTTTCTATGTTTTTACGGTTTTAAAGGTTGTTTTATTAGTGTTAATCTATTGCGATTTGTAGCTCGCGTTTGAGTCTTTAACACTGCCTTGTTTTAAAAGTGCAGGGTTTAATTTTACGCCGATTTAACACTTTTTGTTGGTTTTTAAAGCAAGTGTGTTTTTTTGTGGTCGTTCAAATAAATGTTTGTTTTTACTGTCTTGCACTGCACTATTAGTTGTTTTTTGGACGGGATTTTGTTCATTCGCTTTGTACTGTATCTGTTTCACTGTCTTAGCACTTAACACACTTGCTTTTTTTTGTTCATTTTTCGAAAGTAGGTATTCCTCTTGAAATGATTTAACTGCAAATAAAATGTCTTATGTTAAACATAATTAAAAATTGTATTGTATTTGAAGTATTTGAGAAACAATTGAATGTAAACTTTTTTTCGCACTTTGCTAATATTTTTGACATATTTAATTCTTGCTGCAACGACAATTAAGTCGAGGTAAAATTTTGTGGATCGCTATTTTCGTTATTTTCAAATATCTGTCTACATTTTTGGCAAACAAAATATTGAACCGTTCGGAAAACATTAAAAAACCTTGTCAAATGGCGACGGTCGACGCAAGGTTTAAACCATTTGGTCCTGCTAGTAAATTTCGTAATTTATGTGACACAGACTAATAAAAAATTATGTTCCTCATAAAGTGGACAACATTTTGGGATTCGCGATTTATGTGGTTATTGCTTAAAGCTGCAAATACTATCGATTACTGGAGAATGCTCTGATCGGTCTGATCAAGCACAAAATACAATTTTTTGGAAATTGACTTTTTTGGTAAAAGGTGTTTAATGATTTGGAGGTCCAAATAAAAACGTTAACAGATGTTTACTCGTTTTGGTGTCCATTCTAAATGATAAATGTTAAATTTTAAGTACTATCTGTCCATAACTATTTTTGCCATCCATTCAAAAAATTTTTAATCGGTCGGCGCGCGGCGGCGTTAAAATTTCTGTATTGACAATTCCAACAAGAAAAATGTCACATTTGTTGGCAGACAAAAGTGATTCGTAGCAAGGCATACTTCATTTTATCAGGCTGGCGCACTCTCATGTTTATTTTTTGAATCCATATTTTCTAGAAGGTCCAATTTTTGTGACGTCACAAAAATTAGTTTGGCTACTTGCTAACGGTATCACTTTAGTCACCAATAAAAGTGAATACAGTTTTTTTTTAGCATTTACTAGGGTTTTATACTAACAAACATATTTTTGAAAAAAATTTGGGTGGCCGTTTAATATTCGTACTTCCGACTGGTAAATCAAAATTTTAATTGGCTTACTTGTTTTGCGTAAAAAGACAGTTACCACCTCTTTTATTAAACTTTAAATTAATCTTGCTTTTTTTTGAAAATTCAGTTTATTTTCATGCATATCAGGTTTTACATTTTTAGGGTATAGTCCGTAAGTCATTTTGGTACAACAAAGGTCCAGAATACAACTTGTTACACATAAAAAAATAATTGTTACTGTCATTTTGGTTTACCAAAATGAATTACACTATTAGTAAACCTTAGCATTTTTTTACAATCAATTTAGTTAGATTTAAATTCAAAGAACTTCGAGATCTGTGTTTCTACATACGTCTTAAATAATTTTTATTTATTAAAATGACACCAATATCTCATTTTTTTAATGTTGGCTCTTGGTCTGTTACTGCATAAACTGACTGATTGAAAATGGATCATGATTCGATAGATTCTCAAAGGAATTCATACAACCGAATTAATTACAACAACGACAAAAAAACAGTTTCAATTTTTGTAAAGGTTTTAAATACAATTTTCTTTTAAGATGGGCGCGGACCAAAATGCAAAGAGATGTGGCTATACAGGGTGTCCCAGAATTGGCGCATCACCTGTATGGTACGTTGTTGGGGCATGCCCAGGGATCCCCAGAAAATTGTCAAAAAAAATCCATCTCATACACCCTCAAAGATATGAGGCCCCAAAGTGCAAAACTTTAAACGCATATACCTTAAAAACAACAGCACGTATTAACGAAAAATATGGTTTAATACAAAGCTGCAGTCTATCTTAAACCATTTCACCAATTTTTCTTCTTTCAAATGGTCAAATAAAATTTTTATAATCAATTTAATTTTACAAAATTTTCTTGAAATAAGCTGACAACAATGTCAATAAAATTTTATGCAAAAGTGTATAATCAAGACTTATAGATGGGATTTTTAGATTTATTTTCCTAGACTGTGTAGTAGTTTCCTAGACTGTGTTGCCGAATTTAAGCAACTTTGTTCGCATTTTCCTCAATGAATATAACAGATGGATTTTTTTTAACAATTTTCCTGGAATCCCCAGGCATGCTCTAACAACGTACCATACAGGTGGTGCGCCAATTCTGGGACACCACGTATAAACAGTCAGCATGTTCTATCTTAAACTATACAACTTACATTTCAAATATTTTATATCACCAACCACATTATACACAAAACAAAAAACCGCACTTAACGTTCCACTGAAACTCCTAATGAATTACCCGCGCGGTAATAATTTCCAATAACAATTGAACCTGGCCTAATATTCGTTACTGATTTAATTAAATCCCAAAATAGAGTTAAGTCAGATCTCAATATACAATATTAGTGTCTGGCTTATGCCGACCGGCCGGGGCTTAACATGAAGTGAATATAACTATATTAACTCGTGATATGTCTGTTCTCTTATCTCTTAGGCAGCCTTAACAACTCATAGAAACACCCTACACTCACCCTTATTCACTTTACCAACGCAAACAACAAGGACATACTTACTTGGGCATGTTCGTATGTCTCTAATCCTCTGCAGAATAAGGGTTGTTAGTTTGGACCAATAGGAATCGTCGCGTGTTTGGATTATGCTTCATAATTGGCGCAACGTTGAGCTTGTTGCTATGGTGACGCCAATCCTTGTCGGCTTTTGTTAAAATGGCGCTTTTAGAGCGTTTTGCCTAGAAGCGCTTTTCGCTTTTCCATTTTTGTGTACGTTCGTACGTTAGGGTTGTTTTGACATTAGTATAGCATCAGGGTGGATTGTTCAGCTTGTTTTGCCTGCTCTTTAGACGTAAATGCGCAGGCAGGGGTTCAAATTCGAAAGAAAAATGTTCATTTTATGCGTTTGCCGTTTGGTTGAATAGCATCAGGAAATCTAGTTTGTAAGATATCGCTATTTAATTAGGCTGTTTCTTTTTTAATGGGACATCTCTTGGTTCATTAGTTCAATAACTTGTTTAAATAACCCTTGGTAAAAGGTTAGGTTAAGAATCATTCACGTCAATCGCGTTATACGCCATAGTGATGACGAAATATAAAGACAAAATTGCATAGTTTCCATGGTTTTAAATTAATTGTCAAAAGAATTGTTAAAACCATGAAAACTACGATGCGATTTTGTCTTTGTTGCCTTGAGTGACAACACATTTATATGGCGTATTATAAAAAATATTGACAATTCCAATTAGATAAATGTCCCTTTTTTGTCAGACATGTAGCGGTGCCTACGTCATTTTGTCAGGCCGACGCTCTTTCTTGTTCATTTTTTTAATCCTTTGGCCTGATAATCTAGATGGTCCAGTTTTGTGACGTCAGAAAACTTTTTTGTTAGTTTGTCTACTCGATAACAGTGTCGCATAGTTAGCAATAAAAGTGAATAGTATGCACAACAAATGATCTTCAAGTGATTATTCTGTATATGACAATTGTTAAATTTTAATCCATATGTCACAATTTTAAATTAATATTTTCATACGAAATCCTGTTTAGAATGCTTAAATTTTTAGGATACTTTAAGATTTTTAACGACATTTCTATAGAAATGAAATAGAACTGTGTAAAATGTTAATTTTCTTTTAAAAAATTAACCTAAAATTTAACATTTGTAATACAGAATAGAATAGGCACTATACAGGGTGTCCGCGATCAATGTGCTTTTTTTTTAATGAAAGATAGCTGGAAAAAATCCAAGACATTTGGTAAAAACAGTTTTTTGAAAAAGTGCCCCCCTTCGGAAATAACGGCCTTCAAACATGCAGACTAAAAACACTTAATCATAAATATTTACCAAACGATTTCACCTACCATCATGAAAGTTGTACTATCAATAAATGTAATAAAAAAGGTCATTTTAAACCCATTTTGAAATTTGGCGCCCCCTTTAAAATGGGTAGTAGTGTTGATAAAAACTGCATGTAATTTCTTTACCTTTGAGAATTTTGTAATTTTATATATTTTTTTAAATACCCCAATTCAAGTAACAACTTTTTTTCCACTTGAAATTTCTTAGAAAGTGTACCTTTTACGAATAAACTACCAAAAACACCTTTGATGTACCCCATATTTTTGCATAAGACTAGACTTTCTTTTGAAATTTGTATGTCACTGTCATTACATTGAAGTAAGTTTTTTGTCAAATCAACGCAAAATATGGGGTACATCAAAGGTGTTTTTGGTAGTTTATTCATAAACCGTACAGTTTCTCAAAAATTTCAAGTGAAAAAAATGTTTTTACTTAAATTGGGGTATTTAAAAAAATACATAAAATTACAAAATTCCTAAAGGTAAAGAAATTACATGCAGTTTTTATCAACACTACTAGTGTTTAACCCATTTTAAAGAGGCCCCCAAATTTCAAAATGGGTTTAAAATGACCCTTTTTATTACCTTTATTGATAGTACAACTTTCATGATGGCTGGTGAAATCGTTTGGTAAATATTTAAAGGGGGGCACTTTTTCAAAAAACTGTTTTTACCAAATGTCTTGGATTTTTCCCAGCTATCTCCCATTAAAATAAAAGCACATTGATCGCGGACACCCTGTATATGGTACTAAAATTGACGTAAAACCGCGATGATATGCATTGTTGGGATCACTGAAAAATAAAAAAAAATTAACTTTTTTAATCTTTGAGGAAAATATATTTAAAGTTGCATAAGTTTGGCAACACAGTTTATAGGAAATACATCTAAAAAAACTCACCTATCATTATTGTCACCTCTTGTAAAATTAAATACGCCACATTAATGGTGACGTCACATAAAGCCAAGAAAGACAAAATTGCCTTCTACATATTTTTCATGGTTTTGAAGTTTTGTGTTCAAATTTTAAGGTAAAATACATACAATCCAATGAATGGTGAATGCGCTAACACACTTGCTCGCCCGGCGCATTCGCCAAAATTTGATTAAAACCTACCAACGAGCGATTCACAAAATTTCACCTCGACTATTACTCTTGCTATGAATCAGTTAACGAATTTTAATATTGTCGAAACATTGTCGATTATCATGTTTTTTATTTTGTCCTCTATCTACCCTCCTAAACAATGCACTCGTTTCAAGGACATCTTGTGTAATATAACCCATTTTTTTTTACCAAAAATATTGAATATTTGTAATCAGCCCCTAAAATTTTTATTTTTCGCCTAAATGTCCTCAAATTTTTTTGCTACACCTAATGTGTTGGACTGATATAAGTCCGTTCATGCAGAGATAAGAATTGGAGGCTAGCAAGGCTGCCAACATTCAACTAAGAAGGACACGGAGAGAAGCGATGAACAGAAAATTGAATTTATTTTTCAATCATTGCTGGCTGATGCGAGGGGATGGCCGGACAGACATCACGAGGGGAGGGGGAGGGGGGGAGGTAAGGGTCGCACGTGTACATCATGGGCGAGGCAGCACACTACGAAAAACTTTGTAAAAAACTACGTGCGGGATATGCGTTTTGTTGAACTGTTAAAGTTAAAATAAAATGGTTGGAATTGGAACTTTTATTTTAGGACTAAGCTATGTGTTTAGTTTACGCTGTTTTTACTCAGAATCTTTCTGTTGTGGTAAAATTTCATAGGCACTGTTAAATAAACCAAAAATCAAATTAATTAACATTTTCAAATTCAAAAAAAAAAAAAAATACGTATAAAGAATGGGCATGTTTCACAAGTAACAAAATAAAAATTTTTGGTTAAAACTAAAAAGTAGACTTAGGCATGAGCTTTCACTAAAAATCTCGTGTTTATCCAGTGGTTGGTTTAGGTGTTCTAGCGCTCCAAAGTTTAAATTTTTGGGGCACTTCCCCTCGATTTTGGGGCACTTCCCCTATCCCTTCCACTATCTTAAGGTATATTACATTGCTTAGCAACATAAAAATGTATTCTTTTCTATGTTTCTTAAGTCAACGCTTAGTGACAGATTAGCTAAAATATGAAGTATTTTTATCTTTTTTTTTAATTTATTTATCGTGGTGTTAATAAAAAATACCGAAAATGTAAGTAAAACAATAAATTAAGTAAAAAAATAGAAAATGTCACTTTGACAATGAAGTAAAAGTATAGATTCAAGAAGGTGGAAGGGGAAAAATGGCTGTTAAAGCTGGTCCAATTTAACGCAATTTTTAAATTTAATTTATTTTTTTTCTCGAAAAGTAGAGACTTGTGTAGTCTAAAAATTTGTAAAACAACATAGTTTAATAAGAGGAATCGTTTAAGCAAATCAAATTTTTTCATGAAACTAGCCCATTATACCTGTTTTTATATCAAAAATAGAATGGGTATAATTTCTACAGTGAAAAAATGGCGCATAAACGCGATGATACGCTCCTGGGGACATTCTCATGGATCCATAGAAACTTGTCAAATCCATCGTTATATTCATCGAGAACGTGCGAACAAAGTTGCATAAGTTTGGCAACACATTTTGTAAAACACATCTTAAAAACTTATCTAGATTCTTGAGCATTCATTTTTGCATTAGATCATATTGACATTGTTGTAAGCTTCATTTCATAAAAATTTTGTAAAATTAAATATATGTAATTTGACCATTTAAAAGATAAATGGTAAAACAATTTAAGATAGATTGTGCCTTTGTATTTAGCCATTTCTCTAGTTAATATGTGTTGTTATCTTCAAGATATAAGCGTTTCATGATTCGCACCTCATATCTCCGAGGGTATACGTACTTACTTTAACAAATTTAATACTGATGGTACTTCTTTTTTTGTGAGATCAAGTGTAACAAGCCTCAAAAGTTACAAAACAAGAAGTCCTTGCCCTAATAATAATTTAATTTAAAGGTATAGGACCATTAGGTCCTGACTGACCGAGCTCAAATATTTTATATCGAAACAAAAAAACATTTCCTTTCAATTTCTACAATTTCAATTAAATTATATAGGTACATTTTCTCGTAAGTCATTTGATATTTTTTCCTTTAATAAAATAAAGGTTTTCTATTTTTTGTCCAGTTTGCCTCATGAATCATGATGTCTAATGTTTTGTAAAAGTAGATCAAACTAGAAATGGGTAAAAAACGAATGTTTCTTAAAACATTCAAGAAATTTTAGTGTTCACTCTTAAAAGGGGCCTTTGAGGCAAGCACAGATTTAAGTAATTTTGTATGTTCTTACAAAATGCTAAAAATAATAGTCATAATATTTCCAGATAATAAAATACTGTCATTTTTCTTAAAAATTGCGGTGATGAACATTTCTTGCAACTAAATAAAAAAATATGAGAACTAACAATCTAGCAATACACCATATTAGTATGGCGTCACTGAAGCTAAAACAGCCAATCGGTTTTATGGCTTTTAGGTTTTGACAATTACACTTGTTTACGAGAATTACTTCTTGACTCGTAGTCACTAAAACCATGGAAACTAGCTTCAATGACGTCACCACTAATATGGCAAATAACGAACACTAAAAGCCTACCACAGGGTGTCAAAAAAATGACGCATATAAACGCGATGATACGCTCTTGGGGCATTCTCAAGGATCCCTAGAAAATTGTCAAAAAAAATCCATCTGTTATATTCATCGCGAAAAATGCAAACAAAGTTTCACAAATTCGGCAACACAGTCTAGGAAAAAACATCTAAAAATCTATGAGTCTTAATCATACACTTTTGCATTAGATTTTGTTGACATTGTTGTAAGTTTCATTACATGAACATTTTGTAAATTTAAATTGATTATAAAAATGTAATATGACCATTTAAAAGATAACAAATGGTGAAATGGTTTAAGTTAGACTGTAGCTTTGTATTAAACCATTTTTTTGCTAATATGTGTTGGTATCTTCAAGATATAAGGCCGATTTATACAACGTAACTTTCACTTTACTTCCGCTTTACTTCGGCGTAACTTAACCGAAAATTAAATAAAATGCATGGGAATGTATTGGCAAATTTATACTTCACTTTAGCGCTACTTTGCTGATTCATTTAGCTTAAAGTCGTACCAAGTCGTACTAACTCGAGACCCGAGCTTGGCCATCATGCGCAAAATTTGCAAAAATGAGATATTCGCCCTTATTGTCAAGGGTAGTGATTACGGAATATCGCTTCGTATACGATACCTGTTAGGTCTTCTTATGTAGGTTTTACGAAGCGATATTCCGTAATTACAGCCCAGGTATAAATTGTCAGAAGTCGCGAGTTCAGACACATGCGCATACCCGTTCCCAATTTCACGTAACTTTACAATCTATAAATTAAGCAAATTTGTTAAGTTACGCGGAAGTGAAGTTACGCCGAAGTAAAGTAAAAGTTACGTTGTATAAATCGGCCTATATGCGTTTAAAGTTTAACACTTTGGGGCCTTAAAAATTCGAGGGTATTTAAGAATTTTTTTAACAATTTTCTGGGGCTTCCTAGACATGTCCCAACAACGTACCATTGCGTTTATGCACCATTTTTTTTGACACCCTGTAGATCAAATTAATGGACTATATTCAAACAAAAAACGGTTGGGGATACCCTAGATATCTCTATCATACAGGCATGCATTTTGGTTATTTTGCTGTAACGTGATTGTTTTTTTAGGGATGTTTTTAAAACTTTGTCAGCAAATAGACTCTGGTTTAAAAAAAATTCTTCAACATTTCTTTGCCAATTTGGTTTATTTTGAAACACTAACAAAAACTGAATGCAACAATACACTTAAATGCTCTCCTAGTCAAACGTTTTTCAAATGTATACCTTCTAAACCTAATTGGTAGCCTGTCTTTCTAAATAATAAAGCTAACACGTTGGTCGTGTGTCACAACTTAAGCTTGATTTAGAGATCAATTAACTTAACTTCACTTATAATTAACGTAGCGCGACTGAAATAAATTATACGAAAGATGAAATCGCATTTACAGATCCAATTAACTTAACTTGACGTTTACTTAAGGTTCTATTTCTTAATTTTGGTAAATTTTATCTAATTTTATGTTAAGTAAGCCTCTTCACAGAGCCATCTATCGGCTACTAGACCAAATTTTTAAAATTACAAAGATTATCGAAGAATTTCATATAAATTTCTGTATATTTACAGAAATAAGACGATTCTAACATTTACCGATAGATGGCGTTTAATAAATTTTCTTTTGATTAACTAACGTATAAATTTATACTATAAATGCCTTAATTTAGTCAAGTCAAGTTAAGTGGAGTAAAGTAGCTTTGAGTGGCGTTGAGTTAAGTTAATTAATCTCTAAATCACACTTTAAAAAGCGTGTGCCACTCCGCCCATTTTAGTAAATATTTACAAACGTAGCCCGGCCCTTTCTTTTCAGCCAATTTTGTAACCAACTATCAAACAATCACTTAATCAAAACAATTGCAAACACCCCCCAATTACCTAATAATAAATTTAAAAAATAAGGTTGCTGGTTGAAAAATCAATGCTTTATTTCATCGGCGGCATTGATCTTATGAATAATAGTCAATTACTGGGCGCGGTTCTTTTCTTCTTTATAAATTAAAGGTAATAATAGGACTACGACCAAAGTTTGATGGCTCTGACATAGTGCCAATTTTAAATTTGAAAAGACCCTGTGAAGTCCTATGTCAAAAATTACAGAAAACTTTATTAATACTACCAAATTCTTATAAATATAATTAATTTAGAAGCTCCGTAAAATGAAAAAATCTAGTGATGGGAATAATCGACTTTTTTGAAAATCGATTTTTTTCGCTCAATAAAATTAAACAGATCTTTATTATCTCTAGGTCTTTGAATGTACAGGGTGTCAAAAAATGGCGCATAAATATTATTACGTTGTTGGGGCATGTCAAGGAGCCCCAGAAAATTGTTTAAAAAATACTCAAATACCCTCGAAGATATGAGGCCCAAAATTGCGATACTTTAAACGCTTATAAGGCGATTTATAGAACGTTACTTTCACTTTACTTCGGCGTAACTTTACAGAAAATTAAATAAAATACATGGGAATGTATTAGCAAATTTATACTTCACTTTAGCGCTACTTTGCTGATTCATTTAGCTGTAAGTAGTACTGTCAAAAGCCGAGCTTGGCCGATCATGCGCAAAATTTGCAAAAATGAGATATTCACCCTTATTGTCAAGGGTGGTTATTACGGAATATCGCTTCGTACGAAACCTGCTGGTCTTCTTATGTAGGTTTCGTACGAAGCGATATTCCGTAATTACCGCCCAGGTGTAAATAGTCAGAAGTCGCGAGTTCAGACACATGCGCATACCTGTTCCCAATTTCACGTAACTTTACAATCTATAAATTAAGTCAAATTTGTTAAGTTACGCCGAAGTAAAGTGAAAGTAACGTTCTAAGTATAAATCGCCTTTAATGCAAAAATGTATGCTTAAGAATCTAGATGAGTTTTTAAGATGTATTTTACAAACTGTGATGCCGAACTTATGCAAGTTTGTTCGTATTTTTAAAAGCTTTTATTTAACTCGCATTGTATGTATGTTTGTATGTATGTATGTATGTATGTGTGTTTGTGTAGTACAAATCTTGCAACTCGATTTTGAAACACTTACACTTGACCAATTTTTTCTGAAATTTTGTACACATGTAGAAGTCCGGTGACAATGCAAAATGGTTATTTTTTTAGTCTTAAAAACTTAATATGGCGTCCACAACAAAATGGCGGATGATATTTTTCTAAACAATTTTCACGATATAGGTATCAAATGAAAGGTTATGACCAATAGAATACAGTAAAATATATGACATAATTCAAAAGCCAATATGGCGCCCAACAAAATGGCGAAGTAGCTTTTTCTTAACTATTTTTTCGATATGGGTATCAAATGAAAGGTTATGACCAGTAGAATACAGTAAAATATATGACATAATTCAAAATCCAATATGGCGCCCAACAACATGGCGAATTAGCTTTTTCTTTACTATTTTGCCGATATGGGTATCAAATGAAAGGTTATGACCAGTAGAATACAGTAAAAGATATGACATAATTCAAAATCCAATATGGCGCCCTAAATAAAATGGCGGATTATCTTTTTTTAACTATCTTGCCAATATGGGTATCAAATAAAAGGTTATGGCAATGACATACAAAATGAAATGAAAAAAATCTACAGTAAAAACATAAAACTAAAAAATGTAAAATAAATTAATGTAAAAAAAGTTTTTAAGAAAAAAGCTTTTATTAGAATGCCCTAAAAAGAAAAAAATAAATTTTTTTAATTAAATTAAACCCATTAATTTGTCACAATATACACTTTTTATGATATAAAAGCTTGTCGCGAAATTTACTATTGCAATTAATAAAAAAAATACAATACTTATACCATTTACCAATTTTTAATTTAGGTGGTTTTAAAAAAAGAAAAAATGTAAGTATTTTACAAAATAAATTTACATAAATGCAGAATTTCGGGACAAGCTTTTATATCATAAAAAGTGTATATTGTGACAAATTAATGGGTTTAATTTAATTAAAAAAATTTATTTTTTTCTTTTTAGGGCATTCTAATAAAAGCTTTTTTCTTAAAAACTTTTTTTACATTAATTTATTCTTGATGAATATAACAGATGGATTTTTTTTACAATTTTCTAAGGATGCCCTGAGAATTCCCCAAGAGCGTACCATCACGTTTATGCGCCATTTTTTGGACACCCTGCATATTTAAGCTCTCTGGTATAAAAACAATCTTGTTAAATGTTATAAACGCGGGCAATGGTAGGTTGGGTATCGAGAAAAGGGTCTAAAGAAAACAGTGCCCTAAACTCGCTTTCCCATTAAAAACTCATTAAACACCGTCTTTCCAATTACAAACTTTGCAGCTAACTTTGCTTTTTTATACGTTTTTCTATTGCTTTGCTAGCTTGCGGACATCGAAAAGCACTCACTACGTTATAGGTACATACTTTTATTATCCTTTCTTTTTTAACACTTTTCGAGCTTACTTATAAGTTTCTCGGGCAAAAAATGTTGAGAATACGAGACTTGTAGTTTGGACATATTTGTTTTTTTTTTATGTAGAAACATTCAATCAAAAATTAAGATTTTCTTAAGGCTATAGATTCAAATTCATAAATGGGATGATCTGTGCACTCAAAAGGTCGTAAAAGTCATCTTCCTGAATGTCAGTTATTTTCGAACTTTTAACAAAATATGTACAAATACGAAGTAATCATCAATAACTATGATTTAAAATATTTAGGATAATGTTTGTGATACATAGACGTGGTACGGTTTTAATGTATCGATATTCAATGGCGGATTTTTCACTTCCGGTTACGATTTTTGGTCAAATTTTAGATGAATATGTATTTTAAGCATCTTTTTTTTTTTTTTTTTTTTTGTAAAAACTAAAAAAGTTGGACATTTTGGACTTTTAACAAAATGATCTTCATTTTTAGGAGAATTTAAAAATATAAAAAAATATAGGATGTTCCATTTAAAATAAAGAAGTCAATGTTTGTTCCGAGTAAATGGAACACCCTGTCTATACAGGGTAACATTACTAAAAATAAAAATTTGGTTCATTACAAACAATCCTGCGAAAAAAAAAATTGGCTAGCATTTTTAGTTTTTGAGATAAGGGGTTGGGTCATCTTACGTGGGACACCCTGTACTGATACATCAAACAAATAAAACATCAACCTCGGAATTTTTTGGAGCTGGCGGGACTTTCGTGATAAACCTTTGTTTTGATGTTATAAATGTTGTCTCAAAAGTCACCATCGATATCGTGTGAGCGTAACTTTTTACGCGGGGTCAAAGGTCATGGAAAACCGTTTTCGCTCATAATGGCTTTAAATATGCTTCTAATGACTTTTGGAGTTATTACATAAAATATAGATCGAGAAATTCTCTACATATTTGATCTTGGGTGGACATTTTTAAATCAACCCTTACCCACCTAGGGGCTGTAGACTGAAGTGCGTACCCCATATTTCAAACACCGCTAAAATGGTTGCATTTAATGATTAAGAGATGTCCATTCGTAAATTTATTCCTTAGGTTCTATTAAACAATTTGAGAAGGACAACTTCTCAAATAATCCCCTGGGGGCTAAAATTCACCCCCATGCAACTTTTTTTTAAATCATCCCTCTTGGATAAAATATTAGCCCAATGGGGCTGTTTTTGTTAAAAATGTTTAAATATAATCAATTAATAGGAAACGACAATTTTTTTAATCATGTAGCTGAAAACCGTTTCATAAAAAAAATGATTAATTTTTGGAAAGATGGGGGTGGATTTTAGCCCCCAGGGGATTATTTGAGAAGTTGTTCTTCTCAAATTGTTTATCTTTGTAGTTTTAAAAACTACATTTAGTGTTAATGTAGGATGGGGCCCTCATGTAGATGTGCTATTTAGTTGAATTGGCTGGAGCTCAACGGAGATGACTTATACGAGCTTCTAGGAGCACAGTTCTTCGAAACTGTGAATTTGAATCTCTAGCCTTAATGTTCCTCTTTTAGTAAACTCTCTAGGGAGTGTTAAATAATCAAACAGTATCATTATCAAAAGCAACGTAACACCATTTAAAATGTGACCCTAAAAGCCGACAAAATTAAGTGTGCATTATAAAAAATAAAAATTTGTTTACAAAGAGCATTTTGAGTGTAGATCCATCAAGTTTGCAGTTCCAGGCTTTTTTAGATGTGTATAGATACCAATCTATCTAATGGCAGATACGGGAAACCGTATAGCACAAAGATGTTACATTACCAAAGTACTATCGTGGACATGGAATTTAAAACGATTTTTTATCAGCCACCTTTGATTTTTTGAATTTTACTCTATTGTCAATGGGGTATTTTATATCAGTTTTCGAATGTTACCTTGACAACAAATGCGTCAAATGTATTTTATTAAAATAAATTATGTAAAATGTGCTGCCGGCGAGAAAAATAGTAAGAAGATATTTCCTTTTTTAAATAATTTTGTTTTAGGATAACAATAAGGCTCTAATTTTCGTAAAATATCAGAGAAATGTTTCTTGTTTATGTCCACTTCGCATAAAACATGAGAGCCACTATTTTGACCATTTTTACAATGCAAAAATTAATCGTTTTATAATCCATGTCCACGATAGTAACATCTTTTAATATAAAATTTAGTTTGTTGTGCAATTTGTTTTCATTTTAGTTCTACGAGAGTTTTCTTTTATATTTTGTATAAAGACAAATAGGGGGCGCCAACAACGGCACCACAAGTGCCAAACAAATCCTTTAAATTTATTAGGATTATACCGAAAGTTTTGTTAAGATACGACGTGGTTTCGCCACAGTACATTTTTTAGTTAACCTCGCGAGCTGCAAGGAAATGTATACCTCTTTTTGGCTTATTCTTTACATGAAACCCCCTAGAAGTTTATTGTCGATTATTTTCAATTTTTTTGTGTAAATTCATGATTGGTCCTCATTTGCGGTTGCATGCGATTTATGAAATTCCACTACCGAACAGACTCAAAACTCTGGATCACTAATTAAAGCCAGTCTGCTTTTGTGCCTTCCTTAGAAATTGTACTGTCCAACAGAAAATAATGTTTTTTACATTCCACTGTTTATGTAAGACCTTTAAGTTGGAGTTATTTAATTGCCGTAGAATGTGTTAATCTTGCGGTGTGTCACTGGTGCATTTTTAGGTTTTAACTGACGCAAACTATCCATGTATTTCCGAGACACTACTGTTTTTGGTAGAGCTGTCTTAGGATGGGCGCTAAGACTGATGGGTCCATGTTTGAATTTCAAGAATCAGCAGGAAATAGTCTATTGATGTGGTGCATCGTCGCCAAAACTAAAAATTAGCTCAGAAAGATATTGTTGTTGAAATACATTTTTTTAGAAAGTAGTTTTCTCGACACAATTCCAATTTTCCAATAACTTTGCAACTTTCCAACGAAACTATTGTTGGCAAAATACTTTTCGTATCTCAACAAAATTATAAAAAACAAATTTCGTAATTTACTTTAAATTAGAACATGCAGCTTAAAAAAATAGTAGTTGTGTAAGTTTTACTCTTAATCGAAAAGGAGTTTATTCCATCTAGTAGTGTTGGATCTCTGGCATAGTCTGTATGATATTGCGTATGCAAAGCTAAAGCTTTTTAGCGATGTAATTGGCCACTGCAGGCTGCTTTGCTTAAAGCTTTTAGCCTACAACAACCTTTATACATTTTTAAAAAGCCAAAGTAAAAAGGTAAGCCCACCACCTTAATGGCTGGCCCGGGAATGGGTATACCTATATTACCTAAACATGTAGCTACACATTTTTATTTTGCTTACCTACCTTCCTTTAGTACCTACCTATGTTTAAAGCATGTATTTTTTAAAAACACCATTTTTATAACATAATATATCAGGGTGTCCCCGAAACGAGTGCATCTTTTAAAAGGATATATATACAGGGTGTATCACGACGAGTTTAAGGCATACGTATCTCAAAAACGGTTTGCTATATTTTTCTTAAATTTGGTATACAAAAGTTTTGGGGTAGGACGCATCTACCTAAAATATTTTCAACTTTGTGCCACTTCCGGTTATACCGGAAACTACTATCAATTTTGTTATTTTAAATGGAACTACCTATTTTTTTTTTGGTATTTTCATTCCTTTTCACATATTAAGTAAACTTTGCAAAAAAAAAATTAAAAAAAGGTTTTCATTATTTTGTAATCAAGGTTTTTCGAATTTTTTTTACTGTGGTAAAGGTTAAGAAGATTACCGATTTTTCAAAACCTAATGAATGATTTTAATTGCGGATTTGGCTTACGGTGAAATAATGGTCCGAGAATCTACTTTTGTGATTATAAATGCAAAAAAATTCAACCGGAAGTGAGATATCGGCCACTAAACCTGCCTCTTTAAAAATTAAATTATCTTATTTTTATACTCCTCGCAGACAAAGTCAAAAACGAGGAGTATATTGTGATTGTTTTGAAAATTCTAAAATCGTCAAAAATCATCCTAGAGCAAAAATTCTTGCAGATTCGTTCGTTTCATCGAATTTTGAACAACTTTCAAAAAATCCGTCCGTCCGTCCGTCCGTCCGTCCGTCTGTCCGTCTGTCCGTCCGTCTGTCACGTTTTTTGTAGACACTCTAACTTAAGAACCAAAGGTCCCATCAAGTTCAAATTTTCAGGAAAAATCGTTCTTATTAAAATCTAGGTCAAGTTCGTTGTTGGTAAAAATCGGGTCATAACAAAGGGGGCTCCTGCACCCCCCAACTGGAGAAAAAATCATATTTCAGTTATTATACAATTTACAGAATTTTTATTTCGATAATATTAAAACACCTTTTAATTCTTTACAAAAAGTATATTTAAGTTTTTTTTGTCCGGCCCCACCTAGGCCCCCCATTTAAAAAAAACAGCGTATCTTCGTTATTTATCAATTCACAAAAAAAAGTCAAGTCATAAAAATGAAAGGAAATTAAATTCTGTGTTAAAAAGTATTTTTGTTTTTTTTTTGTCAAATTTTTAAGACAAAAAAGGCCAAAAGAAAGGTTTTTAGTGATGAAAAAGTTCTAAGTCAGGTAAGTCAAGGCCCAGTCAAGGTGGCTTTGCAAAAAAAAATTAAAACAAAAGCATCTTTCTAAAGCCTATTTAAATCCTAAACGTCAGTGTCAGAATTAATACTTATTTATGCTCTTCGCTAATAAATCTTTTTTTTATAGAAGAGTTAATAGTTTAACCTCTTCGCAGATTTTTTTTATAAAAATAAAAAAATTATTTTTTATTTTTAATTTTATTATTCTACCTACTGCGAGGAGTATCCTATTAAATGTCGACATTTTATAAAAAAAAACTCTAACAGGCTCACTGATCTAACCTATTCACTGACCTAACCTATCCACTGACCTAACCCGCTCTAGTTTTTAAATAGAATGCCATAATTTTTTTTGTTGCTTCTAACTGGAGTTTTTAATACCTTTCGAATGATATATCATTGTCCTATACCTATCTCTAATAGCTTTCGAAATAATAATTTATTTTTATTGTTACATGTTATTAGGGCAAAATTGGAGTTTTTATGGAAAAATCCAGTGAGTCATGAAAACAAAAAACTATTTTAGAATAAATTTTAAAGAAAAGAAGAAGTATCTGTCACTCCACAATGAATTTAAATGTGGCAAACGTCAAATAGTTGTTTTTTGTTTTCATGACTTACTAGATTTTTCCAAAAAAACTCTAATTTTGCCGTTATTGCATGTAATTATAAAAATAAATTATTATTTCGAAAACTATTAGAGATAGGTATAGGACAATGATACATCATTTGAAAGGTATTAAAAGCCCCAGTTAGAAACAATAACAAAAATTATGGCATTACATTTAAAAAAAGTGAGATAATTTAATTTTTAAAGAGGCGGGTTTAATGGCCGATATTTTACTTCCGGTTATTTTTTTTTTATTTTTAATCACAAAAGTAGATTTTGGGACCATTATTTAACCGTAAGCCAAAACCGCAATTAAAATCATTCATTAGTTTTTAAAAAATCGATTATCTTCTAAACCCTTACCACAGTAAAAAAAAATTGAAAAACCTTAATTAAAAAATAACTAAAAACTTTTTTTGAATTTTTTTTTGCAAAGTTTACTTAAAATGTGAAAAGGAATGAAAATATCAAAAAAAAATAGGTAGTTTCATTTAAAATAACAAAGTTGACACTAGTTTCCGGTATAACCGGAAGTGGCACAAAGTTGAAAATATTTTAGCTAGATGCATGTTACCCCAAAACTTATGCATACCAAATTTGAAAAAAATATAACAAACCATTTTTGAGATACGTATGCCTTATACTCGTCGTGATACACCCTGTATATATTCGTATGATTATTAATAAACATTACAAGTCATAGTAGGTATAAGGGTTGGTATGTGACAAATATGAACATTCAAGAATATAATAAAGTTGTAAATAATATAAAAAAGTACAAATAATGTTCTTTTTGGGATGCCCATGGACAATGTTCATATACTGATAAAGCATCTGCTTCGGGGGGAGGGGCCAGAGGAAAAACCAAAAATAACTCCAGCATACCAGGGTCACATTCCAGTTAAATTACAAGGTACAATAAATTGTCAAAAATTATAGAGGTTTCAAGGTTGATATCCAATTTAATGCATTTGGAGGATAAATAGGGGACGAACAAATAGACAGATACACGGGACATGTCCTAGGTTATAGGTGGCAGTGGGCGCCGCCGTTATACACCCCTTTAAGTATACTTCACTACAAATATTTGGTCGTAAATATCTTACAAATGGTTTGTCGAAACATAATACAATTGATGAAATCATTAACGGCAATAAAAACATTCCTTTCAAACTTGTTTTAACAATTTAGTAATTTTATTTATTGTTGCTGGGTAGATGGGTTCAATAAAAAACTTTTTAATCATCTGAAACTTCTCGCTTAATAGACACGGTAAAGTGCTACGTCACGGATAACAGATCCACATTAAAAAACTGTCTGTGAAATTAGAATTTCGATTCTGTCAGATTAACCCCTTTTTCAAAATAATATTTTATAAAAATGAATGGATTTCTGTATACTTGTGCTGGATTTCAAGTTAAGTTCATTGTAAAACTTTGAAAATAAGAGTATATTTGCTAATGTTGTTGCCCCTTCAAAATGTGAACTTTAAACGCAAATTGCTTGAGAAAGCATCCATATCAAGAGGTCTCGTAAGTTACTGTAAAATTAACATTTTTTTCTATTATCTTGAACAAACCACACCCCTTGTTCTGATTGCTTTCTCAGGCAATTCGCGTTTAAAGCTGACATCTGGATGGCTCATCATTATTTTCAAAAAATATGTTATTTTTAAATATTTGCAGTAAAAAATATATGCGTTCGTCTATAGTAAATAATTTTTAGACCAATGGTACCCAAAGAAGTCTCCTATTTTTATTTAAATAAGGTTTTAAAAAGGCCAATGTTGTAAACGTAGAATAAGAAAAAAATGACATTATTCATTGGTCCGTAAATTTGGTTGCCTAAAAAAAGTTCACAGACAGTATTTTGATGCACTTCTGTGAACTGTGACGTAGGGCTCGACCGAGTCATTTATGATATTCTTTTCTTACAAGGCTCATTTTTAAATTATTGTCATGTTTTTTTTTTATATAAAATCCCCTATTTATAAGTCATGGGGTAGGTAGATAGGCATTGGAATTAGACCTTTAAAAGTTAGCATAGTATTTGACGTAGGAGGAAATATTTATTCGCATGTTTCTCGGTGAATAATCCAAAATTCGTTGTCACATTCCGGTGCCTCCAAGCTACGTAGATACCAAATTTAAATTTATGAATTCATACGTAGAACCTTAGTAAGGGTAGGCAGCCCTCCTTCTCTTCTTGCTTGTTGTATAATTTATGTATTCCACTTTATTCAAATTTAGACCCGTTTATACCTATAATTACACTCTGCGGTAATTACTTTTTGGTTTTAACTCTTATTCGTTTTGTTAAAGACGTTTTTTGGGACCTATTAAAATGCATACCCATTTAATTATACCTAAATAGGCTAAATAAACTACCCTAGGGCAGTATGAGAGTTATGAGATATTTTCATTAGTTATTATACTCTTTGCAAGACTAGGTCCGAAGAGTATATTGCAATCGATACGAAAATCCTAAAATCGTCAATTTTCATCCTAGAGCAAAAATTCTTGCAGATTCGTGTTTTTCATCGAATTTTAAACAACTTTGAAAAAATCCGTCCGTCGGTCGGTAGTCGGTCGGTCGGTCGGTCTGTAGAGTGTCACGTTTCTTGTAAACACGCTATCTTAAGAACCAAAATTCCAATCCAATTTAAATTTTAAGGAAAAATCGATCCCTATAAGAGGAAGAACCCTATTGTTTTTGATAAGCATCCGAATACTACAATGCCCCCTTTTCAGCCCCCCAAATGAAAAAAAAATCGTAGCTTGACTAATATTAAGTTTACAAAAAAAATTATTCGACATAAAACATAGGAAATGTAATGTTTTACAAAAAAGTATTCTTTAGTTTTTTTTGTCCGATCCCCCAATTACCCCCCAACACAAAAAAACCTCCTATCTCGGTTATTATTCAATTAACAAAAAAAATCTTTTTTACAAAATTAATGGAAATTTAATTTTCTATTAAAAATGTTGGTTTATTTTTTATAAAGTCAACCAGTAAGGTTAAAAAAACAAAAAATAAACTATTTCAGTAGCAAAAAATTCCGAATCGCGTCAAGCGTCAGTCAAGAAGGCCATGCCAAAAAAATGTTTTCAAACAAAGAAACAAAAGCAACTGTCAGAATAAATAACCTCAAATATGTTAAACGTTATACTCTTTGTTAGCGAAATTCTTCGTGTTTTCTGTCAATAGTTTGCACTCTTCGCAGATAAATAAAAACAAAATGTTTTACTAGAATAACTATTACCCTATAATAAGTTTCTTGCGAAGAGTATTCTATAGAATGTGTAGCCCTTATATAAAATATTGATTTAAAAAATCTAAAATTCTTCTATTCAAGCGATTTATTTGCGAAGAGTAATTTCTACGCGTTTCGACTTCTACCCATTCTAGTTTGTTTAAAAATTTAACACTTTATAATAGGAGGGTTGTTTTTTATATCTTGCATGTAGACAAATAAGGGGCACCACCAACGGCACCACAAGTGCCAAACAAAACCTTCATGTTTATTAAGACTATACCGAAAGTTTTGTTAAGATACGACGTGGTTTCGCCACAGTACATTTTTTAGCTAACCTCGCGAGCTGCTAGGAAACGAATACCTCTTTTTGGCTTATTCTTTACATGAAACCCCCTACAAGCTTATTGTTGGTTATTTTCAATTTTTTTTATGTAAATTAACGATTGGTGCGATCATTCGCGGTTTTGTATACGATTTATAAAATTCCACTGACGAACAGACTCAAAATTCTGGGTCACTTATTAAAGCCAATCTACTTTAGTTCCTCCCTAAAAAATTGGACTGTCCAACAGAGAATAATTTTTTTTACATTCAACTGTTTATGAAATATTTTTTAAATTGGAGTCATTTAATTGCCTTAGAATATCATAATCTTGCGGTGTGTCACTTGTGCATTTTCGGGTTTTATCTGGCGCAAAGCATCCATGTATTTCCGGGACACTCCTGTTTTTGGTAGAGCTGTCTTAGGATGGGCGCTAAGACTGGTGGGTCCATGTTTGATACTCAAGAATCAGCAGGAAATAGTCTATTGATGTGGTGCATCGTCGCCAAAAGTAAAAATCATCTCGAAAAGACATTGTTGTTGAGATAATTATGTTTAAAAGTAGTAAAAAATGTTTGCATAAAAATTTTGTCGACACAATTCCATTTTTTTTAAAGTACTCCAAGTTGAAAAACTCCAACCGTTAACTCCTGTTCGTATTATGTGCATTTTGTGGATTCAACTTCCTGAACAGATACCTGATATTACATAGCTCAAAGTGGCCACTCTACCTAGATAACTTGGAAAATCAGGAAATCGGAAATGAGCCTAGTTAGGTCAGGGAAAGTCAGGGAATTGATCAAATTTCAAAGAAATGTCAGGCAAAATTTATGTTTAGTCAGGGAAAAATTTCGACTTGCTTTTTTCTGCAAAATTATTTAAAAAGAAAAAATAACCTGTAAACATTTGTTAATCTGAAAATGTTAAGAAAATTAACAAAAATCAGGGAAAAGCAAAAGAAAAAAATCAGGGAAAGTCAGGGAATCCAATACTTAAATTTGGGTGGCCACCCTGCTACAACATCAGGCTGTAATACATATATTTTTTGCAAGGTAAAAAATTATAAATCTTGGTCTATGCGTTTTTTGTAAATTCTTTCGGAAGAGGAAGATTCTGCGGATGCACTTAATGGTTCCTTTTAAAGTTTATAGTTTAAATGAAGCAATTAGTTGCAGCATCGGCAGCAGCTCTTCCTTATTCAGAAGGGTTTTAAATAAACCCCATTTAAAATTACAAAAAATTAAACTTTTTAACAGTTTTTAAAGAATAGGTGGCAGTTGCGCCCAGTGGCACTTGCGCTGCGGATTAAAAGAGTAGCACTTGCGTCTCAAAAAGATACAGGATTAAGCAGGTATAAAAATTACGGATTAAAAAGTGGCATTTGCGCTGCGTTCAAAATTCAAACTCATTAATGTAGGTATACATTTTTCATTGCAGTTTGTGACATTAGCTCATATGTTTAAATTTTCTTTTTAGCAGCAAAACTTACCCTAACCTACCTAACCTAGTGTCCCCCAGTGGAAAAATGTCATCCAGTACTTTTAAAACAGTCTGTCTGAAACGATAAAACTCAAAAACACATGCATTGAGTACTTGCTGGCTTGTTTTAACAATAATGAAAGTGTGTATTATCCTCTGTTTTATAATTTTCTAATATTGTATCTCAATAATACATCGGATACATAAAAATAAATCTAGACAAAAGGAAGTTAATGAGACCGCGGCCAGTACGACCAAAATATGAATCAAAAATTTTAACCAATATTATACCAAACTTGAATTATCTAACCCACTTAATGATTTGAACATTATAATCCTCTATTTAATTACTTTAATTTTTATGCTGCAGCGCAAATGCCACTTTCTGATATTTTGTTTTTATACCTGAATTTTAAAAACTCGCAAGTGCCACTATTTTAATCCGCAGCGCAAGTGCCACTGGGCGCAAGTGACACGACCCCTTTTTAAAGACCCTTAGAAAGTCCCATAAAATTTAGCTATTTTAATCAAATCTCCTCTTGAAGAAACTCATATTTTTCCTCATTAAACTCCTACAAAAACATAGTTATAACATAATTAAAGCTACAAAACAATAATCCATGATGTTGTTTGTTAGTACATAGTTAGCTTATAATAATGGCGTAGATAATATAACAGGGTAATAAAGTAATGTATTGTTATTGTTGTAGGAGGAAGGATGGCAGGCATCAGGGAGGCGGTGTGGCCCGGATGATCAATACTGGGGGCCCGGCGGCGGGCAACATCAGGTAACCATGGAGACGGGCGGCGGAGATACCAGCCCTCTACATGCACACCGTTACGTAAAACAAGGTGGTAGGCTGCATTTTTGGATAATTCATTCTTTTAGGAAAAGGTAAGTACACTTCTGTTATCAAAAAAAGTACAATCTTTAATCGCAAAAAAAAGATGATATTCACCCTTTACGTTCGTACCGAAGTCGTCGGTCGATGCATCTCAGAAGACGTTAGATTGACTTATTTATTTTTGACGTATTTGAACGTATCTGAGATGCGTCGACCGGTTACTTCGGTACGAACGGAAAGGGTGAATGACAATGAACAACAAAACTATAGAGATAAGTCAGAAATTGCGCCTCTTAGGTGTTTTAGTAAATTTGGGCCATTTTAACGGTACAAAAATGCCCTCACAAAATCAATTGAGATCTAAGAAACTTTTAGGAGAAGTTCCGTCAACCTTGACCTCAAACAAAAAAAATTAGAATGAAAATGAAAAGGGTACATCGACAACTAAAGTGGGAATCTGTACTGCTTACACACGTTTTCAGATTTGGCAGATTTTCTGCTAGTTTTCATGTACGGTTTTGGAATCGTGATCATACCTAAAAATCTGCTGCATCTGGATTCCTCTGTAATAAGTATAGATTCCCACTTTTTATGCCGATATACTCTTTTCTTTTATACTTCCAATGGCTTTTGTTTGAGATCTGGGGTTAATGGAACTCTTCCTAAAAATTGCCTAGATCTTACATTGACTTTGTGAAGACGTTTTTTTACCCTTAAAATGGGTCCAGAAGCATCAGCGGCATTCGGAAGGATCTATATGACCTTAAAGGCTTTCTTTGAATTTAATCTGTAAGTTATACAGGGTGTTACCAAATAAGTAGGAAAAAATTCAGGAGGTAATTCCTGAACCCATTTTAAGAAAAAAAGTTCCTATAAACACATGCCCGATTTTGACTTTTTTTTTTCTTACAGCCCCCTAAAGATCCCCATTATTAAGACGTTTTTTTAAATTTTACAAAGGGAAAAATATTTCTAGTATTTAGATAAATCAAATAGGTCGTATAAATTTTTTTGAAAAAATTATTCTTTTCGAAATTATAGCGAAAAAATTGATTTTTTAGGGATTTTTGGGGGGGCTATATCTCAAAAACGAAGGATTTTTGGACACATGTTCATATGAACTTTTTTTCTTAAAATGGGTTCAGGAATTACCCCCTGAATTTTTTCCTACTTATTTGGTAACACCCTGTATTTCTGGTACTGGTTAAAACTCTTGATTTACGACGGTATCGTTTTAGTCAGCAACAAAAGTGAATTGGCCACATCAACTAGAGTCGTCCGGTCTCAAATGTTCTATTGGCTTTTACACCTTCCTAAAAATTGAACCAGACAGTAACCCTACTTTTAAAAAACTAAAATGATTTTGCAAACCGATTATAAAATTTGAAATATTCACGATTTGGTACAAAAAATTATCGAACTCCTAGTAAAATTTAAAAAAAAAATTCATGGTAAAATTTGTGCTAGGCTAGGCTAGAAAACTTTAAGGTTTGGAGATTCTTAATTGTTTAGGTATCCTGAATCAGAATAAAATTCAAACTACGAGTGGGAAATTTTTTTTATTACTATTGAAAGAATCATACGCCCAAATAAAAGGGGACAAAATTAAATTCCAAAATAGTAAAATTTGTTGATACTACTTTCTGACTAAAAAGGGTAAAAGAGTGCTCTAAACTCGCTGCAGTTGTCTATTTGTTCGCAGGTTTGCTGTCATGCTAGCATGTCCCTGTTATCTCTCCCGCTCAACAACGTCATGCTTCAAGTCCAAAATGAAGCCATGTCGCAGTTATATTATCTATCGCTAAAGCTCACCAAAGCTAGGATATTTAGGCAGCATTAAAATAGAGATTTTGGACAGGACTGAACGCGTAAATAACTGTTTGTAATTTGTGATCCACAAAATTGCACCTCGACTATTGCCAACTCAACTTTCAAATATTTATTATACTCCTCGCAGACAAAGTCAAAAACGAGGAGTATATTGTGATTGTTTTGAAAATTCTAAAATCGTCAAAAATCATCCTAGAGCAAAAATTCTTGCAGATTCGTGCGTTTCATCGAATTTTGAACAACTTTCAAAAAATCCGTCCGTCCGTCTGTCCGTCTGTCCGTCTGTCCGTCTGTCCGTCTGTCCGTCTGTCCGTCCGTCTGTCACGTTTTTTGTAGACACTCTAACTTAAGAACCAAAGGTCCCATCAAGTTCAAATTTTCAGGAAAAATCGTTCTTATTAAAATCTAGGTCAAGTTCGTTGTTGGTAAAAATCGGGTCATAACAAAGGGGGCTCCTGGGCCCCCCAACTGGAGAAAAAATCATATTTTACTTATTATACAATTTACAAAATTTTTATTTTGATAATATTAAAACCCTGTTAATTCTTTACAAAAAGTATATTTAAGTTTTTTTTGTCCGGCCCCACCTAGGCCCCCCATTTAAAAAAACGGCGTATCTTCGTTATTTATCAATTCACAAAAAAAAGTCAAGTCATAAAAATGAAAGGAAATTAAATTCTGTGTTAAAAAGTTTTTTTTGTTTTTTTTTTTCGTCAAATTTTTAAGACAAAAAAGGCCAAAAGAAAGGTTTTTAGTGATGAAAAAGTTCTAAGTCACGTAAGTCTAGGCCCAGTCAAGGTGGCTTTGCAAAAAAAAATTAAAACAAAAGCATCTTTCTAAAGCCTATTTAAATCATAAACGTCAGTGTCAGAATTAATATTTATTTATTTATGCTCTTCGCTAATAAATCTTTTTTTTTATAGAAGAGTTAATAGTTTAACCTCTTCGCAGATTTTTTTTATAAAAATAAAAAAATTATTTTTTAATTTTATTATTCTCTGACTACCTACTGCGAGGAGTATCCTATTAAATGTCGACATTTTATAAAAAAAACTAACAGGCTCACTGATCTAACCTATTCACTGACCTAACCTATCCACTGACCTAACCCGCTCTAGTTCTTTAATTTCAATTTTTTTAAACTAGAAGGAAAATTTTTTTTTTGTGCATAAAAAATAACTTCTAATAATTTCACAATATTCTAGTGGTTCGTAGAATTTTACTGTTTTTTTTAAGGTAAATAAAGTAGGTTACTTTTCACTTGTATTGATAAAGATTAAATTTTATATTAATTTATTTTAAAGTGTAGATTTCAATAAAGTGAAAAAATATTATTTGCTCTTGCTAAAAAAAATTAATCTATATATTACACGTAGTTCAAAAAAGTAAAAAATATCTTGGCATATTATAATAGATATTTATGTACCAAGGACATAAAGTGTCACTTTTTGGCCCGCAAATGAAAGTTATACTATCATCTAAGGGCCACAAAGAACCTTTACGCCTGAGGTGCATATAATAATCCCCTGGAATTAAAATACCTAAAAATTATTTTTTTTATTTGCGTTTTATAATAAGCACATTATTAAACCCGAAATTTGTTTTTTTAAGGTTGCTCAATTGCTTTATTATTAAACCCAACATTTTATTTTATAAGGTTGTTTTTCCAGATGCAAAAAGATGAATTCTTCCCTGTCAAGGTACTTTTTATTTACAAATTTACTATTATAAACTATCGGGGAGACATAGTTTTTTTGTAGAAAAAATAACTAGAAGAATTGGAGAAAAGATATCAACGGTTACATTTTCTCAAAAACGCCTATTTATTCAGTATTAAATGAGTAAAGTTTACAAATGTCATTACTCAATATGTCTCACTTTAATTTATTTTTTACTTCAAAATGTCAATGTTATGCTATAAGGTTGGTCATAAAAACAAAATTTTATCTTAAGTTTTTAATTTAAATTAAAAATGCTTTTAAATTAATTAAATGATGCAAATATAAAAAATAGTATAAAAAACTCGTTTTATATCACTAGTCGTTTTTTATCACTAGTCCATTAAAAAACTCGCCGCTGCGCGGCTCTTTTTCCAAACCTGGACGCGTGCTGAAAAACGTTCCTTATAAAACTCTATGTTTTAATATACTATTTATAAGGCGTTTTTGAACATTGCCCATTGGACACTGGACGTGTGCTAAAAAACGCATTATAACTCTATGTTTTAATATACTATTTTAGTATTGCCATTTTTACCTTAACTTTTGAATAAAATCAATATTATCAATTCGCGATATTTGTTCTTCGATGTAATCATTTACCCCCTTCTGAATATTTATTCTATAAATTTTAAAGAATTATTGATAAGATAAAGATAATCTATTAAAAGTAAACTATTAAACTAATGAAAGTAAAATGTATTATAACTGTTTAGGCAAGTTCAATTATTTGTAAGTTATTTTTTCATAAGTGTATCAAAAATAGTGCAGAAGCTGATAAATGGTAAGAATTTTTCAAATGTTTAATAAATTATTTCATTTATATGTCAAATTAGAGGTTTACGCCAAAATTTGAAGCATTTTACTGCGAATTATACAGGGTGTTACCAAATAACTAGGAAAAAATTCAGGGGGTAATTCCTGGACACATTTTAAGTAAAAAAGTTCATATATAACCCAGGAAAATAAAACAAAAATTAATACAATCTGCCGAAAAATTATTTGTTAACTTTTTTTTTTACTATTATCTCCATATTGCCATAACATACAACATATCAAAAGTCCCCTAAGATCCCGTGCCGGCGTCATGCCATTTTAGAGGGTCAAAGGTCGAAGAGGACAGTTTTTGGTAAATAAATCTCTTCCCATTGGTCGGACAAAAAAAATGTAGGATGTAAATTGCAGATTGAACAATTACCTACAAAAAAATTCATACACACTTTTCCATCGAGCGACCGTTATCGCGTAGTAGTGTCAATTATGCATGACGTTGGTATACTTTTAACACCGGCTAAAATACAAAAACGAGGAAAATTTCTTTAAAAATTTTTCAACCAGGGTTTTAATTTAACCCCTAAGATACATAATCGGCAATAAAGGATCTTGTAAATTATCAACTGCATGTATACAGGCGCTCCAAAAATAAATTTGTATATGTCTGTAATTCCTCAGGTTAATAAAACAAACTAAAAATTTTACAAAGAGGTGTTAGCTCTTGTCCTTTCAATGAGTTACAACCCCCTAACAAAGCCCCAAAGTATCTAATAATCATAAAAAAAAAATAATACAAAAAAATGTGACAAAATTTTTAATACAAAGCAAACTGTGCATTTAAGGCCTTCTCAATAAATTAAAAAGAATTGCATGGTGTTTAACATGATGATGTTCTCTATTGCTCCCAAAATAATGGTCCCATCACTTTAAAATTCCATTTAATTTATTGAGAAGGCCTTAAATACATAGTTTGCTTTGCATTAAAAATTTTGTCACATTTTTTTGTATTTTTTTTTAAAGATTAATAGATACTTTGGGGCTTTGTTAGGGGTTTGTAACTCATTGAAAGGACAAGAGCTAACACCTCTTTGTAAAAATTTTAGTTTGTTTTATTAACCTAAGGAATTACAGACATATACAAATTTATTTTTGGAGCGCCTGTATACATGCAGTTGATAATTTACAAGATCCTTTATTGCCGATTATGTATCTTAGGGGTTAAATTAAAACCCTGGTTGGAAAATTTTTAAAGAAATTTTCCTCGTTTTTGTATTTTAGCCGGTTTTAAAAGTATACCAACGTCATGCATAATTGACACTACTACGCGATAACGGTCGCTCGATGGAAAAGTGTGTATGAATTTTTTTGTAGGTAATTGTTCAATCTGCAATTTACATCCTACATTTTTTTTGTCCGACCAATGGGAAGAGATTTATTTACCAAAAACTGTCCTCTTCGACCTTTGACCCTCTAAAATGGCATGACGCCGGCACGGGATCTTAGGGGACTTTTGATATGTTGTATATTATGGCAATATAGAGATAATGGTAAAAAAAAAAGTTAACAAATAATTTTTCGGCAGATGAATTCCTAAATCACTGGGTTAAAAATCCTTCTTTTCTGAGATACAGGGTGCCAAAGTTTCTAAAAAAAACTTTTTTTTTAAGATTACCAAGAAACTAAACCAGATATTTATTTAAAACTTAGCACGGGTAATTTTCTTACCATTAGGCATAAAGTGCGGTAGAAAAAAAATAAAAATTATAATTGGAAGGGGCCCATTTGGGGGTACCATGGGGGTTGTCCACCCCCAACTTTTTTGTGTGTTACTTTGTTGGTATTTTCATAAAATAATTAGAAGCCCTAGAATATATATATCTATATCTTTAAAATTAATGTCCTGTTCTTTTTTCATAAATCTAACCGTTTTCGTGAAAAAAATTCATTGCCCAAAGGCAACAAAATTTCTTTTTTAAGTTTGTCTTTTTTATGTGAATGAAAATAAAAAATAGTTAACAATGAAAGGTTAATTAATTTCTTTTTATATGTTTATATGAACTTTTTTTCTTAAAATGGGTTCAGGAATTACCCCCTGAATTTTTTCCTAGTTATTTGGTAACACCCTGTATTGCACTTCAATTTTGTGTGTGTGAACTACATAGGCATTAACAAAAAATATACCTACAAGTTTGACCCAAATATCCAAATCGAACCACGTAGACCCAAACTTAATAAAAAAATAAATTTCAAGTAGGTACTATATGCTCGATTTTTTTTTTCAGATAGGCGTATCCATCTGACTCGTAAGTATTTAAAAACTACTGCTAAAATAATATAATAGGCATTTCACAATATTTGCAGCGTAAATGCGACCAAAAACAAAACCCCTATAGTAATGTCAAAAGATAAAGAAACCTACCCCTCACAAGGGGGTCTCCAACTTGCGGGTAATTACTTTCAAATAAAGTTGCTACAATTGTTTCTTATACGAGGCTCAGTTAAAAAGTACACCTTTAAGTTGGCCACCGAGTGGGATGACGCTGAAAAGTTTGACGATCTTATTTTTATGTACAAAAATGGTAGCGAATGGATATATCGTTTTTTGCAAGCTAAGCATAAGGATGATGATTTCAAAAAAATAAATATGGAAGAATTACTTGAAGGAAAAACTTTTGGCCTTCAGAAATATTTTTCTTCGTATCAAAATATTGTACAAAATCCCTCTTTTACCGGTGTTGATGTTAATTTAAAAGATTTTATTATTTGTACCAATATTAACTTTGACGCTAACTTACAAAAAAATTTCAAAGAATTAAAAGACGACTTTTTTGATTTTAATGAACCTAATGGGAATGTCAAACTTTTACAATTTAAAATTGATGAACCTGAAGTAAAGAAAAAAATAATTCCATCATTAAAGAAGGCCTCAGATATAAGAAGACTAGCAGTTGAAATAGCTGAATGTGTCGATAAAAAAAAAATTTTGGATGTACGAAAAGATATAATAAAGCCTTATCAAAATCTAATAGTAGAATATATTATTGATCTAGAAACACAAGAAGGTGACAAAAGAACTGTCAAATTTCAAACTAACTTCCTAGATGGAACAAACAAAGATATACAAAAATTTAGAGAAGAATTTTACAACGCATATATTGAAAATATACAATTTATGGAAGAAGACAAATTTTTGGAAAAAATGAAAGGCGAGACATTAAAAATTCCAAAAAATTTAAAAAAATCATTATCAAATGAGACTTGCATAGAACTTGAAAAATTAAATTATTCTATACCTGATACAGACGTACATAATTTTCTTAAAAAACTCGTATTTGTTGTAAATGTACCCAATGAAAATAAGTTGGGTCACATAATTGCATCCGAATTACATAAAGAATATAACGGTATGAAAAAAGACGACATTGAAGGTCGATTAAATACGTTTATATCAAACTGGATACAACAAGAAACAAAACGAAAGAATTTTCTTACACAAGTTGACGGAAGAAATTTTTTATGCAGTCTTGCTAGAGCAGAAATAGATTCTTATACTTTAAAATATTGCGCTAACATTAAAAAACATAAAAATTTCTTTAAAGAAGACTTTAAACATTTAAATAATTTTTTTGATTCAAACAATCAAATTTTTAACTTAGTTACAAAATCAAGCACTACATTAGGTTTAACAAAAGTAATTAATTTTTGTACCGATAAATTTCAATTGGACCCATGTTATCCAATTTACATATCTCTTAGCTTAGCTTTAGAAATAGAAACAAAACTTGTAGAGGCTTTTAGTTCGACAGAAAGAAACAACTTATTAGTAATTGAATGTAGAAATTATTCTCATGAAATAAAACCATTTTGTGAGAAATTATTAAAAATTGTGTTGGCTAACAAATCTAAAAAAATTATTTTTGTACTGCAACAGAAAGAGCATTTAAATAAAGACACAATTTTTAATAAAGATATTACGGAAACTTATGAGTTTGATTGTCACTTTTACGATCTTTCTGATAAGTTCCAAAATAAGATTCTTGAGAAAAAGATTCAATTTCAAGGTAAAGAAGTTCCATTAGGTTTAATAGTAGACAAAGATTTAATAAATAGTGAAGTATTATCTAAACTTATTGATAATGAAACAGTAAAGATAGGTAAACCTTTCGAAAATTTTAATATCTCAACTTATATCGATCGAAAATTCATTCGACATAACATTTTTAGCAAAGATTTAATTGAAAAAAATCCCGACTTTTATGTCACTACCAATACTCAAATTAATGATGCACAACTTAACCCTAATCAAGATATTGTAATTATATCAGAAGTATGCCCATTTGAGAGTAATAATTGTTCTCCGGCAAATGCTGTTGATGCACTCGAAGGGCACTCTAACGAGCAACTCGTGCCTAATAACATCATACATAACTCTATTAAACGTCCAATGACTCTCAATTCTCGCGCAAGTCACTTTGAAATGGATACAGAGGTCGAAGATAAACGTAATATTCATTGGTTTAAGGAGGTAGAAAGTTCTTTAGAGTGGCAACAATCTAGCGGTAAATTATCAAAACTACAAAGCATGGAACGTGAATCAAAAAAAATTGATATAAATAAATTGACTGATGTAAATGATAAAATAGTTATAGTTGCTGCCGAAGCAGGAATGGGAAAATCTACTACACTTTCTTATTTAGAACAGAAAACTAATGAATTCACGAATGTATCAGCTTCTTCTTTGTGGATTTTTCGAATTAATCTAAACGATTATACTGATTATTTAGAAAAATCCGAATTTAACAACATTAACAGTGCCTTGAATTTTTTACAAAATATTATGTCATTTGAGTCAGATTTAGAAAAAAACCTTTTTGAATATAATGTACAGAAGGGCGGTAAGGTTGTCCTATTATTCGATGGTTTTGATGAAATAAGCCCACATTATAAGAAAAAAGTTATCAAATTATTAAGTATTTTAAAAGAAACCAAAGTGGAGAAGTTATGGGTAACTACTAGATTACACTTAGAAAGAGAATTGGAAGATGAGTTTAGTACATTTTCATTTAAATTAGAACCATTTTCTAAATTTGATCAAAAAACATTCCTTCGAAAATTTTGGGGTAAAGCCATTGGTCAGAATTATGTAGCAATGGATATTTTTATAAACAAACTGTTAGATACTGTTAACACTTCGATGCAACTCACAACAAGGGAACTTATAAGTATACCTTTACAAAGCAGAATGTTTGCTGAAACTTACGAAAATGATTTAAAAGAATATCTGGTGACAAAAACTATGCCAAATTTTAATGAAATGCTGGATCTAATTTATTTATATAAACACTTCATAGATAAAAAAATTAATATATTTTTAGAAAATAAGATGAAATTAAACATTCGTAATATTGCTGTTATGGAGAATAAATTTCTAGAAAAATCATTGATTGATCAACATAAATATCTAGCAGTAAACATTTTTTTTTTAGGCTTAAGCAATGATTTATTTAGATGTGAAAAACCTCAAAATGAGCAAATACTTAGAGTTGGACTAATTAATAAAATAAAAGGCAACAGAGCTGAGTTTATTCACAGAACATTCGCAGAATATTTAACAGCACTATGGTTTACAGATACAATTAATTTAAAAAATAAGGAAGTGCAAACACTGCTACTTAAAAAGGTCTTTTTTAAACAAGAAAATGTAATAAGAAGTTTTTTTGATGGAATCCTTACAGCTAACAATGAAATACACACTGCTGTTTTAAATAACGAAAAAACTAAGGTTGCAATTCTTTTAAAAAACAAAAAAAATATTATAAATACAACAGATAAAGTAAATAGAACACCACTTCATTTAGCTGTTATCTATGGTTATGAAAATATTGTTGAAATTTTATTAGGATATAGTGCGAATGTTATTTGCAAAGATGATATACTTAATTGGAGTCCCATCGTCTACGCTGCACAATTTATGAATTGGAATATTGTTAAATTGTTGCTTGAAGATAAAAAAGCATCTAGTGAAGATCTTCAAAAAGTAAACGTAAGTTTGCAAGAAGAAACTTTTAATCATTATGACCAGAATGAGACACTGCTACATTTTGCAATTTCCAATCAATTAGATTTTAATACAATAGCATGCATTTTACAAAAAAGTAAATACGTTAACGTTAAAGATAAGGATGGCAATACTCCACTACATTTAGCAGCAAAACATGGTAATAAAGCCATTGTTGTAGCTCTACTCAAGAAGGGTGCTATATACAACCACATAAACACTTTTAATAAGACGCCAAAAGAACTACTCGACAACAATAAAAATCTAATACATATTTTTAATTTAATTGAAAATTTATTTTTAATAAAAAAAGGAATTAATGCAACCAAAGTGTTTTTTTTTTCAACTAATATTTTTAATTTAGTTAAAAAATTGGTTACAAGAGAAAATAAAAACAATGATGTTACTACACTTAGTTTTTTAGATAATATTTTAAAACACGAAGTAATAGTACAAGCTATGGATCTTAATGGCGGAAGCATCTTACATTATTTTGCTGAGATTGGAAATTGTAAGGCAATGAAGATTTTGATATCACATGTGAGCAATCATAATGCCGATACATTAATACAGTATGTAAATGCTATGAATGCAGATTGTGACACTCCTCTTCACATTGCTGCTCGCCATGGTAAAGTAGATGCAGTACGATGTTTGCTTAGTAATAATGCCGATGTAAATATTAAGGGCATATATAACAGGACTCCGTTACATTATGCTGCACATGATGGTCATTGTGATGTTATGGACACTCTGATAACACAAGTACGTAATCATAATCCTGATACATTAATACAGTATGTCAATTACAAGATTATCAATGGTGACACTCCTCTTCACATTGCTGCTCAGTATGGTAAAGTAGATGCAGTACTATATTTACTAAATAATAATGCCGATGTAACTATTAAGAACATAAATAACTGGACTCCGTTACATTATGCTGCACAGGGTGGTCATTGTGATGTAATAGAGACTCTGATAACACATGTACGTAATAGTAATCCTGATACATTAATACAGTATGTCAATTACAAAGCTAATGATGGAGCCACTCCTCTTCACATTGCTGCTTACCATGGTAAAGTAGATGCAGTACGATGTTTGCTTAATAATAATGCCGATGTAAATATTAAGAACATAAATAACTGGACTCCGTTACATTATGCTGCACAGGGTGGTCATTGTGATGTAATAGACACTCTGATAACACATGTACGTAATAGTAATCCTGATACATTAATACAGTATGTCAATTACAAAGCTAATGATGGAGCCACTCCTCTTTACATTGCTGCTGTGCATGGTAAAGTAGATGCAGTACGATGTTTACTAGATAATAATGCCGATGTAAATATTAAGGACTTAACTAACTGGACTCCGTTACATTATGCTGCACATAATGGTCATTGTGATGTAATAGACACTCTGATAACACATGTACGTAGACACAATCCTGATACATTAACACAGTATGTCAATTCCATTAATAAATATGGATCCACTCCTCTTCACATTGCTGCTCGGCATAGTAAAGTAGATGCAGTACGATGTTTGCTTAATAATAATGCCTATGTAAACATTAACGACATAAATAACTGGACTCCGTTACATTATGCTACAGAGCATGGTCATTTTGAAATAGCGAACATTCTGAAAACACATGTGTCGACGACATAATAATAATTCTGATATGATAGCGATAATTTTTGACATATGTCGGAATCCAATCAAATTCGCGAATTGTTGATCACGTGTGCAAAACAGACCAATCACAGCAAACTTAAACTAATAACTATCTTCGGATCATTTTCCAAGGCTAGCTTTATTATGACAAAATTCAGGTTGACAAAATAAAATAATAAAATTGTAAAAAATTAGACGTGTTTTTTTAGTCTATCTAATTAACGTCAGATATTTCTTCAATGGAGCGTATTCGTACAAAAATTGGTTGGGGTAACCTAGGCGATCTGTCATACCACCCGTCGTTTCAGATGCTAACTGACATTACTTCTGAATTTTATATTTTTATCAAATATAAAGCTAATACACCAAAAAACAACAAATTGCCGGTTTAAAACATTCAATGTACCATTTAAAAGGTTTGTATAATATTTAAAGAGTGTATTTCATCTTTAATTCTTTAAAATTAGGTAAAAAAGGAAATTATGACTTATTTACAAAAGGATTTCCGTGAATGTTTAAAATATTTCGCATTTTTTTTGGATGCACGGACTTATGCATTAAAAGTACCATAGTAAATGAGTCATTATGTCCTATTTTACCTAATTATGAAGAATTGAAGTCGTATAACACTCCGTTAATGTTATACAAACCTTTTAGCTAGTACGTAGAATGTTTTAAACCGGCAGTTTGTTGTTTTTTAGTGTATTAGCTTTATATTTGATAAAAATATACAATTCAGAAGTAATGTCAGTTAGCATCTGGAACGACGGGTGGTATGACAGATCTCGTAGGTTACCCCAACCAATTTTTGTACGAATACGCTCCATTGACAGAAATATCTGACGTTAATCAGATAGAATAAAAAAACACGTCTATTGTCTGTCGATTATCCCTCAAACGAGCATAGCAACCCTCTGCTATGCTCAAAGTTACTATCTATGTTTCTCCATTAATTTATTGAATAATGATGTACGATGTGCGATGTGCGATGTAGCATTGTAACCACTTCGTATGTTAAATGGTGATTAATAAACTTACTTATTAACAAGCTCGCTAATCGCTTGCTTGTTAATACCGCTCGTTTATTAATCGCCTTTATTAATACACTTACTGGTTAAATAACTATTCATATTTACTTAGGTAACCAAAAGTTTTGATTTATAATTTGGATTTTTTGCATAGTATAGCGATATAATTGAATAAATCTAAGTTTATCATAGAAAACATAATTTTAGACAATGTTAAATTCTGTTTATAATAAAATGTCAGTTTAACTTTAAAGAAACCGGCTGTTAATGAATTATAATAAAAACTGCTTTTTTCATTAAAGAAAGTAATTGCTACAAGTGATAGTTTCTGATTTTTCAAAATTGATGTTTAAAAAAAAACGCAAAATCAGAAACTTCTTGAAATTACATTCTTTAATAAAAAAAACACTAGAAATATTTAAGATTAGTTTAATTATTAAATTTTAATGTAATAATAAAAAAATTTCACTACGACTTTATTAACTGCTATTGTTTATGTTAGTAACTAAGAAATAAAAAATGTTAGTATTTTTAAAATGTTTTAATTTATTAAAAGATTTTTTAAGACTAAAGTTTTAAATTCACAGTTTGGAAGATCTGTGCTCCTAGAAGTTCGTATAAGTCATGAGCTTCCGTCAATTCTACTAAATAGCACATCTACATGAGGGCCCCATCCTATATTAACACTAAATGTAGTTTTAAAAACTACAAAAATAGGACTACAAACGTATTATGGTTTCATTTAAATCTTTTATTTCTTTTTGTCGAAAAACTGACAAAAATATTGCAATGATTTTTGAAGTTTTTTCGACACAAAGAAATAACCGATTTAAATGAAAGCATAATACGTTTGTAGCCCTATTTTTGGAGTTTTCAAAACCACATTTAGTTTAAATATACGATGGGGTCCTCATGTAGATGTGCTATTTAGTAGAATTGACGGGAGCTCAACGGAGATGACTTATACGAGCTTCTAGGAGCACAGATCTTCAAAACTGGGAATTTGAAACGCTATCCTTGACATAAAAAATACAGTGCGAGGCAAAAGTCCGCCCCCCCGCCTTTACTTTTGAACGGTTTGAGATATTGATTTAAAAAAAATTCTTGACAAATTTGCATTAAGAAAACTAGCTTTTGACAAAATTGGTTTTTTAAAAAATAATAACCCCCATATAGGGGGACTATCAGCTTGATTTTTTTTAATGTAAAGAGGGGTCGAGTGACCCCTTATTTAAAAGGTATTTTAATTTCTGACACAATGGTGTTTAAAAATTTAAGATATATTTATTATTTTTTTTGCTAGGAGCTTTTTAATTAAAAGAGCGATTTTCTTAATAAATTCAACAGTGAAAAAATAAAACAATTTGAAATTAGGTAAGGGTGCATGTTTTTCTTTAATTATAAAAAGTATGTAATATTTTTTTGTTAAAATGTGTTATAACCTGTGTCCCAACATAAAATACAAAAAAACAAAACCTTATGCTTCTAAATAAATTTTTTTTAATTAATTATATTTTTTAACCCTATTTTACTTCGTTTTTTTTTTAAAAAATAATTTTGGTAGGTTATTTTGAAACATTTGTTATAAAACATGCTAACAAAAAAAAATTGTTAATATTTTTAAATAAAAAGAAAACATACACCCCTACTTACTTTGGAGTCACTTAAGTCTTTTATTGTTGCATTTATTACGTAAAACAGGGGTTTTGTGCTTCATTTTAAAACACACAGTACAATAGAACTACTGAATCAATCTAAAATTCGTAAACGTCATTGTCTTGGAAATAAAAACATCTTTCAGATCAGATGAGGAATCATTTGACCCCTCTTTACATTTAAAAAAATTAAGTTAATAGCCCCCCTATGTGGGGGTTATTATTTAAAAAAAAAACCAATTTCGTCAAAAGGTAGGTTTTTTAGTGCAAATTTGTCAAAATTTTTTTTTAAATTAAAATCTCAAACCGTTCAAAAATTAAGATGGGGGGGGGGCGGACTTTTGCCTCACACTGTATGTATATAAACTTACCTTGATATTTCCACATTTATTTGTATTAACCAGTGCCCCATTTTTGTTAAGACATCTCGTAAAGAACTTAATATTCAACGCTGAACTTGCGTTATGCTTCATTTCAACCGAAGAACTAATTTGTTCATACTGTTCTTTAATTAATTCAACAATATTTGAGGAATCATTCGATAATTTTCCACTGGAGGCTCCTTCAATATGACTTTTTAATTGTTCATAAACTGATAATTTCTCTGACGTCACCGCGAAAATAACATTAATAGCGTTCTTTTTAACTTTGTTATTTATCTGAGAAATACTGGGATAGTCTTGATAACTGGATTCTGAATAATATCCTTCGGAATTCAGATGACAATCACCATCGTTTGGTTTTACAATACCTCCAAGCTGAAATTAAAAAAAAAATTGTATACAAACCCCAGGAAAACATTACGGTAAAGTTCATGGGCTTCTAGGTTCCTTCACCGCTTTGGGAATAATGCACACATTAAAGACTTGGATTTCAAATTCATAAATGGTATGTTCGTAAAAGTCATCTCCTTGAATATCAGTTATTTTCGAAATTTATTTTATTTCAACAAAATATGCAAGGAGTAATACATCAATAACTATGATTACAAATATTTAGGATAATGTTTGTGATACATAGAAGTGGTACTGAGTGCAAGATATAATACAAATATGGTGAAATAGTACTTTTGGTGATTTTCTTTCTACATTAAAATCTTTGAACGAGCACATCTATATTAGGGAAAAACGTAAGTTGCAATTTTAATCATTCACAAGCTTAAAAAAACACGGTAAATTAACGTATTATGGTTTGGAATAGACCACAAAATGTATACAGGGTGTTATTTTGTAGACTTTACTAGCGTTTTGTTCAGCTATGTGCAATTCGATTTCCATGAAAATTCCTGATTGTGACCATTTAAGACTTGTGCTTGCGACTGGTAAAAACAAAGTTTCAATTGGTTTATTCGTTTTGCAGAAAACGACAGTCATTAGCTTTTTCTTACATTTTTCTGGTAATATTTATTTTTTTCGAAAAATCTGTATTATTTTACATTTAAATTAGTTTTTACATATTAATTAAGAGTGTCCGTTGTTTTAGAATAAATTCATAAAGTTTCTTAAAATACCTGGCTAAAATGGTTCTGGTTAAAAATATTTAGGCAGGCGTTGAATTTGTTTTGCTCTTATGACACTAATTTTTTTGACGTTATTAACAATAAATCACGATTGTCATAATTTGTCAACACAATAAGAACACTGAAAAGTTTTAAATCTGTAGCCCACCTACATAAGATAATTAATAAAAAAAAGACTAAATCAGCCAACTATGTTGCGAAAACTTATTATACTCCTCGCAGACAAAGTCGAAAACGAGGAGTATATTGTGATTGTTTTGAAAATTCTAAAATCGTCAAAAATCGTCGTAGAGCAAAAATTCTTGCAGATTCGTGCGTTTAATCGAATTTTGAACAACTTTCAAAAAATCCGTCCGTCCGTCCGTCTGTCTGTCCGTCTGTCCGTCTGTCCGTCTGTCCGTCTGTCCGTCTGTCACGTTTTTTGTAGACACTCTAACTTGAGAACCAAAGATTTTATGAAGTTCAAATTTTCAGGAAAAATCGTTCTCATTAAAATCTAGGTCCCTATTGTTTTTGAAAGAAATCGGAAAATAATAAGGGGGGCTGCGGCACCCCCCAAGTGAGAAAAAATTCATATTTCAGTTATCATAAAATTTACAGAATTTTTTTTCTGGTAACTTAAAAGCCCTATTAATTCTCTACTAAAAGTATATTTAAGTTTTTTTTGTCCGGCCCCACCTAAGCCCCCCATTTAAAAAAAACGCCGTATCTTCGTTATTTATCAATTCACAAAAAAAAGTTAAGTCATAAAAATGAAAGGAAATTAAATTCTGTGTTAAAAAGTATTTTTGTTTTTTTTTTTGTAAAATTTCTAAAACAACAAAGGCCAAAAGAAAGGTTTTCAGTGATGAAAAAGTTCTAAGTCACGTAAGTCTAGGCTCGGTCAAGGTGGCTTTACAAAAAAAATTGAAACAAAAACATCATTCCAGCCAAATAGAGTGCCTTGATGTCATATTGACAGTTATGGTCGCCCTATAGAGTGACGACATGCATCATTCCTTCTCTGTCATACAGATAACGTCATTAATTGTGATTGTAAGTTGTAATTGTTGTCACTTTGGCTATAACGTTGATGACGTTATCTGTATGACAGAGAAGGAATGATGCATGTCGTCACTCTATAAGGCGACAATAACTGTCAATATGACATCAAGGCACTCTACAGCCAAATTAAATCCTAAACGTCAGTGTCAGAATTGATACCTATTTATGCTTTTCGCAAATAAATATTTTTTCTATAGAAGAGTTAACAGTTTAACCTCTTCGCAGATTTTTTTTTTGATAATATTAAAAAATTATTGTTTTTTTTTTAATTTTATTATTCTCTAATTACCTACTGCGAGGAGTATCCTATTAAATGTCGACATTTTATAAAAAAAACTCTAATAGGCTCACTGATCTAACCTATCCACTGACCTAACCCATATCTAGTTTACATTATGGCAATTTTGTGGATCGCTCGTTATTAAGGCTGGAGACTCAATTTTACAGTTCCCGGCAATTCTACTGAATAGCACATCTGGGTTTTATGTAATTTTTCTGGTATCCGAAGAATTCACCACCCACAATTCACCGCCGACAATTCACCGCCGACAATTCATCGCCCACAATTCACCGATCCACAGTTCATCGATAAGACAGTTCATCAACAAGTCAATTCATCGCCACACAATTGTTCGATGGGAGAATTCATCGCCTAGTATGAATATTAATTTATTTAATGAACAAAATAAAAAACAGAAATTTATTTACCTAGAATATTGCCTGCCACCAAAATAATTATAGATAATAATTACCTAATGATTTTATTAAAATTTCTTGGATATTTATTTATCTAGAATATTGCCCGTGTCCTCTTATTTGCAGACATACCCAATTTGCAGACTTAAATGGTGAAAAACGGAAAGGATAGAGGTAATGGAATTTTTTTAAATGGGTAAAGTCCAATATGCATACTTTTTTTTGAATTTCAGGATTTTAGACTGATTTATATGAAAGCACTGGGGGACATGCGTTTAAAGTTTCGCCCCTTGGGGTCTTATATCTCCAAGGATATGACATAGATTTTGTATTAACAATTTTTTAGTGGCCCCTATGTATGCCAATGCAACGTATCATCACGTTTATGTTTATGCGTCATTTTTTAAACACCCTGATGTATATTAAAGTAATTAAAGTCTAAAGACATGCAATTAATACATATTTATGGCCTTTTTTGAAAACCTTTATTTAAACGTAAACCTATTATAAATATTATGTTATCATACCTACGTAATGTTATCAAAGTAAAGGCAAGGTAACTAGCGCCACGTATGTAATATCATGGAAACTCTTATCTCCCCTGAAAATTTCTGTACACTAAACAACAGGTTGCAGTTAACTTTAAACCTAGATCAACAGGGCTTTAGCTTGGAAAATTCGCACCGTCGCGACGACGACGCATGTATTCGCGCGCGGGAATTTATTGATTTTCATCTGTGTCTTTTGGTCCATAAAAGTGGGAATTCTAACCTCAATTTCAAGACAATAAGACAACAATATGTATATACTATTATCTTTAGTGTAAAAGTGAAAAGTAAGTATAATTTTATTTATATTTTGTAGAATTAAATTGGGAGGGGTATAGTGGAGCTTATTTGGATATGGGACAGTTATACGAACATTTTAAATAAGGAAGATTTATTTTTGGCAAATCTTAAATTTAAAGGTGGTTTATTAGGAGGAATAAATGTATAAATGTGCCCCACTTTTCCCTATGTATACGTAGTATACGAGTTTTTAAATCGTTTGAGAAGTTGTAAATATATCCGAATAATCAACAAAATAGGGGCTTTAAGATAGGGTTAACCTAAGATTAATTTTTTTTAAAGAACTAAAAGGGCTTTAATACATAAAAAAAAATCTGTTAATGACTGAAATATAATTTTTTTTTCAATTGGGGAGCTTCGGAGCCCTTAGATATCTTTGTTAAAACAATTTTAACAAAAATTTTAATTAAAACGTTTTTTTTTAAATGACTTTTGGTAAGTTATCGACATGTTCTTACAAAAATACCTGACAACGGACCCGAGGTTTTTTAAAATTTGTTTATAATTTACAATACACCATATTAGTCTGATAGTCGCGTCAAATTAACATTTCACCTCTAACTTTGGGGAAACTCAATGGATTGACTTCATTTTTTTTTGCAAAACGTTCAGAAATAAATTTAAATCACTAATAAAAACTAAAATGGCGCCGCTAGTCCTTCCTGAATTTTTTATACTCTTCGCAAACTGTATCTCGCTTATTATTAAGTCTACAGAAAAATTCATTTTTATGAAAATTAAAGAGAATAAAATTTTGTAATAAAAAAAATATTACCTTCCCCCTCCGAGCTCTGCCCCCTTATAGCCCACCAAGTTTAAATAATTTTTTTTCATGCTTATTTTTTAAGAAACAAAAAAAACATTCATTATTAACTAAATTTAAAAAAAAAAATGCTCCCCCACTATGCCCCCCTAACTTGGAAATATTTATATCTCGCTTATTATTAAATTTACAGAAAAAATTATTTCTATGAAAATCAAAGGGAAAAAAATTTTGAATTTAAAAATTAAAAATAAGCATAAATAAAAATTACTTAAAATTTGGGGGGCTATATGGGGGCAGAGCTCGGGGGGCGGCGATATTTTTTTTTATTACAAAATTTTATTCTCTTTAATTTTCATAAGAATGATTTTTTCTGTAGATTTAATAATAAGCGAGATACAGTTTGCGAAGAGTATAAAAAATTCAGGAAGGACTAGCGGCGCCATTTTATTATATTATTTTTATTAGTGATTTAAATTTAATTCTGAACGTTTTACAAAAAAAATGAAGTCAATCCATTGAGTTTCCCCAAAGTTAGAGATTTTAAGGTTTTTCATGCTAGTTTGACGCCACTATGACGTCACTGAAGCTAAAACAGCGAATCGGTTTCATGGCTTTGACGTTTTGACAATTGCACTTTTCGCCAAAATGACAATTACGAGAATTACTTCTTGACTCGTAGTCACTAAAACCATTAAAATGGGGCTCCTTTATAAATAGTTTTAACACTGATAGTGTTAATAAAAATTGCATATAAATTCTTTACCTTCAAGAATTTTGTTCATTTTTTTAAATACCCAAATCAAGTGAAAACTTGTTTACCACTTGAAATTTTTGAAAAACTGTACCGTTTATGAATAAACTGCCAGAAACTCTCTGAATGTACCCCATCATTTTGCATTTGACTAAACAAAAAACTTACTTCAATTTAGTGACATACAAATTTTAAAAGAAAGTGTAGTCTTATGCAAAAATATGGGGTACATTAGGAGCTTTTTTGGCAATTTATTCGTAAATGGTACAGTTTCTCAGAAATTTCAAGTTTTAAAAAAGTTCTGAGTTTTAATTTTAAATACGCCATATACATTTGGTTTCACTAGACACTGTCAAATTTCTTTAGCTAAATGTGACCTTAAAGTGGTATTCACAATGAAAATTAGCTTGCATGCGGTAAGAATTAAGGTAGCTTGTAAGAGCTTGAAATATGTATTTGGGATATAACGAGCGAGCATTTAAATTCTACCTCGACTCTTGCCATGGAAAACAAAAGCTGCTTTTCCGTATGTCTTTGATAGTTTGTTTAAACGTCAAAAAAAGATGACAACATCAAAAATGACATTAGTAGAAACTATCAAAGACCTACGGAAAAGCAGCTTTTGTTTTCCATGGCAAGAGTCGAGGTAGAATTTAAATGCTCGCTCGTTACCATTCACAATGAATTAGCGTGTAAGAGCTCATGCAAGCTAATTCATTGTGAATGGTATATCCCAAATACATATTACAAGCTCTTACAAGCTACCTTAATTCTTACCGCATGCAAGCTAATTTTCATTGTGAATGAAGCTTTATCCATATCACTTTTCAACATTTTTTAAATAATCTCTGAGAAGCCTCAACAACGTTTATTCCGCCAATTTTTGCCCTCTTTGTAGATAGAGAACACAAATCGGCATTAAGTTAGAAACCACTTTCTCTAAACGATTTGTCTTTTTTAAAAAATTTAGTGCATTTCCTAGTTATTTGTCAGCTACTTGTAAAACAGAAATACATCAATGACATTCTTCTGTTCGCCAAATACCCAAATTTATACATTTGACATAACAGGTGGCGTAAAATAAGAGCCCTCTTAAATGTAATGTATAATTTAGCACAAGTGAATGATAATCAATGAAGGGTGCTGTGCTCTCCCGAGTACTTGCCAGCGACACATTTAGGCACATATGTACACTATGTACACCCCCTATAGTGTAATAAGAGATTCTATCTAACACTAAACTATACCCCTAAAACCCTCATTAGGCTTTGAGTATCCCTGTATCCCGTCAATACTATTAGATTCAATAAAAGTTACATTTATTGTTTGATGATGGACCTGTCCCAATGAGGGGTACATACTTTTAAATATCAATGAGACAAATTGTGAATTTGATACCTAAATGTACGGTTTTGAATATTTTAAAATTTAAATTGTTACTTATTTCCCCTATTAATTCAGCGATCTCTTAAACTTTTTGAATTGATATCTGATCTATTTTTTTTGTACCATATCGTAATTATCGTATTAGTGACATAGATTTGTAGATTCAGATTATACTCCTCGTCAAAAATTACTGTGATTGGTTTAAAAATTTTAAAATCGTCAAAAATCATTTGCAGATTCAGGCGTTTCATCAAATTTAAAACACGTTTTAAAAATATCCGTCTCTTTAAAGAAGATTCTAGAAACATAATTTTGTATGCATATTGTAGCATTTTGTAATAAAGTCCGCCAAAGCGCCTGTCTCAATCCGTTATACTTAAATAAATTTTGTAAAATAAAGAGAACAAGAAGTGACTCTTCGTAGATTTTTTGAATATCAAGGGTGTTTTTTTTATATAATGTATGCACATTTTATTATATACTCTTCGCAGTAATAATTTAGGTTTTGCCAATATTTAATTTAGTTAAAAATATTTTTTAAATTAGTTTAATAATAACTTCGATGTAATTTTTTTATTTTGTAAATCAATTTTAGCAGTTTTATAATTACCCGATATTTTTCAAAAACAATAGGGTTCTTCCTTTTGTGAAACATGATTTTTCCAGAAAATTTGAACATGATTGTAGCTTGCGTTCTTGAGATATCGTGCGCACAAGAAAGTGTGACATACGGACGAACGGACGGACGGACGGACGGATTTTTTGAAAGTTGTTCAAAATTCGATAAAGCGCACGAATCTGCAAGAATTTTTGCTCTACGACGATAAATAACGATTTTAGGTTTGGCCCGATCGAATTTATAATACTTCTTCTTGACTGCGAAGATTATAAAAATATGTAGGTGTGGGTTTCTTTTGAACAAAAAAAAATTATGTATAAAAGAAATCTTGTTTTACAATGCCTTTACTACTTTTGCAGTTATCAGAAAATGCTATGAAAATTATGTTTCTAGACAGCAAATTAATCTTTTTTGAAAGAATTGTGTTGGCGATAAACATTTCTCCATTAAACTTTTGTTTACAGTTTTAAGCGGACTATACAGGGTGTCCAAAAAATGGCGCATAAACGCGATGGTACGTTGTTGGGGCATGTATAGGAAGCCCCAGAAAATTGTTTAAAAAAATCTATCTCATATACCCTCGTAGATATGTTGCCCCAAAGTGCGAAACTTTAAATGGTTATATCTTGAATGTAACAGCACATATTAACGAAACAAATGGTTTAATACAAAGCTTTAGTTTATCCTAAACCATTCCACCATTTATTTATTTTTTAAATGGTCGAATTACATTTTTACAATCAATTTAATTTTACAAAATTTTCATGAAATGAAGCTGACAACAACGTCAATAAAATCTAGTGCATAAGGGTATGATCAAGACTCATAAATGGGATTTTTAGACTTATAGATGGGATTTTTAGATGTATTTTCCTAGACTGTGTTGCCGAATTTATGCAACTTTGTTCCCATTTTTCTCGATGAATATAAGAGATGGATTTTTTTTGACAATTTTCTATTGATCCATGAGAATGCCCCAAGAGCGTACCATCGCGTTTATGCGCCATTTTTTGGACACCCTGTATTCATCGAGAAAAATGCCAACAAAGTTGCATAAGTTCGGTATCACAGTCTAGGAAAATACATCTAAAAATCCCATCTATGAGTCTTGATTGTCCACTTTTTTAGACTTTGAATTACACTTTAGCATTAGATTTTATCGACGTTGTTGTCAGCTTCACTTCATGAAAATTTTGTAAAATTAAATTGATTATAAAAATGTAATTCGACCATTTAAAAAATAAACTAGAAATGGGTAGAAGTCGAAACGCGTAGAAATTACTCTTCACAGATAAGTAGCTCGAGTAGAATTCGGAATCGGTAGAAGTGATTTTTGTAAATCAAAGCTTAGTCTATTTTTTATATAATTGCTACACATTCTATGGTATACTCTTCGCAAGAAAACTGTTATACAGGGTGTCCGCGATCAATGTGCTTTTTTTTTAATGGGAGACAGCTGGGAAAAATCCAAGACATTTGGTAAAAACAGTTTTTTGAAAAAGTGCCCCCCTTCGGAAATAACGGCCTTCAAACAGGTAGGCTAAATACCCTTAATCGTAAATATTTACCAAACGATTTCACCAACCATCATGAAAGTTGTACTACCAATAAAGGTAATAAAAAGGGTCATTTTAAACCTATTTTGAAATTTGGGGCCCCCTTTAAAATGGGTTAAACACTAGTAGTGTAGATAAAAACTGCATGTAATTTCTTTACCTTTAAGAATTTTGTAATTTTATGTATTTTTTTAAATACCCCAATTTAAGTAAAAACATTTTTTTCACTTGAAATTTCTGAGAAACTGTACCGTTTATGAATAAACTACCAAAAACACTTTTGATGTACCCCATATTTTGAGTTGATTTGACAAAAAACTTACTTCAATGTAGTGACAGTGGTAAGTGACATACAAATTTCAAAAGAAAGTCTAGTCTTATGCAAAAATATGGGGTACATCAAAGGTGTTTTTGGTAGTTTATTCGTAAAAGGTACACTTTCTCAGAAATTTCAAGTGGCAAAAAAGTTGTTACTTAAATTGGGGTATTTAAAAAAATACATAAAATTACAAAATTCTTAAAGGTAAAGAAATTACATGCAGTTTTTATCTACACTACTAGTGTTTAACCCATTTTAAAGGGGGCCCCAAATTTCAAAATGGGTTTAAAACGACCCTTTTTATTACCTTTATTGGTAGTACAACTTTCATGATGGTTGGTGAAATCGTTTGGTAAATATTTACGATTAAGGGTTTTTAGTCTACATGTTTGAAGGCCGTTATTTCCGAAGGGGGGCACTTTTTCAAAAAACTGTTTTTACCAAATGTCTTGGATTTTTCCCATCTCCCATTAAAAAAAAAGCACATTGATCGCGGACACCCTGTAGGATAATTAATAGTTTAATATAAAAAAAAATTATGTAAAGAAAATCTGCGAAGAGTGCAAACTATTAACAGAAAACACGAAGAATTTAGTTAACGAAGAGGATAAACGTCAGTTCTGACATTTAAAATATTTGAGGTTATTTGTTCTGACAAGCGGTTTTGTTTCTTTGTTTAAAATATTTTTGGCATGGCCTTCTTGACCGACACGTAACGTGATTTGGACTTAAAAATTTTTTGCTTTTTTATTAAAAGTTGTTTTTTTATTTTTTTAACCTTACTGGCTAACTTTACAAAGAATGAACCAACATTTTTAATAGAAAATTAAATTTTCATTAATTTTGTAAAAAAGATTTTTTTTGTTAATTGAATAATAACGGAGATAGGAGGTTTTTTTGTGGTGGGGGGTAACGGGGGGGTCTGACAAAAAAACTAACGAATACTTTTTTATAGAGAATTAAATTTTCTATGTTTTATGTCGAATAATTTTTTTTGTAAATTTAATAATAATTGAGTTACGATTTTTTTTTCACTTGGGGGACCGAAAAGGGGGCTTTATAGTACTCAGATTTTTGTCAAAAACAATAGGGTTCTTCCTCTTATAGGGATCGATTTTTCCTTAAAATTTGAATAGGATTGGAAGTTTGGTTCTTAAGATAGCGTGTTTACAAGAAACGTGACATCCCACAGACCGACCGACCGACATACCGACATACCGACGGACGGACAAAAAATGAAAATCTTAAAAAGTCATGAAACGCACGAATCTGCAAAAATTTTTGCTCTACGACGAAAATTGACGATTTTAGGATTTTCTGATCGATTGCAATATACTCTTGTGAAGAGTATAACAAATGGTGGAATGGATTAAGATAGACTGTAGCTTTATATTTAACCATATTTTGCACTTTGGGGCCTCATATCTCTGAGGGTATTGTATAAGATAGATTTTTCTTAATAATTTTCTGAGGCTCCCTAGACATGCCCCAACATCGTACCATCGCGTTTATGCGCCATTTTTTGGACAACCTGTATTTGACAACAATTAGTATTAATATTGGATAAAAATAGCATAAAATGTTGGTTGTATAAAGCTTAAAAATCAACTTCTGCAAAGAATATTTACTGATCTAATCCGCTCTTTTTAAAAAGGTTAAACAATTATGAGGAAAGTTTTTTTTAAATAGTATTTTGCGCCTATTTGCAGTTGTAGATTTAACCTAACGAAATAGGAAGGCCTTCTATGGGGGCTATATCAAAATATGTCTCAATGCGCTTATGAAAATTATGTTAAAACGTTGTAATGGTTGTTAATTACCCTAATATTGCTTTTTTAGAATGACCCGAATTTGTAATCCAGCACACCTAAAAACCCGAAAATGAGCCTAATTTTAAGGATATTTGTAGTTGTAACATGCATGAGCCCCATGGTGCTCTGTCGTGGCCCCCACCATCCTCGGGGCTCATCTGTTAAAAAACACACTCACTACAAACCTACTAAAGGCCATGCTGAAAAAATAACTCAAGACGCCAAACTTCTGCATGACAAAGAACATCTCAAAGTAAGTTTGATTTATAGTACTATCCATTCACAGTTTAAAAAAAAACAAGCAGGCGAGCCATGGGTGACAGATTTTACCCTGTATATTGTCATTAATGTCACTTGTATTTGCTGGTTACTTTAGAAAAGTCAAAAAAATAAAAAAATGCATTTAAAACATGTTCAGGGCATCTGAATGAAAAACAATGGTCTGAACACATACAGAAGTATTTTTTTTTATTAAATTACTTTAGAATGAACTAATCATTAAACCATTTAAAAGTTTACACAAAATAGAAATTATTTATGTAAGTACTCACTGTTAAGAAATTTTAGGTATCATTAGAAAAATTAACACTTTTTCAAACATTTCTACAATTATCTTTATAAATTTTCACATCTCAAGCAAACATTTTTTTTTCCAATTTTTGCGCCTGTTTTATGTAACAGTCATATTATTTTTGGCATTTTTTAATTTTTAATGACAGTAAATTTGAAATGTAATGCCAACTTTGAGAAAAATTTAACTTTTCAAAGAAAAAGGTTTCTAGAATCTTTTTCTTTGCAAAGTTGAATCTTTTAAAAAGTTGACATTACATTTCAAATGTGCTGTCATTAAAAATGCCAAAATTAATATGACAGTTAGATAAAACAGGCGTAAAAATTGCAAAAATGAAACGATTTTTGCTTGAGATGTTATGAAGAAAATTGTAGACATTTTTGAAAAAGTGCTAATTTATCCTATGATACCTAAAAGGACTTCGTAACAGTGAGTACTTACATAAATAATTCCTATTTTGTGTAAACTTTTAAATGGTTTAATGATAGGTGCATTATAAAGTAATTTAAGACCTGCGTTTCAAATTCACAAATCTTCGAATCTGTGCTCCTAGAAGCTCGTATAAGGCATCTCCGTTGATCTCCCGCAAATTCTACTAAGTAGCACATCTACATAAGGGCCCTATTGTATATTAAAACTAAGCGTAGTTTTGAAAACTACAAAAATGGGGCTACAAACGTATTATGGTTTCATTTAAATCGGTTATTTCTTTGTATCGAAAATCTGACTTTAAAAATCATTGTACTATTTTTGATTTTTTTTTCGACTACGGATACATTTTTTGGTTTATACACATTACGTGGTCTATGCCAAACTATAATACGTTTATTTACCATGATTTTTTTAAGCTTGTAAATGATTAAAATTGCAACTTACGTTTTTCCCTAATATAGATGTGCTCGTTTAAAGATTTAAATGTACAAAGAAAACACCAAAAGTACTATTTTACCATATTTTTATTATTTCTGGTATCAGTTCCACTTCTATATATCACAAACATTATCCTACATATTTTTAATCATAGTTATTGATGAATTACTCCGTATTTTTACATATTTTGTTAAAATTTCGAAAATATCTGACATTTAGGAAGATGACTTTTCAACTTTTGAGAGCACAGAACATCATTTATGAATTTGAAACGCCCCTCTTAATAAAATAATAAATACTTCTGTATATTTTGAAACCATTATTTTTGATTCAGATGCCCTGAACAAGTTTTTAAATGCATTTTTTGACTTTTCTTACATAACCAGCAAACACAAGTGACATTAATGACAATATACAGGGTTAAATGTCACCATATGGCTCGCCTGCTCTGTTTCTTTTAAATTGTGAATGGATAGAAGTACTTACATTAAGAAGTTAATAAATTTTATTTGTTTTAAGGAACATCTGGAAGAAGTGATTGATGCTCCAGATCTATCTAAAATGAGTGACGAAGAGCTGGAATTTTATTATTTTCAAGTACACGATACTGATAAAAATTCTAAATTAGATGGTTTAGAAATTTTGCAAGCTATCATGCACATTGAAGATTTAGAAGATGAAAATGCTATCGAATACAAACAAGACTTCTCCTACTATGTTGGTAAGTCATTTTTAATACAGGGTATTTAAAAAATGGCACATAAACGCGATGGTACGTTGTTGGGGCATATCTAAGGCCGCCCAGAAAATTAAAAAAAAAACTATCTTATATATTCTTGAAGGCCTCAAAGTGCGAAACTTTAAACGCTTATATCTTGAAGATAACAGCACATATTAACGAAAGAAATTGCTAAATACAAAGGCACAATCTATCTAAAATTATTTTACCATTTGTTTATCTTTTAAACGGTCAAATTACATTTTTATAGTCAATTTAATTTTACAAAAATTTTATGAAATGAAGCTAACAACAATGTCAATATGATCTGATGCAAAAATGTATGCTCAAGAATCTAGATGAGCTTTTAAGATGTATTTTACAAACTGTGTTGCCGAACTTATGCAACTTTGTTCGCATTGAATACAACATCAGATGGATTTTTTTTGACAATTTTCTAAATATGCCTGAGAATGCCCCAAGAGCGTACCATAGCGTTTATGCGCCATTTTTTGGATATTTTTAAGAAATCCTTAAGAACAGAACATTTTCTAAATACATGACCAACATCTTTTTACTAAAGATTATACTTTTGTTTAATTTTTCAGAATTAATTGACGAAGTACTACATGAAGATGATTTGGATCATGACGGATTTTTAACATACCCAGAATACGTTAATGGAAGAAAAAGAAAACTAGCACAAAATATCAACAACGCTCCCGCTGTAAAAATGATACCATAGCTGTTTATTTAACATTTTTTTAATAACAATAACTTTTATTATTTAGGTAACATTAATTTATATTTAAATAAATTACATAATTTGTACGATTGCGAAAAAGAAACTGGGTTTTTTTTTAATTAAGAACGGTTTAATAATCTGAAATTAGCATTGCCATTTATAATATTCTAGATTGCTAACTTGCCCCATCAAAAAGTAATGCTTCGATTTTTACAGATTTTTCATAATTTGGCACTTTGGTGCAAAATTATGATTTTGATTGGCGTATAACTTTTTTTTTCTATGGTTATTGGTGTTTTTGCCCATCAAAATATCAAATGTTTTGCTACATTTTTAAAATTTTGTCATCAATTTAGTTTATTAAGTATACAGGGTGTCGTCCCAGAATTGGCGCACCACCTGTATGGTACGCTGCTGGGGCAAGCCTGGGGATTCCAGGAAAATTGTTAAAAAAAATCCATCTGTTATATTCATTGAGGAAAATGCGAACATAGTTGCATAAATTTGGCAACACAGTCTAGGAAAATACTACACAGTCTAGGTAAATAAATCTAAAAATCCCATCTGTGAGTCTTAATTATACACTTCTGCCTAAAATTTTATTGACATTGTTGTCAGCTTATTTCAAGAAAATTTTGCAAAATTAAATTGATTATAAAAATGTTATTTGACCATTTAAAAGAAGAAAAATTGGTGAAATGGTTTAAGATAGACTGCAGCTTTGTATTAAACCATATTTTTCGTTAATACGTGGTGTTGTTTTTAAGGTATATGCGTTTAAAGTTTTGCACTTTGGGGCCTCATATCTTCGAGGGTGTATGAGATGGATTTTTTTTGACAATTTTCTGGGGATCCCTGGGCATGCCCCAACAACGTACCATACAGGTGGTGCGCCAATTCTGGGACACCCCGTATATCTATAAAAATTAGAGATAACGCGTTGTTATACTCTTCACAAGAGTATATTGCAATCGATCAGAAAATCCTAAAATCGTCAATTTTCGTCGTAGAGCAAAAATTTTTGCAGATTCGTGCGTTTCATGACTTTTTAAGATTTTCATTTTTTGTCCGTCCGTCGGTAGTCGGTCGGTCGGTCGGTCTGTGGGATGTCACGTTTCTTGTAAACACGCTATCTTAAGAACCAAACTTCCAATCCTATTCAAATTTTAAGGAAAAATCGATACCTATAAGAGGAAGAACCCTATTGTTTTTGGCAAGAATCCGAGTACCATAAAGCCCCCTTTTCGGTCCCCCAAGTAAAAAAAAAATCGTAACTCGATTATTATTAAATTTACAAAAAAAATTATTCGACATAAAACACAGGAAATTTAATTCTCTACAAAAAAGTATTCGTTGGTTTTTTTGTCAGAACCCCCCTTTACCCCCCCACTACAAAAAAACCTCCTCTCTCCGTTATTATTCAACTAACAAAAAAAATCTTTCTCACAAAATTAAAGAAAATTTAATTTTTTATTAAAAATGTTGGTTTGTTTTTTGTAAAGTTAGCCAGTAAGGTTAAAAAAAACAAAAACTAAAAGATTTCAGTAGCAAAAAACTTCTAAGTCCAAATAGCGTCCCGCGTCGGTCAAGAAGGCCATGCCAAAAATATTTCAAACAAAGAAGCTGTCAGAACAAACAACCTCAAATATATTAAAGTTTAGAACTGACGTTTATCCTCTTCGTTAACTAAATTCTTCGTGTTTTCTGTTAATAGTTTGCACTCTTCGCAGATTTTTTTTATATATTTTTTTTATAAGAGACTATTAATTATCCTGTAATAGTTTTCTTGCGAAGAGTATACCATAGAATGTGTAGCAATTATATAAAAAATTGATTTAGCTTTGATTAATAAAATTTAAAATTACACTTCTACCGATTCCGAATTCTACTCGAGCTACTTATCTGTGAAGAGTAACTACTACGCGTTTCGACTTCTACTTATTTCTTGTTTATTTTTTTAAACTTCTATTAAAAATAGAATTTTTTTCAGAATGTTAATACCAGAATCAGATTGAAACTTAAAATTAAACTAATTCTGCAAATTTTTTTTTGCAGGATTTTTCTATTTTAATTGTTGGTTTTATTACAAACAAAAGCACTGCAGTCTCCTTTATTGTTCCCGTAATTCGCTGCCTCTTCTATTTCTTTCAAAACATACTGATAATAGGATTCGTTTTTTTCAAGATTTAGAAGTTTACTTGTTTTAAGTAAAATATCTCCGGCTGCCACGTATTTCTCAGCTTGTTTTGGATTTATACACGCGATGTTTTGTAAGCAACCATTATCTCCTGGTGAACCTGGAAAATATTCGTTAATTATACAGGGTGTTCGAAAATCGGCGCATAAAAGCAATGCTTAAGGGCATTTCATCCCGGATCCCGAGAAAAATGTAAGAAAAAATCAATCTGTTATAGTCATGGACCAAAATACATAAAAATGTCATTAAAGAACATTTCTTTTTAATACAATGAGATGTTAATACATTTGAACCTTTATTCAAAAACGAATGCCAACACAACCGATAAGAGTGTTGAATCTGAACCATAGATAACTTAACCAATGATCTGAACTAAAACTGAGCAAACGCGGCAGCCATTGTGCACAAAGCTTTTTCATGCCAAAATCTTATGACAATATGTCACAAATGCATTTTTTTAAATGCTTTAAACCTCTGCTATCTTTGAACCAAATTTGATGGTCATTCAGACCCATTTGGCGAGTTTAGTCAATGTTTTTGGAAGTGGCTATCGATTTTGGCTACATAGAACGTTTATCGTCTACCAAGCTGGTACTGTCATGATTATGTTCAGTTGCTTAAACTTTTTTGGTGAAAAATGTCAATGAAGAGTGTTTGCTAACAAAAATTACTTTGGTTTTAATTTTCGAATGGGTTTTGCCTTTCAAATACAAGAATGTAATGGGGACTCGGTATTCAATTTGCTCCATTTTCAAAAAAATTAATACATTCACCACTATAAGCAATTTTAAAAAAATAACCAATTAACCAAATTGGCTAAAATTTTTAGTATTTTCTAACAAAGGATGCAAAATTATATTTCCAAAATATTTCTGGCCTATCACGTTTTCTTTATAGTAAAGCTTTGAACTTCTCAGACAGCCCTCGTAAGTTATTTTGTGCAAAAATCAATTTACTTCTTAGCAACATCTTCAGTTTCATTTTTCATAAAAGCACAGTTTTTGAGGACTTTTAATATCGTTCCTTTATTTTTACTCATTTCTTTCAAAGAGGTTTACGAAACTTGTGCGGATTTTTGAATGACATTGCGGTTTCGGTCGCCTTAATCAGAAGAACAGTGACGCTGATAAATTTTATAAAAATAATTTAAAAATGTATCTTTTGGTCCATTATTCTCAGTAACTAGACGGTTACCTTTTTTCTAAAATATGTATGTTTTTTTTTATCCAAGTCTTGCCTTGTTATATAAAAAATTTATCAGAAGGGGCCCGAGTTCTGATAAAAAGTATCTTAAGAAACAGGTTATAATATGGCTAGAGTGTACCTACGTTGTCGTCTGCATAAAATTTGCAAATTTTATAATGCGATAAAAAGAAAACTAGACGATTGAAGTTGCTGAAATTTTCACAAAAGTTGCAGACAATTATTATAAAACTATGGTTCCAAAAGTTGGAAAACCTCCACATTCCTAACTTTCAAGCATAGACATAGTATCCTATAGACAGGTCTTTAATCTGACCGTTTGTCCCAATTTTCGATCCGACATTTTCATCTACGATTGTTGGCGCGAATTTTGAAACTTTGTATAATGTTCTGTGATAATTAAATAAAAGTGTGATGTACGTTTATAGAAGTTGTATTTTATCAAAATTATTTAAAATGATCAATTATTGTCTCTATAAATAAGGCAAAAGCAAAAGTCGGACACATATCTGGGGAATTTTAAGCGGTTGGTATACCTGATAAAACCAGATTTTTAAAGGTTGGCATGCCTTATAAAACTAAAAGTTGGGGAATTTGTTGAGGGTTGGCGACAATTATAGATCAAAAGAGAAGGCTCAATGAAGTCGCACAAAACAAAACCGTTCTATAGGATACTATTCTATGCTTTCAAGGAGACGTTTACTAATATTAACACACCTGTAAGATAGCTCAAAAACATGACAACTTCATCCTCGTTAATAAACGATGGTGTATCCATAGAGCCATCATGACTCCTGCCATGTCCATACCCTCCATGTCCCCCACTGAAATGTCCATGTCCAATGGTCCCCGCGGCAAATACGAGGGCCTTCAGTAGTACCAACACAAGCAGGTTGGTTAGATTCAAGGAGAACACTTGCGATGTTCCCACACCTGGAGATGTGAACCCTTTGGATAATAACGTACCTGCTACGGAGGTTAGCAGTCCTTTAGCGTCCAGACCTCGGCTAAAAGTAGAATATGAGATTTGTTTATTAATATGCTGAAAAAAGGTGCATTTTTTAAGGGAAAAAAGAGGGCTGAGAAGACAAAGAATTATAAAATTGATGGAATTAAGTAAGGCAATAAGAACAACAATTTTAAACTCGTCTTGACCTTTTAACAAATTGCGGCCCCCTTTGAAAGTTTACCCGGATATGAGACTTTTTTTTAACAATGTGCTGGAGATCCCTAAGAATGCCCCAACATACTATCGCGTTTTTCCTCCAATATTTGAACACTTTCTAGTATTTTCCTCCATATTTACCAAAGGGATTATATGTTTACAATTATAGTATTCCATTTCTATGATATTTATTCTTTTAAAAATATAAATAAAAGAAGATAAAAGAAGTGTCCATGAGCTGACGGCATTTTTTCGGCTGATCTGGCTGAAAGCTAAATTTTTGTCGAGCGATTAAGAAAATTCCACGAGTCGTTACGGTTTAATCTACAGGGTGTCCAAAAAATCCCTAGATAATTGTAAAAAAATCCATCTGTTATATTTATTAAGAAAAATGCAAACAAAGTTGCATAAGTTCGGCAACACAGTTTGTTAAAACCCTTCCTTAAAACTCATCTAGATTCTTGAGCATACATTTTTGCATTTAGGTCATATTGACATTGTTGTCAGCTTCATTCCATAAAATTTTTGCACAATTAAACTGGTTATAAAAATGTAATTTGACCATTTAAAAAATAAACAACTAGTCAAATGATTTTAGAGAGATTGTGTCTTTGTATTTAGCCATTTGTTTCGTTAATATGTGCTGTTCTTCAAGATATGCTTTTAATGTTTCGCACTTTGGGACCTCATATCTCCAAGGGTATATGAGATTCTTTTTACAATTTTATGGGGATCCCTAGACATGCCCCAACAACGTACCATCGCGTTTATGCGTCATTTTTTGGACACCTGTAGATGCCAAATTTGAATAAAAGTTTCTTGATTAAAAAAATGCCCTTTCACCTCCTAAATAACCCCTTCTTAAATGGGATAAAGGAATACACCATATTAGTTTGTCGTCACTGAAGCCAACAAAGACAAAATCGCATCGTAGTTTCCATAGTTCTGAAGTTTAAACAATTACTTCGACAATTACTTTTTGACACGTAGTTGTCAAACCCATGTAAATTAGGATGCGATTTTTGTTGGCTTTATATTTCGTCATCACTGATAGGGTGCATTTAAAAAAAAGTACTAATAATAAGTGAATTATAACTTTATTTTGCATTCATGTGCAAAGTTTGGTAAAAATCCAACATGACTGAATATTATTCTCCGGGGGCCATTTAGGGGACAAAGTTTTTTTAAGTGAAAAATTTTGTTCAGGAATCTTTTTAAAATCTTATTTGGCATCTATATTTGTTAAATTTGATACAGAGCCATCGTGATTTAATGTTACAAATGTAAATATCGTTTTAACAACTGGACAAAAATTTAGCATTTAGCTAATTGAGTTAAAGAATATGTCATCATTCAGCCCACGGGCTATGATAGGAAGAGTTTTAAATGTGTCCTATTTGTGTAATGCTTTACCTTTCTTGAAGATTATTTAGCGTTCCTTCACTAACAACAGCACATAAACCCGGAATGATTTTTGAAAAAATAAAACACAAAATAAACACTTTCGACTTCATTCTATACAGATATAAGAATATTGGTAGATATTTCTAAATTCAAACTGGATTTGAACAAACTTACAGAAAAACTAAAGTTTTTACCCATGTCTATTTTCTTTTATCTAGTTTCTTCTTGAGTAATTTTGGATTTATTGTCATAAGTAGTGTGTTTCTGCATTGTTCTTAACAATGTTTATTGTTTCTGCTACATAACGTTGACGAATGACGACAATTTTATTTTTCACTTTTAACAATGGTTTTAAAATATTATTTATTAAATTGACACATTACGCTAATTTTCCACTTTCACTAATAAATGTACATTTATCAGTATTAAGAATCGTAAATGCTCCATAAATTCGATTATGCGTTACGGCTAGAGATTTAAATTCACAGTTTCGAAGATCTGTGCTCCTAGAAGCTCGTATTAATCATTTCCGTTGAGCTCCCGTCAGTTAGGGCATATACGAGGTGGCCGCGCTATAAAATTTAATGAGGGGTGATTTGGTGGAGGTGGCCGCACTCTACTGCATGGGTCATGGTGGAAGTGGCCGCGGTGCCTTTTCTACCTGCTTCCATGTTTAGCAGGTAGAAAACGAGCTGTCTCAGAAGTTTTATAGAATTTATAGATAAGTAGAAACACCAAACGAATTTTATTTTTATAAAATAACAACGATAACTATCAATATTTTATTGAAAAAATTATTTACATTGCAGTTTGGTGACAAGCACATTTGTTTAAATATTCTTTTTAGCAGTAAAACTTACCCTAACCTACCTAACCTAGTGTCCCCCAGTGGATGTGTCCACCAGTGCTTTTAAAAAAGTCTGTCGGTAACAATAAAACTTAAAAACACATGCATTGAGTACTTTCAACGTTGCTGGCTTGTTTTAATGATAATAAAAGTCTGTATATTATCCAAAGAATACTCTGTTTTATAATTTTCTAATATCATAACTCAATAAAACATCGGATACAGAAAAATAAATCTAGGTAAAAGGAAGTTAATTAGTCGCGGCCACTACGACCAAACCAGAAATATCGCGCGGCCACTTCGACCATGCACCCTGCAATTAGGCGCGGCCACCTAGTAGTCTTTTCAGGTAGATGCGGCCACTTGGTATTCTCCCGTCAGTTATACTAAATAGCACATCTACATGAGGGCCCCATCCTATATTAAAACTAAATGTAGTTTTGAAAACTAGAAAAATGGGGCTACAAACTATTATGGTTTCATTTAAATCGCATATTTTTTTGTGTTCAAAAGCCTGACTTCAAAAACAATTTTAAAAGTTTTGTTTTTTAGAGTCAGATTTTTGACACGAGAAATAACCGATTTCATTAAAAGCATAATAAGTTTGTTGCCCTATTTTTGTAGTTTTAAACTACATTTAGTTTTAATATAGAATAGGGTCCTCATGTAGATGTGCTATTTAGTAGAATTAGTACGAGAACTGGAAATCAAAAACACACATCTCATCGAACGTTATCATGATTTTTTTGCATTGCATTATATTTAATAGCTCGAAGGTGCAAAAATCAATTTTGTTGTACGAAGAAAACGATCCTACTTATGATTTTTTACCTTTAAAAAAAACGCTACCTGTTTGGCCTACCATTTTGTTGGATTAAGAAAAGTAATATTATTAAATATTATGGAATATCAAAAAATCATGACACCGTTAATGATGTGGATTTTCATGTTGATAACTCCTATACTAAATTGACCGGAGCTGAACGGAGATGACTTATACGAGCTTCTAGGAGCACAGATTCGAAGATTTATGAAATTGAAACCCAAGTCTTAAATGGTCAAATTACGTTTTTATAACCAATTTAATTTTACAAAAATTTTTTGAAATGAGGCTGACAACAATGTCAATATGATCTAATGCAAAAATGTATGCTCAAGAATCTAGATGAGTTTTTAAGATGTATTTTACAAACTGTGTTGCCGAACTTATGCAACTTTGTTCGCATTTTTCTTGATGAATATAACATATGGATTTTTAGGAATAGATGGGAATGCCTCAAGAGCGTACCATCACGTTTATGTGCCATTTTTGGACACCTGTGTAAAAAATTTAAAAAAATTATCGGTTTAGGGCCTGAATAATAAAGATAAAAGTATCTCGAGAAACATGCTAACGAGCGATCATAAAAACAAACTTTTTTGTTAAACTTTGGTCTTTGATAGGTTGTTTCAACGTCAAAAATTAAAAAGGGCCTTATTAGCAACTATTAAAGACCTACAAAAAAGCAGTCTTTCATGAAAAGGCCAATGTGAAATTTAAGGAATGGACGTTATAATATTGCTAGAATAAATGTGCCTTGTCGTCTGCATTTAAATTCGCAAATTTTAAAATGCGATAAAAAGAAACCCGAGAGAAATTAAATTTTCAGGAAATATGAATACTAGGGTGGGTCGAAAAACACTTTTTTTTGAATTTTAGGTATGGCTAGTGAAAAAATGATTCCTTGGGTCAATAGTATACTCCTCTAAAAAAATTAGATTTTTAAAAAAATATTTAGCCGGCGCCCATGAGATGCCAAAATTGCTTACTTTAGGTATAAACAGTGTAAATTCAAAATGAAAAATTTTGACTCATTTTTGAGATCTGAATAATTTTAGGCAAAATACATTACCTGTTGGAAAGAAATGCTATTATTATGGAGTATTACTGAAACATAACTTTAACCCTACGTATCTTGGAGTAACTTTGGACAGTTCCCTATTGTATAATAATCATTTAGAAAAAGTGAGACAGAAAATCAAAACCAGAAACAATATTCTAAGTAAATTAGCGGGAACCAATTGGGGGGCGGATGCTCATACTTTGAGAACAGCAGGACTGGCACTTGTATATTCTACGGCGGAGTACTGTTGCCCTGTTTGGATGAATAGTTGTCATGTAAACAAAATTGACACACAATTAAACCAAACTATGAGAGTAATCACTGGTACAATAAAATCTACACCAACGCCTTGGTTGCCTGTGCTTTCTAACATAGCTCCACCTGACCTTAGAAGAAGACATGCAGCTAAAAGGGAATGGGATAAGGTTCAATTTGAGTTGGAAAAATTCCCCTTACATATTGACTTGCAGATGCTTCCACCTAACAGACTTAAATCAAGGAAGCCCATATGGCAAGAGGAGTTTATTCATCAGCCCTTTTCCATCACTGATATATGGAAAAATAAGTGGCAAGAAATTGATGATTTAACCAACAAAGAATTGATTGAAGATCCAACGAAGGTAGTTCCAGGGTTTGATCAGCCCAGAAAAGTTTGGAGTATGGTTAATCGCCTTAGAACGTGTCACGGACGTTGTAATGATATGCTTTATAAATGGAATGCATTACCAAGCCCGCTTTGTGAATGTGGTGCATTGCCAGAAACGATTAAACATATTGTAGAAGAATGTCCAAACACTAAATTTGAGGGTGGTTTTCAAGAAATACACCAATTAACTCCAGAAACTTTGAATTGGATATCAACCCTGAAACAGCTGTAACTTTTTCGCTGTGATTTATTGTACCAACACAATTTTGACAACACTGGTATGCCTGAGTTCTTTCCATGGTTTTCCTCGGCCGCGAAGTAAATGCTTTACCAGAAGATTAAAAATCGGCCATGGACGTGAAAAAATGAACATCACTTAAACCTTTTGGAATTTAACCATCTTCCATTTTATAATGTTCATTTGTACTTATTTTTGACATGTATTTATAATATCATACGAATATATATATATATATTATTAAAAAACTTCTTTTCTCGCATAAAAACAAAAAAAAACAAAATTTACAATTTTTTGTCCTTTGGGGGCACGGTCAAATTTGGTAAAAATAATTTCGTTTTTTTTATATAGAATATGCTGTTACTATAAGAAAATTTATATGCATTACTTCAAAGTGAATTGTAAAAAATAAAACTTTTAGCAATTTTTTTTTAATTACAACATTTTTGGCCTTGGGGCCCGGTAAAATATTTTTTTAAAAATGTAATTTTTTCTGAGGGGTATACAATTAACCCAAGAAATCGATCTTTCACTAGCCCTACCTAAAATTTAAAAAAAGGTGTTTTTCGGCCCACCCTAATGAATACTATACAATGTAAGTATGTAAAACCATGCTGCAAATTTATAAAAAAATCTATCGTAAAACACTTACTCGATGCCAAAGGCCGATTTATACCACGTAACTTTCACTTTACTTACGCTTTACTTCGGCGTAACTTAATCGAAAATTAAATAAAATACATGGGAATGTATTGGCAAATTTATACTTCACTTTAGCGCTACATTGCTGATTCATTTAGCTTAAAGTCGTATAAAGTCGTACTAACTCGAGACCCGAGCTTGGCCATCATGCGCAAAATTTGTAAAAATGAGATATTCGCCCTTATTGTCAAGGGTAGTGATTCCGGAATATCGCTTCGTATACGATACCTGTTAGGTCTTCTTATGTAGGTTTTACGAAGCGATATTCCGTAATTACAGCCCAGGTATAAATTGTCAGAAGTCGCGAGTTCAGACACATGCGCTTAACTGTTCCCAATTTCACGTAACTTTACAATCTATAAATTAAGCAAATTTGTTAAGTTACGCGGAAGTGAAGTAACGCCGAAGTAAAGTGAAAGTTACATGGTATAAATCGGCCTTTAAGGTTACTTTACGTAACGTATCAAATATCCAAAAGTTGCTAAATTTAAACATTTTCAAGATGACACCATAGATTAAGCTAATAAAAATGTGTTATCTTTATCTATGCGAATTATATCACACATGTAGTGTAACATTCTTTAAGAATGTCTTATAATTAATGATAAACTGGTTCAGATAGATGGAAGGAAAGAAGGAAAGATTCCAATGACCTGACCTCATCATCATGCAATTTAAGAGAAACGTACGTTCCCATCGCAGCCAGCCAGCCAACCCGGCGGCCAGTCACTGCAAGCATTTCTCTCAATTTGCGTTCCAATGTCTTAGGTACTTCCGAGGGTACTTCCTTCCTTCCTACCTTCCCATGCTGCAGGTACTTACATTTGGTTTCACAAGACACTGGGACACTGTCAAATTTCTTAAACTAAATTTGGCATTAATTTCTGCTATTTTTTATTATATTCGTAAAATATGAATAAGCAACGAAACGACCATCATGAATATGATTTAATTATGGCAAAATTAACGTCAAATTTACCAAAAGAAATTGGACAGCGTCCCAGTGTCTTGTAAAACCAAGTGTATCTTCAAAATTCAACTTTTTCAAATTTTGGCCGTACACGTGTCATATTTTCACTATTGACTTAGAGTTTATTTTCGACCATGATAATTGTAGGAGAGTAAAACCTCGATGGAAATTCACTTCCACTTACCACTGTCACTAAATTAAAGTAAATAAGTTTTAGGGGTATTTCAAAAAATAAACAAAATTCATAGGTAAGGTAAAGAATTTACATGCTGGTTTTACTACCACTGTTAAAACCATTTTAAAAGTGGTCCCAAGTTTCAAAATGTGTTTAAAATGACCGTTTATATTATCTTTATTGATTGTATACAAATTTCAGAATGGCTGGAAAAAGCATTTGGTAAATATTTACGATTACGTGTTTTAAGTCTACCTGTTTAAAGGCCATTATTTCCGAAGGGGGGCACTTTTTTAAAAAACTGTTTTTACCGAATGTCTGGGATATTTCCCAGTTATCTTATCTCTCATAAAAAAGCACATGGATCGCGGACATCCTGTATATTTGATAATAATCAAGATACCTATGAATTTTTTAAAAGTTGGGGGGCCTAGGTATCCGCTTTGTAATTATCCGATCGTTTTTAAAAACAATAGGGATCTTCCTTTTAGAGCAACTGATTTTTTCTTATAATTTTAACTTGATTGGAATTTTGGTTCTTAAGATATCGTGCAAACAAAAATCGTGGCATACACCAGACGGACGTACGGACGGACAAAAAATGAAAATCTTAAAAAGTCATGAAACGTACGAATCTGCAATTTTTGCTCTACGACGATTTTAAGATTTTCTAATCGAATTTATAATACTCTTCGACTTTGTCTGCGAAGAGTATACAAATGACGCGACTTATTATCTCAATAACCGAAATGCACTTTCTTAGTTTTTAAAGATAACCGAAAAACTATTAGAGATAATCAAGTTCTGTTTGCGGAACATTAATGGGCAACTTTGCCCCATTTAATCAACCTCTAAAGATAAGCTTAATGCAATTGATGGCTATTAAATTCACAATATTCCAGTATAGAACAAAGTTCCGATTTGCGAAGAGTATCCAGTACAGTATAAAAATTACTCAGTCTAATACACGTTCTAGTTCTTTATTAAAGTAAGCACTGCACCAGCCAAGTATAAGTAAAGACATGTGAAATATTAAAATGTAGGTCACTAATTTCATGAACTAACCATCAGCAAGGAGGAGAAAGTGCTTGTTGGGATGCAGGTTGATTGTATGTTCTCTTCTTTCTTTAGGTAAACTTTTCTTTCATTAAGATTACTTACTAAGTACTAAGCAGTCAGTGATTAACTAGCAACCGCGGTAGTGCAACACACAATATCTAGTTAAAACTTTCTTTTTAGTTTCTTTTCTAATTATTTTCACGGTCGAAGTATCTAGTGCCGGAGTGTTTGGACGTTTTTGTGAATCAATGGTTTTTTGGATACAAGCCCCAAAATGAAGCTCATGATACAGGTAATGTTTTTTTAAAATATTGTAAATTTTGAAAATGTGACCGAATACCGCAGATACTAAAAAAAAACTGAATACAGGGTGTTACCAAATAACTAGAAAAAAACTCACGGCGTATTTCCTAAACCCATTTTAAGAAAAACAGTTCATATAAACATGTGTACGAAAATCACAAAAAAGTTGGACGTGAATAACCCCCAATGTACCCCCAAATGTGCCCCTTATTATGCCCAAATGTGCCCTTATTATAATTTTTAATTTTTTAGTGCACTTTATGCCTTAAGGCAAGAAAATTTCCCGTGCTAAGTTTCGAATAAATATCTGGTTTATTTTCTTAGTAATCTTAAAAATTTTGTTTAGAAATGTTGACACCCTGTATCTCAGAAACTAAGGATTTTGAACACATGTTTTTAAACTTTTTTTCTTAAAATGGGTTCAGGAATTACCCCCTGAATGATTTGGTAGTGACAAATACAACTATACCTGTTTTATTAGGAAGAATGATTTTTTTTCTTTTAAAATTAACACATAGTGTAAGTTTTTGCAAATATGACTTTTTTTTTAAATATCTAAGAAAGTTTTCTTTAATTTTTTATTTGATAAGTACGTAGTAATTAATAATTATCATTCAGTTTTCTCACTTAGGTACGAACTTTCTTTAGTTTTTAATCGAAATCGTTTGCAGTCATAAATTTTAAAAATAGTTTATGTTATCTTAGAACTATGACTATGAAATTTGGCATACATCTTGCTGACCATTTCTCAAATAAAGAATTTAAGGGCCATCATTGGGAATGGGATCTCGCTTACTTTGGAAGATATAATATCGGTTAAATGGCAAAAGTATCCTATTTTAATGCCCATTACCCTTCCACAAACAGAATTTGATTATCTCTAACCGTTTATTGGTTACCCTTACAAAATAGTAGAGTTCAGAATTCGATTTTTCGAAAGTTTCGTGTGCACGAAAAAACGTAGTTTTGAAACATTATTTTTATGAAAGCTTATACCTTGGAGATATCCAAACCACTTTTTGGCACAAAAAATCTGGCGACAGGCGCTGTCTGAGCCCCATTTTAAAAAAATATGTGACAAAATAAACTTTTGATATTTTGTTGCCAGAACTCTTGGGATTAAATTAGTATTAAAACTTTGTCAAATTTTTTATTATAAGTCAGTTAAATTCTGCAATGAATCTTGAAAATCAAAGGGTCCCCACTCTGGTTTTTAAACTTTAATCGCGTTTTTCTCGGAATTATTTTTTTGCAATAATTTAAAATAACATATCACTCATTTGTAGAGAAACCTTATGTGGAAATAAAAAATAGTTTTTATAAAGGTTGTAGCTTGTTTCTTTGGGATTCGTATGGTTTTTGAATTTTCAAAATATTTTAACAAATAGACCCACCATTGGAAAAAAACTAAGATGATGCAAAGTTCTCGCGTCTTCCCCCCGCATATTTACGCGTCCCGCTTCTCCCCGCTGCAGTCCATGTTGTGTGTAGACACACAACTCTATGTTAAAATTTGTTTTTTCTCTTTGACTTTTCTTGTCAAATCTTTAAGGTTACATAATATTTAAGACATTTTGTATGAATTTAACATTGTTTAAGGTTTAAAATCAAGGATTGAGGTAAACTATTTTAATTTATATTAATGAAATATGTAATAAAGTAAGTTTTTAGTCATGGGAGACAGTAAATATTTAAAACCCTTCTTGAAATCACGAGAAAACAACCGGCAAAAAGAAAGGTGTGTGATATGTGGGGGTAATAGAAATTTATATGGAAGTACCCAAAAAAGTTATTTTCAAACAGCCCCAAATGCAGTTTTTTACCTATATACTTATTACTTGTATCTTGTTAATTAAAATTTGTTCAGATGTTAATGTGCCCCAAACATAACATTGTTCATAATTTACATGCAAAGAAAGATTAATTTAAAAAAAAATTAACTGTAACAGCTTCTTCTGGTTTGGTCTTTTATAATTTTCATTTGTTAAGCAGAAAGTTTGTTAATTCCTCGGAAGCGTTGAGATGGGCCAATATAATCAAAACGCAATAAAAATCATATACACAACAAACTTTGAAAAAATAATAACACGTTTATTTGTACAAACATTAATTAGTTACTATTGTATGTAGAAAAGACAAGAAACTTATGGAATCTACTCTAAGACTGCTCCCATAGATGGATTGAAAGGGTTCTTACAAAATGCCATGCATTTACATGCCCCGGTACATGCAAACGTTTTTTTACTGCAGGAACAATTCTTATTGCGACAATCTAAAAAAAATTGAAAATTTAAATTGTTTCAAAGAACATTGAATTATAAAATTTTTTGCATGAGCAAGCGGTTAAAATAGCATTTTCTGGGACTTTTGGTAATTGTGTTAGGATGGGTACAATGTTGTTTTGGTGTTTGGTCCAACCATACAAATTAATATCCAAGGGAGCAATAATGGATTCCATTTGTTATATGCCCCATGTTTTGGCCGTGTCTTGCTCTTAAATCTATGGTCTTTTTTAGGGTTTTCAAACTTTTTTGGGTACTTCCATATAAATTTCTATTACCCCCACATATCACACACCTTTCTTTTTGCCGGTTGTTTTCTCGTGATTTCAAGAAGGGTTTTAAATATTTACTGTCTCCCATGACTAAAAACTTACTTTATTACATATTTCATTAATATAAATTAAAATAGTTTACCTCAATCCTTGATTTTAAACCTTAAACAATGTTAAATTCATACAAAATGTCTTAAATATTATGTAACCTTAAAGATTTGACAAGAAAAGTCAAAGAGAAAAAACAAATTTTAACATAGAGTTGTGTGTCTACACACAACATGGACTGCAGCGGGGAGAAGCGGGACGCGTAAATATGCGGGGGGAAGACGCGAGAACTTTGCATCATCTTAGTTTTTTTCCAATGGTGGGTCTATTTGTTAAAATATTTTGAAAATTCAAAAACCATACGAATCCCAAAGAAACAAGCTACAACCTTTATAAAAACTATTTTTTATTTCCACATAAGGTTTCTCTACAAATGAGTGATATGTTATTTTAAATTATTGCAAAAAAATAATTCCGAGAAAAACGCGATTAAAGTTTAAAAACCAAAGGGGGGACCCTTTGATTTTCAAGATTCAATGCAGAATTTAACTGACTTATAATAAAAAATTAGAAAAAGTTTTAATACTAATTTAATCCCAAGAGTTCTGGCAACAAAATATCAAAAGTTTATTTTGTCACATATTTTTTTAAAATGGGGCCCAGACAGCCCCTGTCGCCAGATTTTTTGTGCCAAAAAGTGGTTTGGATATCTCCAAGGTATAAGCTTTCATAAAAATAATGTTTCAAAACTACGTTTTTCCGTGCATACGAACTTCGTAAATAAGCGACTTTTTGAGTAAATTTTCCTCTACTAAAACTAAAAAAGTGCATTTTGATTATTCGACTTTTCATTTTTTGTTTTTTAGGAAATGTTTTTAAGACTTTAATTAATTACTCAGACACTTTTTTAAGAATTTTCTACAACGTTTTTTTCTTTAAAAGTTATTATCAGGCTGTTTTTATTTCTTATGGGGGACTAATGTTTTATTAACTTTATCAAAAACAAAACATCCAAAGCAAAAGTTTAACGATAATTATAAAAGTAAAGAAGTATCCACTTACAGAATTTTTGTACGAAATTCTGTTTTTTATATTTTGTTAAAATGAAAATTTAATTCTTCTATTAGAAAAAAAGAACATGTTGATAATTTGTTATAACGAAACGTAGTAGAAAGTTTTTTTTAACTAGAATCTAATTGCAAGCAAAATAGTGTCTTGCTAATGTCAAATTATTATTACCTAGCATCTCTCAAAAATAAAATGTTTACCTACATAGAAATTTAATTGAGTTCTAATAAGAAAAATAGAGCATAATAATTTTCAGGAAACGTAACTTTGCAGGAATTCTTTAAACCAGAATGATGCTCACAAAAAAGTCTCTTGATAAATAATAATATCCGAGTTTTAAAAACAACATCTGAAATACAAAAATGTTACAACTGAAATGCACCTTTTTTAATATTTTATAAGTACCAAAAAACCAAAAAACTGTTAAAGATAATTAAGTTGAGTTTTCGGGAGGTTAATGGGCATTAAAATAGACAACTTTGCTTTCATTTAACCGATGTTGTATCTTTTAAGGTAAGCAAGATCCCAATGGTCGCTCTCGAATTTTCCACATTCTGTAAAAGAATAAAAATTGACTAATCTTATCCAAATTAAATTGCAAGTTAAAGCAACAACATGGAAAGAAAATGTTCTTGTCTTTTATCCAAAAGAAGAATGCTTCAAGTAATGAATTTTTATAAACCACACTTTATCTTTACACGTAGCCACAGAATTATCAAGTTTTCCAAACACTCTAATAATAAGCCAATTTAAGGAAAAGTTCATTATAACAAATAATTGTATTCTTCCGGTGTAAAATATGTTCATTTTAGTCAATGGCTTATGAGGTATGTCAGGCGGTTACTCTAGAATTTAAGGAGAAAGTGGTCTGGCTGTAATGCATTCTTTAGCAGCATCGACAGGTTCAATCTGTCTCTAAACTAAAGATCTTTCATTGAAGCATCGCCGGTACATACTAAAGTGATTAAAATATGAAACGATGCACGACTATTCACCTACTGACTTCTTTCTTTCTTCTTTCTTTTATAACCACATATTTCACGCTCAATTATTATTACGATCATACTTACTTCTTAGTTCTTAATATTCTCTATGTTCATTTTACTCTTCGTCCACGAAGAGTAAAAATTTACAATCTGTTAAGATTTGTTCATGAGCTTTTTAAGCAACTTAAGATTTATTATTTGAGATTTTAAAACTCTTGCCGATTTAACATACTCACCAAAGGGCAAATTATTATACACATAAAAACTTTTGCGTTTGCCGAACAAAAATATTTTTTTTTTTTATATTTGCGTTCTATAATAACCACATTATGCAACCCGAAATTTGGTTTTTAAAGGTTGCCGAATTGCTTCATAATTAACCCCAAAATTTTATTTTGTTTGGTTGGTTTTCCAGATGCAAACAAGATGAAATATTTCCTTGCAAGGTACTCTTTATTTACAAATTTTACTATAATAAACTATTGTGGGACATACTTTTGTTGTAGAGGGAATAACTAGAAGAATTGGAGAAACGATATCAACGGTTACATTTTCTCAAAAACTCCTATTTATTCAGTATTAAGTGAGTTAAGTTTACAAATGCCATTATTCTATATGCTTTGAGATTGCCTCTCACTGCAGAATTGGGCTAAATATGTCTAACTTAAATTTACTTTTTACATCAAAAGGTCAATGTTTTGAGGTTGGTCTGTTGGTCATAAAAACAAAATTTCATATTGACTTTTAAATACAAATTAAAAATGCTTTTTACTGAATTAAATAAAGCAAATACAAAAAATTGTATAATAACTCTTTTCATCGGCTCATTTTCCAAACATGGACTCCTGCTAAAAAACGGTCCTTATAAAACGTACGACATAAAATATAATGGTCCATCCATAGTAGAGAATTGATAAAAACAAGTTTTGGTAACATCCTGTAATAATAATTCATTATAAGATAGATATTTAAAGAGAAAATGATTATGTCTGTGAGATAAAAGTAATAGAAAATAGAAAGTGATTACCGGTCGGTCAGTTTAATAAAAACTTGTAGCTTATAGACATTAATTCTTGTTTTATTCTAATGGACGTGAAATTAAATACTGAATGCAGGTATAAATAGATAAAATAACAATATTTTCTCTAAGAGAAGTTCTAAGATAAACTTTTAATTTGAATTAAAAACTTAACTTAAAATTTTATTTTTATTGGATTGGCAACATGACATTTTGAAGTAAAAAGTAAATTTAGGTCAGACATATTGAATAATGACATTTGTAAACTTTACTCACTTAATATTGAATGAATAGGCGTTTTTGAGAAAATGTAACCGTTGATATTGTTTCTCCACTTCTTCTAGTTATTCCCTCTACAAAAAAACTATGTCCCCCGATAGTTTATAACAGTAAAATTTCTAAATAAAGAGTACCTTATTAGGGAAGAATTCATCCTTTTGCATTTGGGAAACCAACTCGATAAAATAAAATTTTGGGTTTAAAAATAAAGCAATGGAGGGTATTTGTACAAAAATTGGTTGGGGTAACCTAGGAGATCTGTCATACCACCCGTCGTTTCAGATGCTAACTGACATTTCTTCTGAATTTTATATTTTTATCAAATATAAAGCTAATACACCAAAAAACAACAAACTGCCGGTTTAAAACATTCTACGTACCAGCTAAAAGGTTTGTATAACATTAACGGAGTGTTATACAACTTCAACAATCTTCTTCAATTCATAATGACTCATTTACATGTACTTTTAATGCAAAATCCATGCATCCAAAAAAATCCGTACTATTTCAACCATTCACGGAAATCCTTTTGTAAATAAGTCATAATTTCCTTTTTTACCTAATTATAAAAAATTAAAGATGTACAACACTCTCTAAATGTTATACAAATCTTTTAGAATGTACTTAGAATGTTTTAAACCGGCAGTTTGTTGTTTTTTGGTGTATTAGCTTTACATTTGATAAAAATATAAAATTCAGAAGTAATGTCAGTTAGCATCTGAAACGACGGGTGGTATGACAGATCTCGTAGGTTACCCCAACCAATTTTTGTACAAATACCCTCCATTCAGAAAAATGGTAAAAAAAATAATGAAGATAAAACAACTGAGGTCTATAAACTTTTAAAAGTTTGACACACAAAATAACAACATAACGGGTTCCTGCTATTAACAAAAGTATTAAAAATAAGTTTAATTTATTATTAGCTACAAAAATAATTTATAATTATCTTGGAGTAGCGAATAAATTTGTTTTTAGTATAGGTATAACCGCAAATATCTACTTACCTTGTTGTATCTACATACAAGTTTCTAATGAAATTCGTACCTATTCTTTACAAGAGAAATTTCTTTAATTTTTAAATCAGCTGTTGTAAAACATTACTTACTTGTTTTATTGTTAATTTAATTTTCAACATTTTATTTCATCTATTTCTTTTGTTATTCAGCTTTCATTTTACATAGGTACATCTTCAATTTGGTTTAGGTTTACATTTCTTAATTGGATATGGTAAATAAGCACAAAAGAAATATTTTGAAAAGAGGCCATTATAGCTTTTTTAATAAAATTTAGAATATTTTATTATTTTTTTGATCAGAATTGGTTATACTCCTCGCAGACGAAGTCAAAAACGAGGAGTATATTGTGATTGTTTTGAAAATTCTAAAATCGTCAAAAATCGTCGTAGAGCAAGATTCGTGCGTTTCATCGAATTTTGAACAACTTTTAAAAAATCCGTCCGTCTGTCCGTCTGTCACGTTTTTTGTAGACACTCTAACATGAGTACCAAAGATCCCATTAAGTTCAAATTTTTAGGAAAAATCGTTCTCATTAAAATCTAGATCCCTATTGTTTTTGAAAGAAATCGGAAAATAATAAGGGGGGCTGCGGCACTCCCCAAGTGAGAAAAAATTCATATTTCAGTTATCATAAATATTACAGAATTTTTTTTCTGGTAACTTAAAAGCCCTCTTAATTATCTACTGAAAGTATATTTAAGTTTTTTTTGTCCGGCCCCACATAAGCCCCCCAATTTAAAAAAAAGCCGTATCTTCGTTATTTTTCAATTTACAAAAAAAACTTAGGTCATAAAAATGAAAGGAAATTAAATTTTGTATTAAAAAATATTTTTTGTGAAGTATTTAAGAAAAAAAAGGTCAAAATAAAAGTTTTTGGTGATTAAAAAGCTCTAAGTCACTTAAGTCTAGGTTCGGTCAAGGTGGCTTTGCAAAAACAATTGAAACAAAAACATCCTTCCAAAGCCAAATTAAATCCTAAACGCCATTGTCAGAATTGATACCTATTTATGCTTTTCGCAAATAAATGTTTTTTCTATAGAAGAGTTAATAGTTTAACCTCTTCGCAGAGTTTTTTTGATAATTAAAACACACGGTCCACTCCTACGCCACAGATCGCAGATCCACATAAAAAACTGTCTGTGAAGTAGAATTTTGATTCTGTCAGATTTAGCCACTTTTTTAGAACAATATTTTGTGAAAATAAAAGGCTTTATTTAGGAACCCTTGATATTAAAATGTGCTATAATGTCTTAAATTCGATATTTTAAGTTTAGTTCATTGTAAAACTCTACAGTTTACAGTTTATGTGTTAATGTTGTGCACCCTCCAAGATGTGAATTTTAAACGCAAATTGCTTGAGAAAGCAACAATTACAATAGGTCTGGTAAGTACCATTGTAAAATTAACATTTTTTTCTACTACCTAAAACAAAACATACCCCTTGATATGGTTGCGTTCTCAAGCAATTCGCGTTTAAAGCTTACATCTTGGTTGGTGATCATCATCATCATCAGATTAATAAGGGATTTTTTAATTCTTGCGGTAGATTCTCATGTAATTTTAAATAAAATATCATAAATAAAATACAGGGTGTCCAAAAAATGGCGAATAAACGCGATGGTACGTTATTGGGGCATGCCTAGGGATTCCTAGAAAATTGTCAAAAAAAATCCATCTGTTATATTCATCGAGAAAAATGCGAACAAAGTTGCATAAATTCGGCAACACAATCTAGGAAAATACATCTAAAAATCCCATCTATAAGTCTAGAAATCCCATTTATGAGTCTTGATCATACACTTTTGCACTAGATTCTATTGACGTTGTTGTCAGCTTCATTACATAAAAATTTTGTAAAATTAAATTGATTATAAAAATGTAATTCGACCATTTAAAAAATAAACAAATGGTGGAATGGTTTAAGATAGACTAAAGCATTGTATTAAACCATTTGTTTCGTTAATATGTGGTGTTATATTCAAGATATAAGCATTTAAAGTTTCGCAGTTTGGGGCAACATATCTCCGAGGGTATATGAGATAGTTTTTTTTTAACAATTTTCTGGGGCTCCCAAAACATGCCGCAACAACGTACCATCGCGTTTATGCGCCATTTTTTGGACACCCTGTATAAAGGACCATTTTTACATAAATGGAACCTAAAAAACTCTCTTATTTTTCATTTAATAATGTTTTAAACAGACCAATGTTGGATACACAGAATAAGAAAAAAATGACCATTTTCTCTGGTCCGTAATGTTGGTATCCTAAAAAAATGCCACAGAAAGTATTTTAATGCACTTCTGTGAACTGTGACGTAGGACTTGACCGTGTCTATTTAGTATTTACGGAACATGTGGACTAAATAAACAAGTAAAACATGAATATTTGTACAAATGTATATTTTTCCAAGCAATTAATCGATACACTTTTCCACATCAATCCATATATCAGCATCGGGTGTCGTAGATAAAGCGTTGGGTACAACTGTCAAAGGAACTTTTGTGTTTTTATTTAAGCTAAATTTAAAACTTTTAAGTAAAGTGGCCACTCCTAATTTCGTTTCCATGTAAGCGAATTTCATTCCTACAAACAATAAACACAAAATTAATCAGAAACTGCACTCGATTAGTCGATTATGGCTATACAGGGTGTCCGCGATCAATGTGCTTTTTTTTTAATGGGAAAAATCCAAGACATTTGGTAAAAACAGTTTTTTGAAAAAGTGCCCCCCTTCGGAAATAATGGCCTTCAAACAGGTAGACTAAAAACACTTAATCGTAAATATTTACCAAACGATTTTGAAAATTGTACTATCAACAAAGGTAATAAAAACGGTCATTTTAAACCCATTTTGAAATTTGGGGCCCCCTTTAAAATGGGTTAAACACTGGTAGTGTTGATGAAAACGGCATGTAATTTCTTTACCTTTGAGAATTTTGTAATTTTATTTATTTTTTTAAATACCCCAATTTAAGTAAAAACTTTTTTTCCACTTGAAATTACTGAGAAACTGTACCGTTTATCAATAAACTGCCAATAACTCTTTTAATGTACCCCATATTTTGCGTTGACTTGACAATAAACTTACTTCAATGTAGTAACAGTGGTAAGTGACATATACATTTCAAGAGAAAGTCTAGTTTTATGCAAAAATATGGGGTACATCAAAGGTGTTTTTTGGTAGTTTATTCGGAAAAGGTACAATTTCTCAGAAATTTCAAGTGGAAAAAAAGTGTTTACTTGAATTGGGGTGTTTAAAAAAATAAATAAAATTACAAAATTCTCAAAGGTAAAGAAATAACATGCAGTTTTCATCAACACTACCAGTGTTTAACCCATTTTAAAGGGGGCCCCAAATTTCAAAATGGGTTTAAAATGACCGTTTTTATTATCTTTATTGATAGTACAATTTTCATGATGGTTGGCAAAATCGTTTGGTAAATATTTACGATTAAGTGTTTTTAGTCTACCTGTTTAAAGGCCATTATTTCCGAAGGGGGGCACTTTTTTAAAAAACTGTTTTTACCAAATGTCTTGGATTTTTCCCAGCTATCTCCCATTAAAAAAAAAGCACATTGATCGCGGACACCCTGTAGATTCAAATTCATAAATGGGATGTTCTGTGCACTTAAAAGTTCGTAAAAGTCATCTCCCTGAATGTCACTTATTTTCGAAATTTCAACAAAATATGTAAAAATACGGAGTAATACATCAACAACAGTAGAGGTGTTTTGTTCGTTCGAGGACATCTCCCGCCAATTTTTAAAAAAATAGAAAACTGTAACCGAAAAATGTCGGTAAGTAGGAAACTGCAATACCGACTTACCGACATCCGGTCTGCGCCTGCGTCAACAGGGCACTGTGTTACCGGCCTACTGACATATGGTCTGCGCATACGTCAGTGCCCTGTTGACCTAACCTGAAAAAAAAAGCCAGACATGCAGACACCCAAATGACAGCTGTCAAAAATGACGGTCGTCACAAATGACATTTGTCAAAAATGACAGCTGTCAAAAACAGACATACAACTGACAGGTACACAAGATGGCGGCCACCATCTCCACCTTAATCCTACAACCTAAAATACTATACAATACAAAATACTATACAACACAAAATACAAAATGGCGGCCACCACCCTAACCTAAAACACACACATACAACCTATCATACCTAGCTACCTACGACACATCCTACCAGCTTGAAGTCTGCAGCCCGACTGAAATTTGCTGGTCATCCACCTCCTTATATAGTTTCGCATCCCCACCATGTGACCTTGATTTGACCTTATCAGCTGATATCAGCCTGCAGCACCACGACTGACTACCGATCAGCTTCACTTCCTTATATAGATTTTCCCGCCAAATTCTCCAATTCCCTGCCGCCACCACCAACCACCATGAATACATAACCTCACTTTTACATACGCGACAGTCCCACGATCCTACCACCTCGAAGTCTGCAGCCCGACTGAAATTCGCTGGTCATCCACCTCCTTATATAGTTTCGCATCCCCACCATGTGACCTTGATTTGACCTTATCAGCTGATAGCCTGAAGCACGACTGACGACTACCGATCAGCTTCACTTCCTTATATAGACTTTCCCGCCAAATTCTCCAATTCCCCGCCACCACCACCACCCACCATGAATACATAACCTCACTTTTACATACGCGACAGTCCCACGATCCTACCACCACGAAGTCTGCAGCCTGACTGAAATTTGCTGGTCATGCACCTACTTATATAGTTTCGTATCCCCACCATGTGACCTTGATTTGACCTTATCAGCTGATATCAGCCTGCAGCACCACGACTGACTACCGATCAGCTTCACTTCCTTATATAGACTTTCCCGCCAAATTCTCCAATTCCCCGCCACCACCACCACCCACCATGAATACATAACCTCACTTTTACATACGCGACAGTCCCACGATCCTACCACCTCGAAGTCTGCAGCCCGACTGAAATTTGCTAGTCATCCACCTCCTTATATAGTTTCGTATCCCCACCACCCGGCTATTTCGTACTGCGCATGCGTGGTAGCTAGCTACCTACGACACATCCTACCAGCTTGAAGTCTGCAGCCCGACTGAAATTCGCTGGTCATCCACCTCCTTATATAGTTTCGCATCCCCACCATGTGACCTTGATTTGACCTTATCAGCTGATATCAGCCTGCAACACCACGACTGACTACCGATCAGCTTCACTTCCTTATATAGACTTTCCCGCCAAATTCTCCAATTCCCCGCCGCCACCACCCACCACCATGAATACATAACCTCACTTTTGCATACGCGACAGTCCCACGATCCTACCACCTCGAAGTCTGCAGCCTGACTGAAATTTGCTGGTCATGCACCTACTTATATAGTTTCGTATCCCCACCACTCGGCTATTTCGTACTGCGCATGCGTGGTAGTTCGACCAATCAGCTGTTAGTATTGTGACCACGTGACCACATGGTAGCCATGTCATGTGACCACGTGCGGTAGCCGACTACTGCGATCAGCCGGCACCTATAACATCGTGCAGGACCGAATACAAAACGAGTGACGTCATACCCAGCTGTTTGCTGCTGTTGTTTACATTCATGAATTTCCGACTTTGCCTGTCAGGACTTGTCTGTGACGTCACACCACCAGCTGTTTGCTGTTGTTTACATTTATGAATTTTCGACTTTGCCTGTCAGGACTTGTCTGTGACGTCACACCCAGCTGTGTATTATTGTTATGCTGGGAATAAGATATGATTTGTCGAAGCTGCCGTGGCCCTGTTGGTATATCGGTATAGTTGTAAGGCGGATAGTGCATTCTATGCTGGTTCGATCCCCCAATACGGCAGCTTCGTTTTTTCTTTTTTCTTTTTTCTTTTATTTTTTTAATTTTGAATTTTTTAACGATCGTAATTTTTTTTAATCTCGATTAGTTTGAAAGGTATCTAAGGTAATTAAAATGTACATACCAAAAATGACATACCTTTCGTAAGCCCCTGCGCCCCGTCAAGGCTCGAGATTTTGCAGAGGTGCCTTCTCTGATCTCTTTTTTTTTCATATTTTTTTTGTTTTTTTTTTTTTGTAATTTTTTTGTGGTTTTTTATAATTTTTAAATTTTTTTTGTGTTTTTTATGCTAAGAAAAAAACCCTGAAAATTTGAAAGTATGTTAAAAAGTTCCTGCAATGTAATAAAGCCATCTTCCCATTTGATACCGTGCAAATTATTCAGCACCCATTGATATTGCTTACGCTGTTTATAATTTAAATGTTCTATAGCATAAGGTGGTTTTATTAACCAATGCTCTTGGTACTCTCCATTTACGGAACAAATGGCAAACTCTTTAATAATAAATTCATTATTATTGTCTTTAAAGCCCTGAAAGTCTACTACATACAACATTTTTTTATCAATATGGTTTACAAGCGTTTATAGCCAATGCCAGTGACCATACATAAATATGAAATAATCTGGTGAAAACGAGCTCCCATATATAGGCTTTAGTGCTTAGACAGAATTAAGAGAGATGTAGTATAGCGCCATCTATAAACAGTGGCGTAAATTATTATACTATCCGCCGTACATTACCGGTAAAGGGACTATATTCAACAACCCTGTTATGAACAATTAAACAATATGCAGCTGTATTTGCTGGAAACATGGTATCTGCTTCAAATTCTAATCTGACATCTATGGATCCCGTCTTAATAGAATCCGATTGTTTGGAACAATCTAAAACTATTAGTGGTGTTTTTCCAAATTCACATCTAGAAAGCAATGGAGATGGATCTGTGTTGGGGTAATATGACGATCTGAATGCGGCGTACATATGGAAAAGTAAAGCAAAATGACCCTTAGTGAAATCCAAATTTAGATCATCGTATGGGTACACTTTGGAATTTAGAAATAATTTAAGATTTGTAACATTGCAGTGATCGAATTTGCAGGCCAATTTTTTATTCTCATTTTTTCGCGATGTTTGAAACCCTATAATTACGTAACGTGGCTTTTCAATTTGTGTTGTCGTTTTGACACACCAAATATGATTACGATTTCGTGGTAGTAAAGGATATTCGTATATTTCCCAACTTCTAAAATTTAGGTTTAATACAAGACCAGTTTCCAAATGACGTAAAAGTGTAAGTTTTTGACTTGGGGAAACAGTAACATAAGGCATTTTTAAAAATAATTTTGTCAGTGAAATTTTACCTTTTGTAATTCGGTTATCATCATCAGGTATAGACAAGTAGCAATTTTCATCTCTTCGTGATCGCATAAGAATTAAGTCTTGTTTCATATTAACGATTACTTTTTTATGATCATCGGCAAAGCTGAGTAGAAATGCCAGAGGAATGCACACATTAAAGTATCCTTCTTCTGTTATTTCAGTATAACTGTATTCTGAAGATGATCCCAATCCATAGTTTTCGATTATGTGCTTGTCATTCATCGAATGTGTTAAATATCCTTTCATTGTAGTGGTAAGTCCAAGGTTTCGTACACGATCAATTTCTACGCCATTTAATTCATATCGTATTTCATCAAAAAGAAAAGCAAAGGCGTTATTTGTTAAACTAATGGTATCATCTGGATTTTCATTATTTTCTTTGGTAAATTTACCTTCAATGTAAATGTAGCTTTGCCATGGAAATGTATATATATCTTGATGTTGAATAGAAATCACAATTTCATCTCCGTGGTCTAATGATGTTGAAGCAAATGGGTAGTGAGTATGATATTCGATACCCTCAATACCTTCATCCAAAGTGGAAGGTTCCAAAACGTTAAGAAGTGTCATGATTTATTTTTTAACTTAATTACTGTTGTGGTACTTCCTTATATAGAATTTCTTATAGAATTTCCTTTAAAAACAAAAGACATAGAAAACCGCAGTATGATGTTCCAGGACGTTGATATCTTTTCTTGTTCCACGTAATTTTTAAATTTTTTAAATAACGTTCTAGTTCAATTGGTGGGGGTTTATTTCCGATGCTATTAAAATAGCGGACACACTTACCACTTTTTATGAAGCACACCCAATGAAATCCATCAGATGTCTTGAGACATATTATAGCTTTTTCGTTTGGTCTTGGTTTGATTGGCAAATTATTTAAATCGTAAACACCCCGAAAATTCTTAATAGACATTAATTTTACTAAATATTTTAAATCCGTGTTTGATGTGGTCCAATCGGTTGTTCCAAATTTTCCACCAATTTTTTTCGGTGGTTTAATTACACGAATTCGTTTTTTCATTGTGGTTAATAATTTTTTTTTCACATGTGTAGGTAGGTACTTGAGTACGAGGTACTTACTTTTATAGTTTTAGGTTCTTTGCACTTTCCCACGTGTTGCGTGATGAATCAAATCCTAACCATTTTATCAGTACCTTATCACCTTTTCGTTTAAGTACTTTTTCAACAAGATATACATCTGGATGTTTGACCTTTTGTATTTCTTCTTCATAGAAACCACCTTGGATCGGATTTCCCAAAGTATCCGACAGTAAGTAAGTAGTGGGTTTTGTCCTTTTAACCTTGGTAATACGAAATATTTCTGTTGTCCAAGATGGTGTGTAACCTTTTGCGAACTGCGAACGATATTTTGAAAGTCTTACATGGTCATTAACCGAGTACTTGGGTTGACGAGTCGCACTTGTTGTAGTATAAACGTTATTTAACAATTGTCTTTCTATGCTTTTTCCCTTCACAGCAGATGGTTTCATATTTATTGTACTATGAATTGTAGTATTATATTGTTTTAATAGGATCGGTAAATATTTTACCCATTTGTAGGATCCTTGTAAACTAAACTGTTTCCATAAGTGATTTTTAAGGGTTCTATTTAATCTCTCGGCCATACAAGCCTTAATGTTGCTATATGTCGAATAATGATTAATATTATGTTTTGATATAAGTTTTGAAAATGTTCCATTAAAAAATTCCTTTCCTTGATCAGTTTGTAAATGTTTTGGCGTTCTCCCTGATTTCAAAATTCGGGAAAATGCATTTGCCACTTCAGATGCTGACTTATTTTTCAATGGCTCTGCCCAAGCATATTTTGAAAATCCATCTATATTAACTAGTATATATTTATAGCCATTATTTTGTCGAGAATACGGTATCATTTCAATAAGATCAGCTTGCCAAAGATCGTCGATACCTTTTAAAATTACAGAGCGACGTTTAAAATTTCTTCTTGCCGGTTTATGAAGTTCGTTTACAATCTGTTGTTTGGCATCCATTTATTTTTTTTTATACGGAAACAGTTTTGAAATCACACGTGTATATTTTTTGTTATTTAGAAGTCTGTTTACTTTTCCAGTAGGACTAAAACTTTTTTTATGCGCTTTTGTAAGTGATAAAATTTTTTGATATGTTTTCCATTCGGATCTTTCAATAGATTCTGTTCCAGGTTGCTTTAGAAACATCAGCTTATATAGACCCGGCGTTCCCAAAAATGTTGTATGTCCACCTACATTAATAATGTCATTGTGGATTTTTATTTCGGCATTATTGAGGTTCCTTATATAGTTTTAGCAGTCTTGCATCCATGTTTCTTATGACTATTTATGGTTTTTTACCTTCTTTAATTGTTGGATACAAAAATCGAAATGCTGAATAAATGTGTTTTTCAATCTTTGCTCCTGTTAAGACAATTTTTCCCGATCTAAATATGAGAAAAGTCACTTTAGGGTAACTTAGTTGAAATCTTAAACCGGGAAATAATTCTGGTTCGTATATACTATTTCGAAGGATGGCATGTAATTTGTGTAAATCAACTAAAAATTGAAGGTCACAACTTGCTGTTATGTTTTGAATTTTAAATTCAGTCAAATGTGCATTAAACCCCATTTTAATTATAATATTTTCAAATTCAGTACACGCCTTAAATGCATCACTTTCATTTTTTGTACCTATACATACAATTTTTCCAGTTTTAAAAACAAGTGCGGTACATTTTGGATTTTCTATTTTGATAATAGCATTATTCATCTTTGCATTGTACTTTGCCTTTTGATTTTGGGACGTTATCATCTTAATATCTAATGGAATACTTAAGTTCGCGGTTGCGACGATATTTTGAATTTTTGGTTCCATATTAAAATATTAAAAAAATCTTATACGTCACTTCCTTATATACCTATCGAAGGCAGAATAAGTTGTTTACACTACCGCAGACAAGTCGAGACTTGTTTGTGACGTCACGCCGATAAGAAACCAGATGTTGATAAGACACGTGTTTTGTATTCGGTCCTGCACGATTATATATGTATAAGACCCATGCTGACTACTAAATCAGTTTTATTCGTGACCTTCACAGATGTTGATAAGTCAAGTAACAGATAACAGCAGTTGTTCTAGAACATTCCACCAGATAACATTAGCAGATATAAACGCTATATAATATTCCTGTCAAGACTTGTCTGTGACATCACACCGATAAGAAACCAGATGATTGCTAGCGCGCATGCTTTGTATTTTGTATAGGTATATATATAAGATCTGGCTTGCTTTTGAATCATTATTCATCCGACTTCGACTTCGCCACCTACAAAGTGAAGTTAGAACGAGCTGATATATTTCTTCTGCGATATTGTTTAAGTACTTTGAATTACTTATTACGTAAAAAATGGATCAATTGTTTAACGATCAAGCCGACTTTGAACGAATTATTACGAAAATTTGTGGGACATGTGGTAAAGTATTTTCCAACACATACAACCGACAGCGTCATGAAGCCGTATGCCAACCTTCAAGTTCAGTTTCTAAAAGACATCATGAAGATTTGTTTCCTGATCAAGAACAATTTGAACGTGAAATTGCAAAAATATGTTCAAAATGTGGTAAAGTTTTTGTCAACGCGTCTAATCGCACAAGACATGAAAGATTATTTTGTAACATAGTGTACAATGGTACTTGTCAACATTGTCAACATAGCTTTACCAACTTGCATAACCATAGACGACATGAACAAGTGTGCGGTCAACCACAAAATAAAAATCGACGTACAGAACCGCCAGTAGACGAATTGTTAGCTACGTTACCCAATTCTGAAGGAATAGTACCGTATGAAACGGCATTTGCTAGTCGCCTAAAGTCATTTTTTCTGCGATCCGATACGAATTTGGACATGACGCAATTTTTGTTGTCCTTAAAGCAAAAAGTGCTTAATTTGTTAGAGATGGAATTAAATAGAAATGGTGCCATAAAGTTTAATATTCTCGTTGACTGTTTACTTCATAATCAACTCAGTGAAGAACTAAATGCGTCCTTTAAGACCAAAAATGTAGTGGTGGTTAGAGATTCAAACTTAGATGAATTAGTTGACACTTCCTTTGAAAAACTGAAGAGGGAATTAGAGGAGACACAGTTAAAAAAAAGTGGATGGGTACTATTAGCTGTGGATGGACTACGACTTCGCATAAACAAATACAGACCTCTTGGTGGTAGCACATATATACCTTTACCAAAAGCAATTGCGGACAAAAAGGCTTGCATAAATGTTGAAAATAATGATCAATATTGCTTTGAATATTCAATTTTGGCAAAGTTGATAAGGACACCACATGCCGAACGAGTTACTAAGTATACCAATTTAGTTCACCGCTACAACTTTGACTGTGTAAGTTTTCCAACACCCCTTGAAGACATCAAAAAATTTGAAAAAGTAAACAATATTTCAATCAATGTATTTGGCGTGGAAAAAGAAAAAGTTTACCCTCTAAAAATTTGTAATGAACAGTTGGAAGATCATAGGGATTTACTTCTTATTTCGAATAAAAGTGGCAACCTACATCATTATGTGTACATAAAAAACTTTGAACGTCTCGTACACACTCAACTTACCTTAAACCACGGTCGATTAGTGGTATGCAAACGTTGTTTCCAACATTACTATATTAATTATAATGGAGAAAATAGAATGGCAATACACAAACGAATATGTGACAAAAATAAACCGGTTCGAGTCGAAATGCCAAAAGACAAGCCTTACATTAAGTTTGAACATGTCGAACGTGCACTTCGTGTGCCTTTTGTTCTGTATGCTGACTTTGAAGCAATACTTGAACCCATTGCAAATGCTACTCCAGATCCAAGATTTTCATACACTTTAAAATATCAGAATCACAAGCCCTTTAGTTTTTGTGTCTATCTTAAATGTACCGATGATGATGTGTTTAATTTGGATCCAACTTTACCAACAGAGCCGTACTTATATCGTGGACAAGACGCTGCAGAACATTTTATGGAATACGTCAAATCTCTAGCGGAAAAAATTTCCAAAATATATTCCACAAAGAAACCTATGGTCTTTGATAATCTAGACGATCTTCTGCACGTAGTGGCTGAAACATGTTACCTTTGCGACAAAGCATTCTGCGACACAGATATCAAAGTTCGTGATCATTGCCACCTTACCGGAAAATATAGAGGAGCAGCACATCAATCTTGCAACCTTCGATATCAAGTACCCAATTTTTTGCCTGTATTATTACATAACCTTAGCGGCTATGACAGTCATTTTATAATCAAGGAACTGGGTTACGACGAAAAAGACATCGACATTATTCCCAACAGTGAAGAAAAATACATTACATTTAGTAAAACAATTACGCCATCAATGAAAATTCGATTTGTGGACACATTCAGATTCATGCCGTCTAGTTTGGATTCACTAACCAAAAATGTTTCACATCTTCATGAAATAACCAAATTTTTTCCACCTCAGCATATACAACTTTTATCCCGCAAAGGTGTGTTTCCATACGATTATATTTCTTCATGGGCAAAATTAAATATAAAAACATTACCCCCTCGAGAAGCATTTTACAATCGTCTAACGCGAAGTGATATCACCGAGGAAGATTACACCCATGCTGAAAATGTATGGAGGACATTCAAATGTAATACACTTGGAGAATACAGTGACATTTACCTTCAAACAGATGTGTTATTGCTGGCCGATGTTTTTGAAACTTTTCGTGATGTTACAATAAAAACTCACAAACTTGATCCGTGCCATTATTATACACTTCCAAGTCTTTCATGGGACGCAATGCTACGATTTACTGGTGTCGAGTTGCAATTATTACAAGATTACGAACAAATTCTTATGGTGGAAAGTGGCATTCGAGGGGGTATATGCCAAGTTTCCCATCGCTACATAGAAGCCAACAACAAATATCTGCCTGACTTTGACCCCAGTCAACCATCAACCTTCATCTCGTACCAGGATTGTAACAATCTGTATGGCCATGCAATGGTACAGCCCCTTCCGTACGACGACTTTCAATGGACCTGTCCCGATGACATTGATGTCATGAATATTGCTGATGACGACGAGTATGGCTATATTTTGGACGTAGATATTGAATACCCATCAGAAATACATGCTCTTCATAATGATATTCCCTTCCTGCCAGAAAACATCAAAATAAAAAATGTTAAAAAACTTGTTCCGCATTTAAATAGACGTCAAAATTATGTTGTTCATTATGTTGCCTTAAAACAAGCACTTAATCATGGCCTTGTTTTATTAAATATTAACCGTGTATTAAAATTCAAGCAATCGACGTGGCTTAAACCTTACATAGATCACAACACACGATTACGTACTTTGGCAACTAATGATTTTGAAAAAGATTTATATAAACTTTATAACAACTCGGTATATGGCAAAACTATGGAAAATATCCGAAAAAGAATTAACATCAAATTGGCTTGTGGTGCTAGAAAAATAGAAAAGTTAACTTCAAAACCACACTTTGTTGATCGTACTATATATAGCGAAAACCTTGCAGCAGTTCATATGGCTAAGACATCTTTACTTTTTGACAAACCCATCTACGTAGGAATGTCCATTTTAGACCTTTCTAAATTTACAATGTACCAGTACCATTACGATGTCATGTTACCCAAATATGGAGTAGAAAATCTAAAATTGGCCTATATGGACACAGATTCGATTATATATCGAATTGCTATCAATGCTTCAATATTTGGATACATCTGATTACCCATCCAATCACCCATGTTATTCTACATCAAATAAAAAAGTACTGGGAAAATTCAAAGATGAGACCAAAAGCAAACCAATTTCATCTTTTGTTGGGTTACGTGCTAAAATGTATGCCATAAAAATTGACCAAGACGAAATAAGGAAAGCCAAAGGCATTCAAACGGCCGCTCTGAAAAAATTCATTACTTTTAACGATTATGTTACTTGCTTGCAGTCAAATTCGTGTCTTCGAACACCGGTACGTGCAATTAGATCCAAAGAGCATAAAATTTCAACGATAGAAATTAATAAACTTTCCTTAAATCCCTTTGATGACAAACGAACCATTCTTGAAGATGGTATTTCCACTCGAGCCATAGGCTATAAGAACAATGGCGATGAAGATGAGCTGATTACGGACAGTGATTAGTAATATTTTTTCCATTTTCTACGATCCGACTTGTTTGTAAAGTCATACCCATTGTTTACACCTTTAACTTTGCCTGCCAAGACTTGTCTGTGACGTCACGCCGATAAGAAACCCGATGTTGATAAGGCAAGTGTTTTGTATTCGGTCCTGCACGATTATATATGTATAAGACCCATGCTGACTACTAAACCAGTTGTTCACACTTGGATTTTGCTTGTCAAGACTTGTCTGTGACGTCACACCGATAAGAAACCAGATGTTGATAAGTTATCTGCGTTCTGACTTCCGACTTTTCCTGTCAAAACTTGTCTGTGACGTCAAGCCGATAATAAACCAGATGTTGTTAGCGCGCATCTTTGGCATTTTAGTATAAATATAAGATCTTGCTTGCTTCTGAATCATTAATCATACGACTTCGCTACCATCAAGTTCGAACAATATTGTTTAAATATTTTGGATTACTTATTACCTATTGAAAATGGATTACTACTTTTCGGATCAAGCCGAGTTTGAAAGAATTATTGCAAATATTTGTTTGCAATGTGGCAAAGTCTTTTCTAGACCATACAATAGACTGCGTCATGAAGTAGGTTATTGTACATTGTATTCAACTACTCCCACTGCAAAAAGGCCTTACCATTTTGATTTGGATCAAGGGCCATCAACATCTAAAATTTTAAAAGAGTCCATCGATAGGGTCAAAGAAAAATATGTCCAAATAAAAAACAATGAACAAAAATTGGCACCAATACTAATTCTGCCACCAAAAAGTTTTTGTAATACAAAAAGACTGAATATTGTGAAAAAAAATGTTAGACATTAAAAAAATTATTTAGTATAGTATAGTTTATAGTTGGTTTATAGTTCATTTCAGAACTTGTTTTCTCTGATACTTAAGGGTAAAAAATTACAAAAAAAAATCACAAAAAAAATTTAAAAAAGCATAAAAATCACAAAAAAAATTTAAAATTATAAAAAAGCCACAAAAAAATTACAAAAAAACAAAAAAAACAAAAAAAATATGAAAAAAAAGAGATCAGAGAAGGCACCTCTGCAAAATCTCGAGCCTTGACGGGGCGCAGGGGCTTACGAAAGGTATGTCATTTTTGGTATGCACATTATAATTACCTTAGTTACCTTTCAAACTAATCGAGATTAAAAAAAATTACGATCGTTAAAAAATTCAAAATTAAAATAAAAGAAAAAAAAGAAAAGAAAAAACGAAGCTGCCGTATTGGGGGATCGAACCAGCATAGAATGCACTATCCGCCTTACAACTATACCGATATACCAACAGGGCCACGGCAGCTTCGACAAATCATATCTTATTCCCAGCATAACAATAATACACAGCTGGGTTTGACGTCACAGACAAGTCCTGACAAGCAAAATCGAAAAAATTAAGAAATGTAAACAACAGCAAACAGCTGGTGTGACGTCACAGACAAGTCCTGACAGGCAAAGTCGGAATTTCATAAATGTAAACAACATCAGCAAACAGCTGGTGTGACGTCACTCGTTTTGTATTCGGTCCTGCACGATGTTATAGGTGCCGGCTGATCGCAGTAGTCGGACGCGGCTACCACGTGGTCACATGACATGGCTACCATGTGGTCACGTGGTCACAATACTAACAGCTGATTGGTCGAGCTACCACGCATGCGCAGTACGAAATAGCCGAGTGGTGGGGATACGAAACTATATAAGTAGGTGCATGACCAGCAAATTTCAGTCAGGCTGCAGACTTCGAGGTGGTAGGATCGTGGGACTGTCGCGTATGTAAAAGTGAGGTTATGTATTCATGGTGGTGGGTGGTGGCGGGGAATTGGAGAATTTGGCGGGAAAATCTATATAAGGAAGTGAAGCTGATCGGTAGTCGTCAGTCGTGCTTCAGGCTATCAGCTGATAAGGTCAAATGAAGGTCACATGGTGGGGATACGAAACTATATAAGTAGGTGCATGACCAGCAAATTTCAGTCAGGCTGCAGACTTCGTGGTGGTAGGATCGTGGGACTGTCGCGTATGTAAAAGTGAGGTTATGTATTCATGGTGGGTGGTGGTGGTGGCGGGGAATTGGAGAATTTGGCGGGAAAGTCTATATAAGGAAGTGAAGCTAATCGGTAGTCAGTCGTGGTGCTGCAGGCTGATATCAGCTGATAAGGTCAAATCAAGGTCACATGGTGGGGATGCGAAACTATATAAGGAGGTGGATGACCAGCGAATTTCAGTCGGGCTGCAGACTTCGAGGTGGTAGGATCGTGGGACTGTCGCGTATGTAAAAGTGAGGTTATGTATTCATGGTGGTTGGTGGTGGCGGCAGGGAATTGGAGAATTTGGCGGGAAAATCTATATAAGGAAGTGAAGCTGATCGGTAGTCAGTCGTGGTGCTGCAGGCTGATATCAGCTGATAAGGTCAAATCAAGGTCACATGGTGGGGATGCGAAACTATATAAGGAGGTGGATGACCAGCAAATTTCAGTCGGGCTGCAGACTTCAAGCTGGTAGGATGTGTCGTAGGTAGCTAGGTATGATAGGTTGTATGTGTGTGTTTTAGGTTAGGGTGGTGGCCGCCATTTTGTATTTTGTGTTGTATAGTATTTTGTATTGTATAGTATTTTAGGTTGTAGGATTAAGGTGGAGATGGTGGCCGCCATCTTGTGTACCTGTCAGTTGTATGTCTGTTGTTGACAGCTGTCATTTGTGACGACCGTCATATTTGACAGCTGTCATTTGGGTGTCTGCATGTCTGGCTTTTTTTTTCAGGTTAGGTCAACAGGGCACTGACGTATGCGCAGACCATATGTCAGTAGGCCGGTAACACAGTGCCCTGTTGACGCAGGCGCAGACCGGATGTCGGTAAGTCGGTATTGCAGTTTCCTACTTACCGACATTTTTCGGTTACAGTTTTCTATTTTTTTAAAAATTGGCGGGAGATGTCCTCGAACGAACAAAACACCTCTACTAACAACTATTATTAAAAATATTTAAGATAATGTTTGTGATACATAGAAGTGGTACTGAGTGCAAGAAATAATAAAAATATGGTAAAATAGTACTTTTTGTATTTTTCTTTCTACATTGAAATCTTTGAACAAGCACATCTATATTAGGGAAACACGTAAGTTGCAATTTTAATTATTTACAAGCTTAAAAAAGCCATGGTAAATTAACGTATTATAGTTTGGCATAGACCACGTAATGTTTAAACCAAAAAATTTATCCGTAGTCGAAAAAAAAAAAACAAACATAGTATCATGATTTTTGAAGTCAGATTTTCGACACAAAGAAATAACCGATTTAAATGAAACCATAACAAGTTTGTAGCCCTATTTTTGTAATTTTCAAAACTACATTTAGTTTGAATATAGGATGGGGCCCCTTATGTACATGTACCATTTAGTAGAATTGACAGGAGCTTATGACTTATACGAGCTTCTAGGAGCACAGATCTTCGAAACTGTGAATTTGAATCTCAAGCCTTATGGTAAAAACTTACCTAAACATTGTCGTGGACCTTCTCCAAAAGGAATATGAGTGTAAGGATCTCTGTCCTGTTTATTAGCCTCACTAAATCTATCAGGATCAAAGTTATTAGCATTTGGATAAAAATCTTCGTCATAATGTATTGCCCAAACTGGAATAGCTACTTTGGCACCTTTTTCTATCACGACATCAGAATTTGGTACTTTGTACTCTTTCACACATTCTCTTGTGATTATTCCGAATGGAGGATACTTTCTTAACGTTTCTAAAAGTAATGAAACATTACTTAGGCATAAGAAGATGATTTTATTCTTTACTGATGACTAATTTTACAAATCTGGTCTCACCATCATGTTCTTTATAAAAAATCTGACTTCTAGAGTACAAACACGACATACTTTGGATCAAAAACAAAAAAGTTGTGGCTGTGAAAAGTTTAAACAACCGCCATTTTGAACTTTGTTACCTGTCAACGTAAGTATACCGTGTTTGTACTCTAAAATCTTGATTTTTTACAAGGAAGACAATGCTGTAATCAAATTTACAAAAAAAAGTCATGCACTCTGAGAAATATGATGATTATGACGATTTTATGACCCGCTACTGTTTTTTTTTGCAAAAATAACTTTACCATCGCGTTTTTTACAAAAATTGCAAACGTTAAAGCCCAAACACGCGACATTTTGGTCAACAGATAAAAAGTTTAGGTTTGACCTTGAAAAACGTGCGCCATGTTGAACTTTTTTATTTGTTAACCAAAGTACGTCGTGTGACGTGTCTCAAATCATAATTTTTTACGAAGCATATCATGCTTTAGTCGATTTTAAAAAAGTAAGTCTTGCACCCTAATAAATATGATGATTTTGGCAATTTTATGACCCGCGACTGCTATTTTGCAAAATTTATCGCATTTCTTACAAAAATTGCAAACTTTTGAGCTCAAGCACGACATATTTTAGTCAATAAATAAAAAAGTTTGGGGTTGACCTTGAAAAAAGTGCGCCATGTTAAACTTTTTTATTTGTTGACCAAATTACACCGTGTGTGGTGTCTAGAATCATGATTTTTCACAAGGAAGACAATGCTGTAGTCAAATTTACAAAAAAAAAGTCATGCTTTCTGAGAAATATAATGATTTTGGCAATGTTATGACCTGCGACTGTTTTTTTTTGCAAAAATACCCTTACCATCGCGTTTCTTACAAAAATTACAAAACGTTAGAGCCCAAACACGGCATATTTTGGTCAATAAATAAAAAAGTTTGGTGTTGACCTTGAAAAAAGTACGCCATGTTAAACTTTTTTATTTGTTAACCAAAGTATACCGTGTGACGTGTCTAGAATCATGATTTTTCAATACGAACAACATGCTATAGTCAGATTTAAGATTTTAACAAGCATAAGTCAAAAAAACAGTATTTTACCTTCTAAAACTTGATTTAAGTACTTTAAACTCTTGATAGCCTCAAATGTTAAACCATCGTATTCTTTGATGGTGTTTTTGATTTCGGTTCTGGCTTTTTCTTGTATATCTGGTTGTAGTGCTAGTTCGTACATGAGAAACGTCATAGCTGAAGAAGAGGTTTCGTAACCAGCGGCGAAAAAGGCGTAACTTTGGGATGCCATGTCTCTTAAAGACATAGCTTGGTCATCTTTCATGTCGATAAGGAGTTGAAGAAAATCATTTCTGTGAAAAAAAGAAGTAGCAGTGAGAAAGTGAAACGTATTCTAAATTTGATTCACTAATACTTTAGATCGTTATTTTTAGTCGTAAAGGAAAGTATTATTGCGTACTGTATTGGAACATCTATTTAGGAAGCTAAATCCACAAAATGCACACCAATAATAGTTTAGGGTTGATGTGGAAACCCCCCAAAAGGCCCCCCTTAATTTGCAACATTAGGTTACGATGGATCTACACCTAATTTTACAAATAGGTGCTAAATAAATTTTAAAATGATTTTTGGAGAAAGTATTCCATTAAAAAATTTTCTTCGCCTGCTAAATGGCCCCCGAAGAGTTATTCAATCATGCTGGATTTACAACAAACTTTGCAAATGGATGCAAAACAAAGCTCTAAAAAACTTAAATTTCTTTTTAAATGTTTACACACACTTTTAAGGACCCCCTCTAATGGGATCAAGGTATTTTTTTAGAAAAAAAGTATGAAGTGTAAATTGTTTAGCAACTTATTTTGTATTTGCTTTCCAAGTTTGGTGTAAATCCAACATGATTGAACATTACTACTTCGGGGGCCATTTAAAGAGTGAAGGAATTTTTTTAAAAGAGTAATTTTTGCAGAAACCGTTTTAAAATCTTATTTAACACCTATTTGTAATATTTGCAGATCCATCGTAATCAAATGTTGCAAATTAAAGTGGGCTGTTTGGGGAACTTTTATGCTAACCCTAAACACTTATTGGTGTGCATTTTGTGAATTTAGCTTCCCGAATAGATTTTCTAACACATAATAAATATACCTGTTGTGTATTGTTTTAAAATTAAAAATCTTGGCCTATGCACTTTACCAGTTACCTGTAATAGTTATTATTTTTTCTGTACGTCACCACTTCATCAACGACTTTGGTAAAAAACTCCAAAGACTCTTCTTCAAACATTTTGAGTCGAAGCATTTTGCTTATTTTTGGGAAGAGCATGACACAGGCTTGCTTTATTAAAAATTGTTTGGAATACTTGTTAAACACAGTCTTGCCGTGCTTTTTAAAGTCGCAGTCTTCACTTTGAAGGGAATGGCATTCGAGACCAAAAGCACAAGAACCTACAAGTAAAAAAAATTTGTTTTGTTTTTCTAATCCTAACTGTTTAAAAAAGTTAAAAAAGAATGCTATGTTAAACACACTTTAAAGGGTGTCGCGAATTCAAGTCTACTAGGATCTCTTTTACACTCGATTCCACAAGAAAGAGGTACACTGTTACAGTTTGTCAAAATTTGTTTAGGTGAGTTTGGCGTTAATTTGGCCATAATTCAATCATATTTAAGATAATTGTTTCGTTGCTTTGCCATATTTTATTAATACAGTGATGAGAAGCGAAATTCCAAAGATTGCCCTCGAATTCGCGATACTACGTTGCACATTAAATTTAAAACGATCAATTTTTGCATTGTTAATAATTGTAAATATGGTCAAAATAGTGGTTTAAACGTTTTATGCGAAGTGGACATTAGCAAGATAAATTTCCCTGATGTTTTACGAAGATTAGAACGTTTTTATTATTCTAAAACATAATTAATTAAAAATGCCAATATTTTCTTACTATTTTTGTTGCTTGCATCACATTTTACATAATTTATTTTTATAAAATACATTTGATGCATTTGTTGTCAAAATAACATTTGAAAACTGACATAAAAAACCCCATTCACAATAGAGTAAGATTCAAAAAATCAAAGGTGGCTGATAGAAAGTCGTTTTAAATTTTATGTTCACGATAGTTAGTAGCATTGCCTTTATGTTCCAATTTTTGGATGTCCAGTATATCAAAAAAAAAACACGCTATTTACCTATGACGTCAATTCCAAAACTACTGAAGATTTCCTTCGCATTTACTGGTTTTCCACTTTCGTAAAAACGGTGCATGTTGTTTTCCATAACGCTACAACATTCTAACAGAGTCGGAAATATTTTTTTCATTTTTACTGAAGTGAAAATCGGCGTGAATTTCGTCCGTAGGTGTCTCCATCTACTACCTATTTTAACAAAATATTGATATAAGAATTCAAACTTTAAATAAGTAAAAAAATATAAAAATTGTAAATAAAAATTTTTATGCAGAAAATTTAAAAAATACAGGGTGTCCGCGATCAATGTGCTTTTTTTTTTAATGGGAGATAGTTGGGAAAAATCCAAGACATTTGGTAAAAACAGTTTTTTGAAAAAGTGCCCCCCTTCGGAAATAACGGCCTTCAAACATGTAGACTAAAAACCCTTAATCGTAAATATTTAACAAACGATTTCACCAACCATCATAAAAGTTGTACTATCAATAAAGGTAATAAAAAGGGTCATTTTAAATCCATTTTGAAATTTGGGACCCCCTTTAAAATGGGTTAAACACTAGTAGTGTAGATAAAAACTGCATGTAATTTCTTTACCTTTAAGAATTTTGTAATTTTATGTATTTTTTTAAATACGGCAATTTAAGTAAAAACATTTTTTCCACTTGAATTTTCTGAAAAACTGTACCGTTTATGAATAAACTACCAAAAACACCTTTGATGTACCCCATATTTTGCGTTGATTCGACAAAAAACTTACTTCAATGTAGTGACAGTGGTAAGTGACATACAAATTTCAAAAGAAAGTCTAGTCTTATGCAAAATATGGGGTACATCAAAGGTGTTTTTGGTAGTTTATTCGTAAAAGATACACTTTCTCAGAAATTTCAAGTGGTAAAAAAGTTGTTACTTAAATTGGGGTATTTAAAAAAATACATAAAATTACAAAATTCTTAAAGGTAAAGAAATTACATGCAGTTTTTATCTACACTACTAGTGTTTAACCCATTTTAAAGGGGGCCCCAAATTTCAAAATGGGTTTAAAATGACCCTTTTTATTACATTTATTGATAGTACAACTTTCATGATGGTTGGTGAAATCGTTTGGTAAATATTTACGACTAAGGGTTTTTAGTCTACCTGTTTGAAGGCCGTTATTTCCGAAGGGGGGCACTTTTTCAAAAAACTGTTTTTACCAAATGTCTTGGATTTTTCCCAGCTATCTCCCATTAAAAAAAAAGCACATTGATCGCGGACACCCTGTATAAAAAAATTCATTGCAAAATTTGGATGGATAAAATTTTAAAAATAAATAGTGTTTTAATAAAGTTTGTACTAACCACCAACAAGTATAATATTGTTCCAAAAAGTGTCTTCAGTGGCATCATTGTAAAATCCTCGGTCAGTAAAATGTACAAAATCCTTAGCCATAATGGCTTTTATTAAATCCAAAGACACTGGTATGAAAAATGGCACCCATATGTGGAATACTCCAAAATAGTTGTGACCTCTTCGTTTCATGATGTCGTAACCTTCCTTGAAAAAAAAAAAAAAACAAAGTAGAACAAACATTTTTGAAGAGTAAAACTATTTTTACGACACCCTAATTGCATAACAATAATTCAAGGTCCATTATTTTCATCTTTTGTTAAACTTACTTTTAGATAAAGTTCCTGTTAAAAGTCAATTTTAGCCAATCACGATAGCTTAAATCGACGTTAACAAGAACTTTAACTAAAAGTCAGTTTAACAAGAGATGAAAACAAGAACGGGTTAGGTTGGTGTTTGCTTTAAAATTCATCAATCATCTTCGCAAATATTCGTGTAAGTATTACTTTTTTTTTATAACATGTAAACATTTTATTAAATACTCTTCGCAGTGGTGAGCGAATAAGAAAGTTTTTAGTTTATAATTGTCATCAATTAATTTTATCCACATAAAAATTAAAAAAAATAAATAAAAAAGTTAAGTTTTAAAGCAGCGACACTGGGATTAGAACCGACGTCCTTACGGTATCGATTCGAACGATCTGCTGCCTAACGTACTGAGCCATTGAGTTATGTGTCAAACGCTTCAGCCATACAGTAGTAACACTTAGTGTTGTGATAATTTTACAAAAATATTTTTTTTGTCTAAATAAGTAGATTTAAAAATTAAATTACAGTGCATTAAGGTAGATAACAAATAATATTTACTTTTACTGAATAAATAAATTTTTTTTATTTAAAAATAATCCAGGTACGATTTTTTTTGTGGTTAGGGGTGCTCTCAACCCCACAGTTATTACCCAATTTTTTTCAAAAACAATAGGGCTCTTCCTATTGACACATTCGATTTTTCCTGAAAATTTGAACTGGATTTGCCATTTGGTTCTTAAGATATCGTGTACACAAGAAATCGTGACATACACCAGACAGACAGACGGACGGACGGACAAAAAATGAAAATCTTAAAAAATCATGAAACGCACGAATCTGCAAAAATTTTTGCTCTACGACAGAAAATGACGATTTTAGGATTTTCTGATCGAATTTATAATACTCTTCGACTTTGTCTGCGAAGAGTATAATAATGGACCTAAGTATAAAATAATTATTTTAATTTTCCACAAAAAATCATACTTAAGGAAAGGTATTTAAGGTAAATACAGATTAATTTTTTTTTTTAGTTTTTAGCCAAATTTCTTGCAGGGTGTCCTAGAATTAATGCATCATCTGTATGGTACGTTGTTGGGGCATGCTTAGGGATTCCCAGAAAGTTGTTAAAAAGCCATCTTTTCTTATCTCTGAGATAAATACGGTTATAGTTTGATAAATTTGGCAACTCTGTTAAAGAAACTGCATTTTAAAACTCATCTACAGAGTGTCAAAAAAATGACACGTTGTTAGGGTATGCCTAGAAACCCCTAGAAATTTGTTAAAAAAAATTATCTTAAATATCCTCGAAGATATGAGGCCCCAAAGTGCGAAACATTAAACGCTTATATCTTGAAGATTACACCACATGTTAACCAAAGAAATGGCTAAATACAAAGGCACAATCTATCCTAAATTATTTTACCATTTGTTCATCTTTTAAATGGTTAAATTACATTTTTATAACCAATTTAATTTAACAAAAAAAATTTGCATTGAAGCTTACAACAATGTCAATAATCAATATGATCTAAATATCGGGTGAGCAAATAAAAACGACCCATAAGTAGGCTGTGAACAATGTAAAATCTGCCAACCAACAATATTTTGACATTGCCCACGGTCTACTTTTGGGCCGTTTTATTTGCTCACCCGATACAAAAATGTATGCTCAAGAATCTAGATGTATTTTACAAACTGTGTTGCCGAACTTATGCAACTCTGTTCGCATTTTTCTCGATGAATTTTTTTAAACAATTTTCTAAGGATCCCTAGACATAAGAGCGTACAGTTGAATTCACATAAAAGTGGTACAATGTCAAAGTTGTGTCAAATTTGTTTAATTAAATTTGGAATTAAATTTGCCATAATTTAATTATATCCCCAATGGTTGTTTCGTTGATTTGCCATATTTTATGAATACTGCAAATAAATAGACAGAAATTAAGTAATTAATGCTAAATTAAATAAAACAAATTTGACAGTTTTTGACAGTGTACCATTTTCATGTGAATTTAACTGTACCATTGCGTTTATGCGCCATTTTTTTGACACCCTGCCCCTGTATAAATAAAATTTCAACTATCGTATAATTTATTTTGTGGCCAATTCTAAGTGGGGTAATTAACGTAAACTATAAATCAGCCTTTAGTATCAAATTCTTAGTTCAATAAAATTAGAGTGCATAAAACTCGCCAAAGAAATAACGATAAATTGCAAAAATTTAACTGTGTAGTCATCCACAATTTTTTTTAACGTGCAGAGACGAAATCTTTGCAAATTTTTATACGAAGTGTACAGGGTGTCCAAAAAATGGCGCATAAACACGATGGTACGTTGTTGGGGCATGTCTAGGGAGCCCCAGAAAATTGTTAAAAAAAATCTATCTCATATACCCTGGTAGATTTGTTGCCCCAAAGTGCGAAACTTTAAATGCTTATATCATGAATATAACAGCACATATTAACGAAACAAATGGTTTAATACAAAGCTACAGTATATCTTAAACCATTCAACCATTTGTTTATTTATTAAATGGTCGAATTACATTTTTATAATTAATTTAATTTTACAAAATTTTTATGAAATGAAGCTGACAACAACGTCAATAAAATCTAGTGCAAAAGTGTATGATCAAGACTCATAAATGGGATTTTTAGACTTAAAGATGGGATTTTTAGATGTATTTTCCTAGACTGTGTTGCCGAATTTATGCAACTTTGTTCGCATTTTTCTCGATAAATATAACAGATGGTTTTTATTTTGCAATTTTCTAAGGATCCCTGAGAATGCCCTAAGAGCGTACCATCGCGTTTATGCGCCATTTTTTGGACACCCTGTATAACTAAATTTGACTAACCTTAAGATGAATGGAAGTGTTAATTTTCCTCTTCCATGGATTTTGAATATGTCCAAAGGGAATAGTAGGATCCTTCACCATAGGCACATTTCTCTGCGCCCAATACTGAAAACACCATTTCAGATAACTAATCAACAAAATCACAACACTCAAAACTAAAATACAAGTTGTTGACAGGACATTTTCACCGATTTTTACCATTTTCGTAAAGTTAATACGGTAAAAAAGACTGTGAACTGAATGTTTTTTTAACAAAAAGGTAGTGTCCTTCATTACTTTTACGATAAGAAAATGTTATTAAGGTGGCAATTATATTTATATGGATAAGAAAAGTATGAATATGGCTGTAATTTATTGTTTCAAAGAAGGTATTTAAAATTGTTACTATCGTCATAAATACAAGGAGTGTACAAAAAAAAAACAAAAAAAATGTATGCTCAAAACCTAACTTCATAGCCTAAATTACACAACTGAAAAAAAATGTATGCATTTGTTGTTTTGACGGTAAATGTACAGGGTGTAGGCGTATAGTTTGCTTTTTTTAATATGGCAAATAGTTGGGAAAAATTCAATACATTCGGTAAAAACAGTTTTTTAAAAGAGTTGCCCCCCTTCGGAAATAATGGTCTTTAAGCCAGGTACATCTAAAAATCCCATCTATAAGTCAAAAATCCCATCTACTTATTATGGTAACCATGACGTGAACCGAAAGTGACGTTTTATAGGATATCATACTGTAAATGATCATTTTCAGTACTAGTACCGTAAAATAAGCAAGTTAGACTGGATACATACATTTTCGGAAATTTTTGTCACTTTTTCTTTTCTGCACCAATCTTTAAATTATACACTTGCAAACTCGTACTTGACTCGCGATTGCTCGTCTTCGGCTCGTCCTGGAATCCTACTCGTTCTGTAAAGACTTTCTTTCAGTACTAGTGTCTTAAATATCTATTAAGGAACAATAAGGCTCTAATATTCGTAAAACATCAGAGAAATGTATCTTGTTAATGTCCACTTCGCAAGGTAAATAAATTACATGCAGTTTTTATCCACACTACCAGTGTTTAACTCATTTTAAAATGGGCACCAAATTTCAAAATGGGTTTCAAATGACCGAATTATTACGTTAAGTTATTTTACAAATTTTATGATGGTCAGACAAATCATTTGGTAAATATTTACAATTAAGTATGTAAAATCTACTTGCTTAAAGGCCATTATTTCCGAAGGGGAGGCACTTTCTCAAAAAGCGGTTTTTACCAAATGTCTTGGATTTGTCCTAGCTATTTGCCATATAAAAAAAACGCTTACACCCTGTATTTAAGGGCTAATACTAATCTTAAGAATCGTCGGCGCCGCTATACGCTTTACTCGTTTCGAAAGTGGGCATTATTTAAATTTTTATTACTTTAAACAATAATGTCCACCTTTTTCTTTGTGGGATTTATTTATTGCATTGCATTACCAAACTACAATTAAAGTTGGGACAAAACTAAAATGGGCAGAAGTCGAAACGCGTAGAAATTACTCTTCCCAGATGAGTAGCTTGAATAGAATTTGTATTATTATATGTATACTATGAATTTGAATCTCTAGCATTAAAATTTTTTAAATTGTTACATTTTTTCATTCCTAAATCCTAATGGGACTATTTTAAATTTTAATTTCCTCTCACATTTTTGATATCAATTATCATGTCGGAAAGATAAGCGAGATCCCAATGATGGTCCTCGAATTCGCGACACTCTGTATATGTCTGGACTTTAGGAATTTTAAAAATATTTAACTACTTTTCAACTAATCCCAGTTTAACTACTACAACAAAGCTATAAAAAAAAAACATCGTTTTACAAATACTTTAGTAATGAAAAATGTTTTCAATACCGATTAGATTTAAGAGCCTCATATCTCCTCCGACTACCATGGTGAATCGGTGCGGGGAACGCTAGCATGCGAGGGCCCACCGTAGAATGGAAAAAGAGTGTATGTGCAAAAATCGGATTTGGAAATAATAAGGTTTTATTCAATATGCTTCACATTGAACTGCAGGTACACCTTCAGACGTATTAATATCTAAATATTTATCAATAAAATAATGTTTAAAGTATGATTATCGTTTTCGCATGGTCCAAAAAACGTATAAATCAGTAAACATGTTAAAATCAGATACATTATTTTTCCATTGTACGATAGAGGCTGGCGGAGGGGGAACCCTTTCCTATGTAAATATTCTTGTAATTTAGACTTCAAATATCTTAGCTAATTCTTATCGGATTTTTAAAAACTTGGTGTCATTGAAAAGCTTATTAAATTTGTAATACTTATTGTTTTTTTTAAATTTGTTTTTGAGCGCTGAATTTCTTAAAAAATATAGTTGTTGTTTTTGGCATGGTTTACCCACCTTTAAACTGTTATTTTTGCTAAACTAGGGATAGTCTACATCTACTCGCCATATAGGAGGAGTTCAACTTTTTTTTGGACCCACTGGCACACCAAGCTTAATCGAAAGAGCTTTTTTTTAATACCGAAAAAACTTGGTGTCCCAAGCCAAATCATGGGCCTAACTGCGGTAGCCCCTTTTAAAGATGATATTTTAGTGACATTTTCACATTTAATTTTGGGCAAATACAGGCATAAGGTGAACTCTGTGTAAATCGGGACTGTTAGGAGTACTTCTATCTTTTAAATGATATTTTTACCGTCCAAATTGGCCCAATGGGGCTCACAAAATTATCAATTGAAATTAATTGTCAAAACTGACGTCTTCCAATTTTGGGGCGATAAAATGGCATTTTACAGAGAAAAATACTGAATTTTTTTGACAGTATTTAAAGAAGCATCTAAATACCTTTCCAAAAATAGCACAAAAACTTTCTACCACCCAATATTAGTTCTTAAATCTGCAAAATATAAAAAACAGATAGTTACGCTTGAGTTATGTTTACGTTTTTTAGTACGGACGACTTTTTTCGTGTTTTTTTTAACACGAACACTTATTGTAAGCTAAAATCTTGGGATTAACATTTGTTTTTATCTTTTTTCACTGTAATTAAAGATAGATCTTCACATTTGCTCTATAATTCATTGTTTGGTAAAAATAAGGAGCTGTCCCATTTTTATATTATGTATCCCTTTAGTTGGTTGGTTCATATTAAATACTGTTAAAAGAATTCACTATTTTCCACTGAAAACAGCCTTTTTTTGCCCCAAAACTGGAAGACGACAGTTTTTGACAATTAATTGTATTTAAATGTGAAAATGTCACTAAAATATCATCTTTAAAAGGGTCTACCGCAGTTAGGCCCATGATTTGGCTTGGGACACCAAGTTTTTTCGGTAGTAAAAAAAAAGCTCTTTCGATTAAGCTTGGTGTGCCAGTGGGTCCAAAAAAAAGTTGAACTCCTTCTATGCGGCGAGTAGACTAGGACCCAAATCAAAATGTGCCAAACAATAAGTATTTTAAAAGAAGTTAAGGTAATACTATCAAAATTTCAAAGTCATTGCGTTAATAACTAGAATGGGTAGAAGTCGGAATAGGTAGAAGTCGAAACGCGTAGAAATTACTCTTCGCAAATAAGTAGCTCTAGTAGAATTCGGAATCGGTAGAAGTGTAGTTTTATATTTTGAAAATCAAAGCTAAATCAATTTTTTATATACAGGGTGTTATTTTGAAGACTTTACTAGCGTTTTGCTCAGCTATGTGCAATTCGATTTCCTTGAAAATTTCTGGAGTGACCATTTAAGAACTGTACTTGCGACTGGTAAATACAATATTTTAATTGCTCTAATGGATTTGCAGAAAATGACAGTAACTATCATACTTACCGATTTGTATGTTAATAATCATTTTTTTTTCGGAAAATCTGGATTATTTTACGTACAAATCATTTTTTACATTTTTAGTAAAGCTTACCATTGCTTCATAATCGATTTAATTAATTTAATAAGTTTTCCTAACATAGTCGGCTGATTTAGTCTTTTTTTATTATTTATCTTAGGTAAGTGGGCTACAGATTTAAAACTTTTCTGTGTTCTAATTGTGTTGGCAGTTTATGACAATCGTGATTTATTGTTAATAACGTCAGAAAAATGAGTGTCGTAAGAGCAAAATAAATTCAACGCCTACCTAAATAAAAAAAGAACCATTTTAGCCAGGTATTTTAATAAACTTTATGAATTTGTTTTAAATCAACGGTGATTATTAATTAATATGTAAACATTAATTTAAATTTAAAATAATAAAGCTTTTTCGACAAAAAATAAATCTTACCAGAAAATTGTAAGAAAAAGGTAATGACAGTCCTTTTCTGAAAAAATAATAAACCAATTAAAATTTTGTATTTACCAGTCGCAAGCACAGTTCTCAAATGGTCACTTCAGAAATTTTCATGGCAATCGAATTGCACATAGCTGAGCAAAATGCTAGTAAAGTCTACAAAATAACACCCTGTAATTGCTACACATTCTATGGTATACTCTTCGCAAGAAAACTATTATAGGATAATTAATAATTTCATATAAAAAAAAATGTATGTAAATATAATCTACGAAGAGTGCAAACTATTAACAGAAAACAAGAAGAATTTTGTTAACGAAGAGGATAAACGTCAGTTCTGACGTTTAAGATATTTGAGGTTATTTGTTCTGACAGCTGGCTTTGTTTCTTTGTTTGAAATATTTTTGGCAAGGCCTTCTTGACCGACGCTTGACGCGTTTTGGACTTAGAAATTTTTAAACCTTGCTAGCAAACTTTTCAAAAATTGAACCAACATTTTTAATAGGAAATTAAATTTTTATTAATTTTGCAAAAAATATTTTTTTTTGTATATTGAACAATAACGGAGATGGTAGGTTTTTTTGTGCTGGGGGATAATTGGGGGGTCGGGCAAAAAAACTAAAGAATACTTTTTGGTGAAGAAATAAATTGTCTATATTTTATGACGAATATTTTTTTTTGTAAATTTAATAATAGTCGAGCTACGATTTTTTTTTCATTTGGGGGACTGAAAAGGGGGCTTTGCAGTTCTCGGATTCTCGTCAAAAACAATAGGGTTCTTCCTTTTATAGGGATCGATTTTTCCTTAAAATTTGAGTTTGATATCGCTTTTCGTTTTTGAGATAGCGTGACCACAAGAACCGTGACAGACAGACAGACGGACGGACGGACAAAAAATGAAAATCTTAAAAAGTCATGAAACGCACGAATCTGCAAAAATGTTTGCTCTACGACGAAAATTGACGATTTTAGGATTTTCTGATCGATTGCAATATACTCTTCGGTCCTAGTCTTGCGAAGAGTATAATAACTCTAAAAACTGTGGTCTAAGTTGTACACAAATTTGCATAAGAGAAGGTGGGATATAGGGCTCTTAATAACATTTGTTCTTCTATTCCAGATATTTCTACTCGCCATACTGCACCTATCAACATGCACGACCTTAAAACCAACACTAACCCGGACCGAACTTAAAGTAGCCCGGAGTTTAAACCCGGAAGACACCCAAACATTAAACGTGGTCACGAAAGACGGCAACGTAGCACAACTCATCGTCAAACGACGCGACCCTAAGACCAAACAATCCCAAACACAATCAACGTACAACATCCAGAATAGAATAAACAAATTGAACTCCTTAAATAGTTTAAAGAATATTAATCAGAAGTATGAGAGTAGCAGTCCAGGGTCAGGGTTTAGTAGGGCGGTTTACACGAATTGGATACCAGTATCGTCTGTTTATTATCAACCTAATATTATCAGATTGGAGACTATAGCCTTGGTCAGGAATTCCACTGAAAGACCGGGACATTTGGGGAATGTTATTGACAGTGACCGGTAAGTGTCTTCACTATAGTTTATTTTTTAATTTTAATGGTAGATTGGGCACAAAACACTGGAGTATTTTTTCGGTTAAGCCCATTTTATTAACAAATGAACTTACCTACAAAAAAAATTTATACACATTCTGAGACATTTTCGAAGAAGTATTGATCTTTAACGTTGATTGAATTGAATGTGTACGGTGGTAAATGTGCACACGAGCCGCAATTTTACCTAACCTCGTCTTTAACCGAAGGCATTTTAATAACATATATTCTTAAATAAATAATTTAACAGCAAACTTTTTCTTATCTATGAATTACCCCCGGGGATTAAAAGCAGGTCAATTTTGACAAAGATTTAGGGAGAGAGCGACGGATGACAGGATGCTGTGATCCGTAACCAAAAAGAAAGCACTACAACACAGTTGTTGTCAAGCAAAGTCTGGTCGAAAGGCTCGCAACCTTGGGGTTTTGGAACCCACGTTAAGCTGTAGATCCCCCTTGTTTTTAACTCAGACAATCTAAGGCTTTGAAGTAGCCTGGCTACTGAACACTGGGTACCAACAACAACATGCGGCCCAATGGACCTTTCCCGCCGTTAACCACCTTCGCGGTCGTTATACTTGGGAAACTGAATGACCACCAGCATTACAATGACTCTAGTCAACCTGACGCATATCTGACGTTTTCCAAGTAACGAGCGAGCATTTAAATTCTACCTCGACTCTTGCCATGGAAAACAAAAGCTGCTTTTCCGTAGGTCTTTGATAGTTTCTACTAATGTCATTTTAAAATGTTGTCAATTTTTATTGACGTTTAAAAAAATAAATCAAATTAATGAAAACGTTTAATTGTTTAATAACAAATAATGGTGGACACAAAACCATCTAATTTAATCTTATTTTCGCAATGGCCGCAAAATAAATGGAATCAACAAATGAAATGATTTAAAAGTTGACAACAAATAACTTAAGTAAAACATCAACAAGATTATCAATTACCTACGTTTAAAAAAATTTTGTTTTCCATGGCAAGAGTCGAGGTAGAATTTAAATGCTCGCTCGTTATAACGACCTAGAGTGCCTTGATGATTTTGACAATTATTGTCGCCTTATAGAGTGACGACATGCATCATTCTTTCTCTGTCATACAGATAACGTCATCAACGTTATAGCCAAAGTGACAACAATTACAACTTACAATCACAATTCATGACATTATCTGTATGACAGAGAAAGAATGATGCATGTCGTCACTCTATAAGGCGACAATAACTGTCAAAATCATCAAGGCACTCTATAACGACCGCGAGGGATGGTCGACTACGGGAAAGGTCTATAGCTATCTTTCTCAAATCATGCCAAAATAATTAAGCATGCAGGGACTAAGTGTTTTGAACGACGAATATGTATAGACCAGTATAGACCTATCCCGTCGTCGACCACCCTCGCAATCGTGATACTAGGGAATAGAATGAACACCAGCATCACAATCAAGTAAATTTGAAGGCATATCTGACATTTTCTAAGTACAACGACCGCGAAGGTGGTCAACGACGGGAAAGATCTATAGGACTTCGGTCACTTTAAAGGAGATCACTTACTGATTTCTCGTCGCAATTTGGTGTACTAATTCAGTGCCTCAAGAATCGTCCACCCTGAAAATTCTGCTGAACTATTATTTCGGGAAAGTTTTGTTTTATTTATTACCAGTCCAAAGACTAAGTAGGTACTTTTTCTTTATTGGTAATTTGCTCAGAAATTCAGAATTTAAAAAAAATTAACCCCCAAGGTCCAATTCGTAAAAATTACAAGAGTACAAGTCTCAACCCTTTCCTTTCGTACCGAAGTCGACGGTCGACGCATCTCAATTTCGTTCAAAAACGTCAGAAATATGAGAGTCAATCTGACGGCTTCTGAGATGTGTCGACTAAAAAACGGAAAGAGTGAATAAGTAGGTATCGGTAGACATATTTTCTTCATTGGCAATGTCTACTTAAGTTAAGACTTGTAAACTTGTCCAGTTGTCAACTCGAGATTTTTATGCAACACTTCTACACCCCAGATCTAACCTAACCTCTCTTGTTACAGAATCCCCAACGTGTCAAAAGTCCCCAAACCAATAACCATCCGCTCAGACGACGTCTTCGTCAAAAACGCACATGACAAAAAGCGCGCCCGTGCCCTCCACTTCTCTGATGATGGTATCCCCGTCATACAAGGTGTGCGTGTCCCTGACGATGAGTCCGACAAGAAGACCTGGAGGAACGCCCGTGTCATCAACGGAGAGCTAGTACCTTATGAAGATGGATACAAGCCTACAGCGGCAGTACCTCAAGGTACACTCATATACGCGTCACAGAGGAACACAGATATGGCACACACACAGAGTATTGGCCCTTTTAACAAGGTGGATAACCTTAGACACAGTGCAGGCCAGGAAGCTACCAAGCCTATTGGAGCTTTTAAGGTTAGTGTCATAGGTACTTATGCAGGAATTGTACTTTTGATATGAGAGAAGTTTTTAAAGGGCTTAAACACAAGGGCAAAGTCCAATTTATTGCACTCTGAGATATGACCCTAAAATGCATTTGGACCAATAATTTGTTGGGAGTGTACATTAAAATGCATATTTTGTACAAGAATACAAAATGATAATTTTATACCAAAAAGTTTCAAAATTGGTTCAACACTGACGCCACAGCTTGTGGCGGCGAGAACAGCGTAAAATTTGAAATGCCTTATTTTTGAATGAAGGATTTTATATAAAGTATTGTTTTTAACAAATGTTAATGTCGATTTTATGAATAATACAAACTCATTTTAAGTTAAAAAAAAATTTTAGCTTTTTCAACCGTCACTTTTTAAAAAAAATCCAATTTTTTAAATCAGACATTTCAGATCCTTTGGTCATTTTTGATGCCATCACCTGCATGGTCAATGTTGAACCATTTTTAACACTTAGTCGTTAAGTTATCATTATGTATTCTTGTACAAATGATTTGTGCCAGAATAAGCAATTTAATGTTCACTCCCAATAAATTATTGGTATAAATACCTTTTAGTGTCAGATCTCAGAGTGCAATAAATTAAAGATATTGCATTTTAAAAAGTGTTTTGGTCCTCTCTCATATCAAAAATGTATTCTGCCAGTTTTTTAATCATGGTAATTTTAAGCCCCAGAAATAACAATATGTGACACAAAAAAAAATTTGGCCTTTTTCTTGGACCAGACCTCCAATCAAACTATCGTAGGTCAAACAGTAATTAAACGGTGAAGTTCCAAAGGATAAAATCTTTAAAATTAAGGATAACAACCTCGTCTGTCTTTAAAAACAACAACAAACAAAAACAATGTTTTTTTTTCAAAACTTGTTGTGGAAAATACTGAGTCTTTCATACATATGTAGAAATTGACAACTCGAGTCTTTAAGTAAGGTGTAAGGTACTTGAGTCCTCATGTCATTTTAAAGGACGTTCATGAATTCCCCTAGAAAGCTGTATTTAATATTAACCTTTGCTAAAATTCAAGTAGATATAATGTGACCAAAATCCCTTTTTACGTAAAACTAGATAGTGTCTCTTATACCTAACAAATCCCACAGTTATCATCAGGCGGCCCATTTACAATAAGAGACAACATCCCTTCACAAGAGTACTCAGGGTACAGCTCTGCCTCTGGTGTAGGACCCTTCACCAAGACAGACAACCGCGCCAAACAAACCAAGCTAATAGAATACATCAAGGACATCAACAGTAAGGAAAGTAGACGTGAGTACTTCCCCAAGTACCGGAGGGAGGAGGGGGAGCACCAGATACAGAGACGGATGTTACAGTATCCTGGGGGACAACACTCCTTTCCTAACTCTGCGTTGTATACACCCAATGCAGTGAGTCCTGTCACCTTCACGGAGGGGGTACGGACACCAGTGTTGCAGTACGCGCATCCTGAGTTGGGGGTACAACCTGCTGAAGCTAGTACTGAGACTGAGGCTACTACTGCCAGGCATCACCAGGTTAGTGTTTTTTTTTTTCATAGTCAAAATACGGGTCTTTAAAAAATTATTAAAAGTCTTTTAAGTCGATTATAATTTTGGGTATTGACAACTGAAATTAGTGCTACGAGATAACTTCCAAACTTAAGTTTTGGGCGCAATTTTAAGATTCTTTAGATAGTAGCTGGGCAGGCTACATTAGATTTTGAGTGCATGTAAAAAAGTCAAAGTGACAATTAGAGTAAAAACTTCATTATAAATTAAAACCGTAATAATGGGGTTGTTTTGTGCGGTAAACAGAAAGCAAAATGATATTTTTTATCTATAAATTTTCCATACATAAAACTTTAAAGTTAAATGAAAATAAAAAATTGAAAACTGGACAAAAAAAATCTGAAAAATCGCATCAAAAAGAGGCCATCTAATCAAAAGGCACCTATATTTCTAATTTATTTTTTTAAAGAGAAAACGGGGCTAAGAAGGCACAGGGTACTAACCTTAGGAAATATTTACATTCTTTTTATATTCTTTCGTTCATCGGTCCAACAAGCTTTTTCTAAGCTTCCTTTTATTACCTATATTCATTTTCTGGACATGGGGCATAATAATCGACAATAATATGTGTGATAAATTCCGTAAATCTGTCTCGTCGAGTAAGTTATTACCTATATTCGTAATCGAACAGATTTTATGTCGGAAACATGATCATTTGGTTTTACTGAAGATATTAAAGGTCCCAAATACACTTGCACTTGCACAGCCGTTCAATATTAAAGCCACAATTAAAATATTTTGATTTACTAACAAAAAATGTGAAACCGAAAAAAGAAGTAAAAAATTATGTTTGCAACAATTTTTTTTCTTAAATGACAGTTGTGTGTCAGATAGTTGACAACTTGATTGACATTGTTTACAATAAATCATTAAGCATACTTAAGTTAAATTCTAAGCACTTATGACGTCATTGGGCGCACACTAGCTACTAGATCTGTCAAAATTTAAGCCATTGAAGTTAATTTCAGTCTATAGTGAGTACAAGTAGTACCTAAGCTATTTTACTAATGAGAACAAATTAAATTAGTGATTTTCTTATATTATAGGAGAACAAGTATGAGGTGGATAGTGGACGTCAACAGTACTACGACAGTGGAGTAGAATATTATCGAAAAGATATTTTAAACTATCCATACAACACGTACTACATTAAACCCAAACAGGAACTGCCTTTCTGGATGAGAATCACTGAAAGCATTAAGGTAAGTGCATACAGAGTTTACATGTCGATAATTCTGTGGTAGAGAGGCAAAAGAGGAAACATTTTTTTTTACAATTAAAAAAAAGTGTTTTTTGGACACCGAATTTTAATACTAAAACTTAAAAATGTAAAATTTGGATCAGCCAAATACGTACTACAAAATCAATATTTTTTCTCGCTATTGCATCGTTTAGTAATGTCACAATGTGCGATTCACAAAATCTCACTTCGACTCTTGCCATGGAAACAACAAAATTTTTAAACTGCGGTCTTTAATAGTTTGTCCGAACGTCAAAAAAAGATGACAACATCAAAAAAGGCATTAGTAGTAACTATCAAAGACCTACGGAAAAGTTTTGGTTTTTCATGACAAGAGTCTAGGTGAAATTTTGTGGATCGCATGTTATTTGTCAGAAAGCCATTTTTAAAGTGACATGCACAAATTAAATTTCCATGCTTATCCCCTTTTGCCCCCCTACCAGGTACATTTTTTTATATTAATTGGTTTATTAATTAGAATGCAAATATTAGTTCCGATCATCATATTTTACGTCATGAGATTGTGTTAAATTAAAAGTCTGTGAAATGCGGGTATGTTTATACTAGGCTCTCAGATTTTTAATTTTATTTACTAATCAGAAGTTACTTTTAACTTAGAGTTACAGCCCTCTGAAATATCATTATTTTTGCATTATTATCCAAACAGATAATTTGTAGAAAAAAATTATAAGACAATTTTAATTTATCCGAATACCAAAAATATTTTCTTATGTGTAAAATTTTAAAAATTGGGTTTTTGATGGAAATTCTTGGGGGGCTGAGTGTTTAAAAAAGACAAAGTAGGAACTTTTTATCTTGGTCCAAGAAATATGTGGTTAAGTCGGTGCACTATAATAACGGGGCACTTTGTAGACAGAAAGAACGAACTTTTGCAAAATGAAGTTCTACATCGAAAGACGAATGTAACTTCTATCATAAAAAACCTTTTCATCATTTTTCAATATCCAAAGTAATAACATCGAGTAACGACAACATATTACTGGTTCTTTTACTTTTTACTAAAAGCTGCTTTCCATTCCGAAAGAGGAAAATGCTGCCGATGCAGGCAATTGATTTATTTATAAAATTTAAAAGCTTAAAAGTGACAAATGATCTGCATCGAAAAAATTTTCCTCTTCCGAAAAGGTGCCAAAAAAACGCACCCTGAATTCATAAAAAATGTAATCTAATTTACATTATGAATCAAACTAAACAATTTTACTTTTAAGGACAACGTACAAACCGGCTTTGAGAAAATGCAACAACTAACTCGGCCCGTGTTCGAACCTCTGATGGAGGCCACCTCCAAGATATCACAAAACCTCGGCTATGCTCCCCAAACCCCCCATCAACATCCACAACGCTCCGTAGCACAAAACAAAATAGGCCTGGTGGCTCCTCCAACTGTTGGAGGCGGCTCCGTCTTCCTCCCAGCACTAGGTCTAGTCGCTGGGGGAGCTGCCCTTGCTGCCGCCTTTGGAAGGTTCTTATCACCTGACGAGATGAGAGCTCTTCAAAATGGACACAATTATCAAAACTATGAAGAAAATGGAAGATCCTTTGGAGATGTGCCCCAGGTCAACAGTAGGAGCTTTCAAGCCCAAGAAGGTATTTCAGACATGGAGGATATGAAAAATTATCAAAATTATGAACAAAGTGGAAGATCCTATGGAGACGTGCCCCAGGTCAACAGTAGAAGTTTTCAAGGTCATGAAGGCATTTCAGACATGCGTAATATGAAAAGTTATAAAGATTATGAACAAAGTAGAAGATCCTTTGGAGATGTGCCCCAGGTGAACAGTAGGAGTTTTCAAGGTCAAGAAGGCATTTCAGACATGGAAAACATGAAGAGTTATCAAAATTATGAAGAAAGTGCACGGGGTTATGGAGATGTGCCCCAGGTGAACAGTAGGAGGTTTGAAGGTCATGGGGATGATTTGGTGTTTGTGATGGAGCAGGGGAATGGTGGGGATGGTAGAAGATTCAAACGTGGGGTTCCAAATGATGATTTTATGCAGGAGTTGGATTTGGCAAGCATCAGGCAAAATAATGTAAGTGCTATTTTTTATGAAGGAAAAAAGTTTTACTTTTTATGACGCTATTTTATCGAATATTTTTTCTTGTCAAAGAGATTTTTGTATAGATTTTTGCTAGGTTTTTTTCTAATCTACTTTTATTCTGTAAATACGCAAACATCATAAAAACAATAATTTTTTTACTCTGGTTTAAATATTTTTAGTAATACCAAATACTACAGTCAATCTGTCCTAAATATGGGGGGTACATCGACAAAATTCCTGGTAGGGCCGCCTTTTTTATATGATGTAACTGGATGTCCAAAGAGTAAAACCCCAAATTGGCGTATATCTACCTATTGCAGAAACGGAGTTATGGCCCCCCAAAGGGCCCCCTTTAATTTATCACGCTGGAACTGCACCAAATGTTGCAAATGGATGTCAAATAAGGTTTTAAAAAAGATTTTTATAAAAAAAAAAATCTCTAAAAAAATTCCTTCACCCCCTAAATAGCCCCCAAAGGGTAATAACCAATCACGTTGGATTTACACCAAATTTTGCAGATAGATGTAAAATGAGATGCTAAAAAATATTTGTTAATAACTTTTTCTCAAAAAATAATTCCTTCGCCCCATAAACGAAGGGGGCTTTTAAGGGGGGCATTAAATTTTTTTTTTCAAAAAAATTATAAACAAATATTTTTTAGCATCTCATTTTACATCTATCTGCAAAATTTGGTGTAAATCCAACGTGATTGGTTATTACCCTTTGGGGGCTATTTAGGGGGTGAAGAAATTTTTTTAGAGATTTTTTTTTCATAAATATCTTTTTAAAAGTTTATTTGACATCTATTTGCAAAATTTGGTGCAGTTCCACCGTGATGAATTAAAGGGGGCCCTTTGGGGGGCCATTACTCCGTTTCTGTAATAGGTAGATATACGCCAATTTGGGGTTTTACTCTTTGGACATCCAGTTACATTATATAAAAAAGGCGGCCCTACCAGGAATTTTGTCGATGTCAACATACGGATTGACTGTACTATAAGTAAATTAAAAATGTTAAGCAGAAGTTTTTAATCATTTCTACAATTTTTTGATTAATCAACATTGTTTAGAAAGGGATTTTTGCATAGCCCTTGCAAAGTTGTGTGTCAAAATATGTTAGTCAGAAAGTATGGCAGTTTGCAGTTTTTACCTTAACAAAAGAATTGACAATTCCAACAAGAGAAATGTTACATTTTTTGGCAGACAAAAAGTGATTTGTAGGAAGGAATACTTCATTTTATGAGGCCGGCGCATTCTCATGTTCATTTTTTTTGAATCATGGAGGCCTTATTTTCTAGAAGGTCCATTTTTGTGACGTCACAAAATTTATCAAAAATCCTTTTCCTTTTTTGAGTTTTATTAAAATTATTCATTTGTTTTTTAAATGAGCGTGTAAAAATAAACCGTGAGATAAACCCATTAAACAGGGCTATTAATTATTTCAAACATTACATCTTTTTTAGATTTATTTTTTCATTTTCTAGGCTTTAATTTGCGTGCATCACTTGTATTTCGGAAACCATCAATTCAATTTCACAGCAAAAATTCAATTTTCCAAATTTAAATATTGGATTTATTTTAAAATTCAGAGAACTTAGTAAATTTTTGATGTTAAGTGACTAATTAAATATTTCAAATTCTTAAATTAGATTGTTTTTTTTTTAATCAAATAAATGTTTTCTGAAATTCAATTGATGGTTTCTGAAATTAAAACGGTACATTCTGAATTAAATTTGCAAAAGGTTATTATAAAATGAAATCTGTATTTTTGTTTATTTATACATTATTTTTACAAGTGTATGTTTTTTTCAGTTTAACACGTTAAAAGAATATTCATCTGCAAATGTATGGTCCGACACTCCATGTTCAAAGAAAATGTTTTGTGAAATTATGATTCAGCAACGACCAGATGAAATATTACTCATGGAGAAGAAAATGGACTCTTTAATTACATCGTAAGTAAAATGTTATTAAAAAAATTAAATTAAATCATGCTAAATAAGAAAAAAAAAATGATTGTATTTCTCAAATTTTCTGAATTTTTTTAACGTAAGTAGGTACTTAGGTAGCCAAAAAACAGACATCTAAAATTGTGTTCTCTATGATTACACAATTTCTACACCATAGTAAGAAGAATATTTATAAAATAGTATATTAAAACATAGAGTTTTATAAGGAACGTTTTTTAGCACGCGTCCAGGTTTGGAAAAAGAGCCGAGCAGCGGCGAGTTTTCCAATGGACAAGTGATAAAACACGCCTTATAAAACGAGTTTTTTATACTATTTTTTATATTTGCATCATTTAATTCATTAAAAAGCATTTTTAATTTGAATTAAAAACTTAAGATGAAATTTTGTTTTTATGACCAACCTTATAGCATAACATTGATGACTGCATTTTGAAGTAAAAAATAAATTAAAGATAGACATATTGAATAATGACATTTGTAAACTTTACTCATTTAATACTGAATGAATAGGCGTTTTTGAGAAAATGTAACCATTGATATCGTTTCTCCAATTCTTGTAGTTATTCCCTCTACAAAAAAACTATGTCCCCCGATTGATTGTAATAGTAAAATTTGTAAATAAAAAGTACCTTGCAAGAAAAAAATTCATCTTTTTGCATCAGGAAAACCAATCAATAAAATAAAATTTTGGGTTTAATAATGGAGCAATTCAGAAACTTTAAAAAACCAAATTTTGGGTTTCATAATGTGCATATTATAGAACGCAAATATAAAAATGAGCTTTTAAGAATCATTTAAGATTAAGATTAGCTAAATTCGAGTAGTTTGGTCGGTTAAATAAAAAGACACAGCCTGTATGAGCCAAATTAAAAGTGCATGCATACACTTGTTGTGGCTATTAAAAATCGGTAGAAAGTAAATAAAATCATGATCTAGAAATGGTTCATTGACAAGCATGTAAGAACTGACCGTGAAGTAAAGACAGACATGGCAGGGATACATACTTTCTAGGTCAGAGAAAGTATTAAGTATACCTTAGTAGTATCAAAAGAGCTAGGTACTTATACATATTTACACTCAATGTTACGGAAGCCTAGTTAGGGATAAGATAGTTCAATGAAAATGAAAATTTTCATTTTGACTTATTGAATTAACTTATTGCAATAATTTCGAGAATAGTCAATATGCAGGTAAGGGTCGAACTCTTTATAAGAAATGAGAATCTCTATTGCTATTTTGTCTTTATTTTGTACGGACTCCTAAAAAAATGTCACAAAAAATCCATCTGCAATATTCACTAAGTAAAATTCGAACAAATTTGCAAACTCTGTTTTTGAAATAACAAGTGCTCTATGATATTGATAAATGAAGACACGCTTACTATTAAGGGACATTGCGTATTCAACAAGCACGAGTTCTTTTAAAATCGAAAATTTGCAGAGCACGAGGGCTATTCGCCACAAATATTTCACTTATAAACACGTTTTACCCAACAAAATGGTGTTAATTTTATTTAAACACTGAATTAAATTAACTAAAAGGACAATTTTTGACAAAATTAACAAAAAAATAATTTTGACTTTTATCCAGGTATTTTATTCGCTGTCAGTACTTAAACTTTTCAACGGGATATTTCAACGCAGTTTGTTGCCAACGGGTAATTTCCAGTATCATTCGCAGTAAAATGCTTTAAATTTTGGCCCAGACCTCTAATTTGAAATACATATAAATGAAATCAATTTAATTTTACGGAATTTTTAAGGAGGCTCTCGGTCCTAGGGTAAACATAGATGAAAATCTAGTGCTATCTATTCTGTGGTTTACCAATTTGGCAATATTGTAAATAGTCAGAATTTTCTAGAGTGCCTGGACGAATAATATTTCTTGTCACTACCTGTCAGTTCATTTAGAGCGCTGTCACTGTTAAATATTCTTAGGCGATATCTACTCTCTACTGCTACGGAAAAATCAAAATAATGGGAATGGAGGAAAATTTTAGACGGATGGCTGCTCTGTAAATAAAGAACTTTTAAAAACGGAAAGTTTAAGGGGTTCTTAGTTTTACTTAAGTATGTACTTGCGATTGTGTTATATGCTATTATTTTTGGCTCCGATATAATCGACGCGATTTGCTCCGACCATCGCCCTCGATACTACTAAAGAGACTTAACTCAGGTACCCCCAAGATGATTTAGAAAATGAAGGACACAATTAAAATTGGGGCTCCCTCCAAGAGAATAACGTTTTTTTAACCGTATATAATTAAAAAACAATAAATAAAATACATACAAATTAAACTTTCGTTATTAAATTATGCTTATAGTTTCGTTCTAAACAGTCAAGTATCTTTATAACAATGTTTTGCGTATTTGGAAAATAATTCGCTATTACAGATTACAAAATTTTCTTACTTATATCTTTATATGATTTAATGTTAAACAAACTATTAGTACTATTACCAATGCGAAGTAGATAATTTGCGGCAAACTCCAAACCCATAACTTATATATTTTCAAAAGTACATTTCTTCGAATTACTTTCCTACCTTCTATTTTTTGATTATTGCTATATCGGTTTATTTCTTTTGTTTCCATTCACATGACCACAAAATTCTTTATGAATATTTAAAAAAAGCACATTAAATTATAGAAAAACGTACTCCAATTGGGAAACTAATTTAAAAATGCATCCAAAAACCAAAGCGTCGCGTCGTGCCCGCTGCCGCGCTGGGTGCCTTTCTTGAAACTAAGTATTGATTCTATGGTTACTTGCAGCATTCCCAGTTATAGTAGTTTTTTTTCTGATTATTATGATTTAAATTGTTAACAAAACATACTTGCTTCTACAACAGCACAGCACTAATAATTCAAAAATCCAAAATTGTGACAAATTTTTGTTTAGTTTGAAATATCTGACGTACCTTATGACAGTTAAATGTCAGAAGAATAAGGAATGTAGCAAGCACAACATTGCCAAAATGTGTAATAGACTTACCACTCAAACCAACATTTTAGCCCCCCAATCTCTTATATGGACCACGACCCCCATTTTTTTTAATCTTATAACAACAAGTCTGGGCCCGGTAACATAATATCAGTTTTTGAACAAAATCGTATCGTTGGAAGTTCTTTAAAAACTGCATAAGTGTACATGTAGTGCCGATTATGGGCGATAACCAGTGTTTCCTTTGAGCTGAGCCGATTTTCTACGTCCTCTAGCGCCCAAGATCATCCACGTACCCCAAATTTTTTTTTCGGGAATCGATGTATTTTTAATACAAGACCTTATATAAAAAATATAAAACATTTCGGGACATTTCGTCAAAATCCGAAAGCCTCCTTAAGAAATGAAAGCTGACAACGATGTCAATAACATCTGATGCAAAAAGGTATGAAAGGTAAGAATCATAGATAGGTTTTTAGAGTGCCTGGAAGAATTGACAGTTATTGTCGCCTTATGGAGTGGCGACATGTATCATTCCTTCTCCGTCATACAGATTATGTCATTGTCATTGTTGTCACTTTGGATATAACGTTGATGACATAATCTGTATGACAAAGAAGGAATGATGCATGGCGCCACTCTACAGGGTGTCCCAGAATTGGCGCACCACCTGTATGGTACGTTGTTGGGGCATGCCCAGGGATCCCCAGAAAATTGTCAAAAAAAATCCATCTCATACACCCTCGAAGATATGAGGCCCCAAAGTGCAAAACTTTAAACGCATATACCTTAAAAGCAACAGCACGTATTAACGAAAAATATGGTTTAATACAAAGCTGTAGTTATACCATTTTACCAATTTTTCTTCTTTTAAATGCCCAAATAACATTTTTATAATCAATTTAATTTTACAAAATTTTCTTGAAATAAGCTGACAACAATGTCAATAAAAATTTTATGCAAAAGTGTATTTTTAGATTTATTTTCCTAGTGAGTTGCCGAATTTAAGCAACTTTGTTCGCAATTTCCTCAATGAATAACAGATGGATTTTTTTAAACAATTTTTCTGGAATCCCCAGGCATGCCCTAACAGCGTACCATACAGATGGTGCGCCAATTCTTGGGACACCCTGTATAAGGCGACAATAACTGTTAATTCTTCCAGGCACTCTATGGGTTTTAAAAGGCGCTTTTCTTAACAGAGTTGCCAAATTTATTAAACTTTAACCGTATTTTTCTCAGAGATAAGAAAAGATGGATTTTTTTAACAATTTTTTAGGTGTTCTTAAGCATGTCTCAACAACGTAACAATTCTGGGACATAATAAAATAAAATTTGGATTTGTTTAGGATCCTAACCGGGCTTCCGTAGAATGTAGCCTACAGCAGTAGTATCTACCCGTGTGAATGAACAGAAAATCGAGAATAGAATTCGCTATTAACAGCATTCCGATGTAGCTCAATATTTGTAATTTCTTCTCTGTTTCCTGTCAGTGGGTAGGATTAGTATGCTAATCATTGGTAGAAGCAGGTTCCTAACTGTCTACGTAAATACAGAAAGTGAAATCAAAAACATCCATGCGTAACATTTGTAGCAAATAGACTAATTAAATATAATATTAAAACTTTTTGCAGACAATGTCAAGGAGTATAATATTAAAGAAGAAAGTAGATTTGAAATTCTACAAAGATTGTTCAAAATTACAATAAAATGTCAATATTTTTCTCAACATTAATTTTTAAGTTCAGGGTGTCGTGAATTCGATGTCCATAATTGGGATCTTGCTTACCTTAAGAGATACAAGATCGGTTAAATCTGTGGTAAATCGGCAAAAGGGGATAAGTATAAACCTGTCATTTTTACATGTCACTATAAAAATGATTTTCTTGCAAATATTAAACAATATTAATGCAATAGTGAAAAGCTAGCTAAAAAAATAGGTTTCAAAGTACGTATATGGCTGATTCAAATTGTGAATATTTAAATGTTTCTATTAAAATTCGGTGTCCGAAAAACAGATTTTTTTAAATGTCAAAAATACTTATCCCGTTTTGCCTCCCTACCACAGAAATTAAAATAGTCAACTTTGCTTCCACTTACCGACCCTGTATCTTTTAAACAAAGCGAGATCCCAATAGTGACCCTTGAATTAGCAACACCCTGTAGTACATCCTGCAGAGACTTCACAAGATTACATTTTCAAATTTATGTTTAATTTTTTTTTTAAATATCGCTTTTTAAACAATGTTTTTAGTTAAAAATATTTGATTAAATTAAATTTTGAAAATCTGCTACTTTTGGTTAAATTACGCCATATTAGTGGGTCGTCACTGAAGGCAACAAAGACAAAATCGCATCGTAGTTTCCATGGTTTTGACGTTTTAAGAATTACTTCGACAATTACTTTTTGACATATAGTTATCAAAACCATGAAACTAAGATGCGATTTTGTCTTTGTTGACTTCATATTTCGTCATCACTAATATTACTACAGTCAATCTGTCCTTAATAAGGGGGGTACATCGACAAAATTCCTGGTAGAGCCGCATTTTTTATATGATGTAACTGGATGTCCAAAGAGTAAAACCCCAAATTGGCGTATATCTACCTATCGCAGAAACGGAGTTATGGCCCCCCAAAGGGCCCCCTTTAAATTCATCACGCTGGAAATGCACCAAATTTTGCAAATAAATGTCAAATAAGGTTTTAAAAAGTTTTTTATAAAAAAAAAATCTTTACAAAAATTCCTTTACCCCCTAAATAGCCCCCAAAGAATAATAACCAATTACGTTGGATTTACACCAAATTTTTTCAGATAGATGTAAAATGAGATGCTTAAAAATATTTCCTTATAAATTTTTTTCAAAAAATAATTCCTTCGCCCCATAAACGAAGGGGGCTTTTAAGGGGGGCATTACATTTTTTTTTCAAAAAAAGTTATTAACAAATATTTTTTAGCATCTCATTTTACATCTATCTGCAAAATTTGGTGTAAATCCAACGTGATTGGTTAGCCCCCCCTCTTTGGGGGCTATTTAGGGGGTGAAGGAATTTTTTTAGAGATTTTTATTTAATAAAAATCTATTTAGGTCCTTATTTGACATCTATTTGCAAAATTTGGTGCAGTTCCACCGTGATGAATTAAAGGGGGCCCTAACTCCGTTTCTGCAATAGGTAGATATACGCCAATTTGTGGTTTTACTCTTTGGACATCCAGTTACATCATTTAAAAAAGGCGGCCCTACCAGGAATTTTGTCGATGTCCACATACGGATTGACTGTACTATATGGCGAATTGTCCACGTTAATAAAAGCCTATAGAACTTTACATACGTTACTTTTAACTATGATTTCACAAGACACTGGGACACTGTCAAATTTCTTTTGGTAAATGTGACCTTAATTTTGCCATAATTCAATCATATTTATGATGGTTGTTTCGTTGCTTCTTCATATTTTAAGAATATAATCACAAAACTCCCAGAAATCAGGAATTTAATGCCATATTTTACAAAAGAAATTTGACAGTGTCCCAGTGTCTTGTGAAACCAAGTGTACTTAATAAAATTCTCACTCAATTAATTTTGTTCTGACTTTTTGCAGGATATCAACACCGGAAATAACAAGTATGGTGGCTCATCATTTGCAGGAAGTGATGGACGCTGTCAAAAATGGCGATTGCTCTCAGTTTCAGTGCAATCAACGAAGATTTACATCACCTTCAGCGTAGCAAAACAACCTTTTCTTAGTTTAGTTAGAAATATTAAAAGACAAAAAATAGACTTTTAAGTGTAATTATTTTGCACTGACTTTTTCATACCATATAAATTTAATGTTACCAAAATAATTATTAAAAATAAGATTTTTAAATAATTTTTTTCAAAGTGCGTTTAAAAATGACTTGTTTTTAATCAATAGTAATTTTTTTCTTTACACTATAACAAGACTGAAAATAAATCTACTAATAACAAAATTAAATTATTATTACAAAATAAAAATTCATTAGTTCTTACTACTTATAAAAAAATATGTCAATGCTCTAAAACAACAAGTTTGTTTTGTGAGCATTAGTTAGTATTCATTTGTACATAAATAAATAGCCAAATAAATTATTTATACATATTTAATTATGATTTTCTCTTTTTGTTTTAAGTTTATTTCTGGTAATTGGTTACCTCTCGAATTGTCTGTTTAAATTACAGTTTATTTTAGTTTTGGACAAAATTTTATTTAATTGAAAGATATGAACGTTTGTGTCGAAAATCTGACTTCAAAAATCATTATAATATTTTTGTTTTTAGAGGCCAGATTTCGACACATAGTCGCGTCAAATTAGCATTTCACCTCTAACTTTGGGGAAACTCAATGGATTGACTACATTTTTTTTTCAAAACGTTCAGAAATAAATTTAAATCACTAATAAAAACTAAAATGGCGCCGCTAGTCCTTCCTGAATTTTTTATACTCTTTGCAAACTGTATCTCGCTTATTATTAAATCTACAGAAAAAATCATTCTTATGAAAATTAAAGAGAATAAAATTTTGTAATAAAAAAAATATAACCTTTCCCGCCGAGCTCTGCCCCCTTATAGCCCCCCAAGTTTTAAATATTTTTTTTTCATGCTTTTTTTTAAGAAACAAAAAAAACATAAATTATTAACTTAATTTAAAAAAAAAATGCTCCCCCACTATGCCCCCCAACTTGGAAAAATTTGTATCTCGCTTATTATTAAATTTACAGAAAAAATTATTTTTATGAAAATTAAAGGAAAAGAAATTTTAAATTTAAAAAATAAAAATAAGCATAAAAGAAATTACTTAAAATTTGGGGGGCTATATGGGGGCAGAGCTCGGGGGGGCGGCAATATTTTTTTTATTACAAAATTTTATTCTCTTTAATTTTCCTTGGAATGATTTTTTCTGTAGATTTAACTAGAATGGGTAGAAGTCGGAATGGGTGAAAGTCGAAACGGGTAGAAGTTACTCTTCGCAAATATGTAGCTCGAGTAGAACTCGGATTCGGTAGAAGTTTAATTTTATATTTTTTAAATCCAAACTAATTTAATATTTTATATAATTGCTACACATTCTATAAAATACTCTTCGCAAGAAACAATTATAAGATAATAGTTTTTAAAATAAAACATTTTTTTTTTATTTATCTGCGAAGAGTGCAAACTATTAACAGAAAACACGAACAATTTCATTAACGAAGAGGATAAACGTCAGTTCTGACGTTTATCATATTTGAGGTTATTTGTTTTGACAGCTGCTTTTGTTTCTTTGCTTGAAATAATTTTGGCATGGCCTTCTTGACCGAATCGTGACGCGATTTGGACTTTGAAGTTTTTTGCTACTAAAATCATTAATTTTTTGTTTTTTTAACCTCACTGTCCACATTCATAAAAAACAAACATTTTTAATAGAAAATTAAATTTTCATTAATTTTGTAACGAATAATTTTTTTGTAGATTGAATAATAATAATTGAGAATATGACCACCTCTAAAATGGGGGGATCAAAATACCGTATTAATACCTGGTCAAAATCTTGGTCAAATACCACTGGCACATCTCTAAAATAACCTGATAAAAATACTTACAAGGTGTCGCGAATTCTAGGGGCAACATTGGGATCTTGCCTATTTTAAAAGAGACCAAATATGGTAAATAGGAGCAAGTTGTCTTTTTTTGTAATGCCCATAAACTTTTTGCAAGCAGAACTTGATTATAACCGAAATGTATTATTCTAGTTTTTTAAGGGTTAGAAAATAATTAAGTTCTGATTGCGGGAGGTTAATAGGCATTAAAATAGGCATTTTGCCTTTGTTTAACGGACCTTGTATCTCTTGAATTCGTGACACCCTGTAATCATGATAAGAGACATGGCTTGGTATGTAGCTATTAAACTTGAATTACATAGAAATTCTTTGTATAAATTTAAATGAAACTGGAATTTTCCCAAACGTTTTCGTCTAGCAATTCGTGAAACAAAATTTCAATTAAAAATATTTAAAAACGATCTAGAATTTTGTAAGTTTTAACAACTTTACCCTTGTGAAAAAATAAAATAAACTTTATAATGTTTTTGAGATTTTTATTAGCAATTTAGGTAAAATATATTTTTAATAAATTGATTTTCTTTGAATTAAAGCCTAAAAATGTCATCTTTAATATTTTAGTACTTCACTTCTTCATTTACTTCTGCAAAATATTTTTTTCTTTGTGATTTATTTCTTTAGCGCAGATTTATCTCATTTTCTGATCGTGCCCTTCGAATAAAAACTTGGTCCAAAGTTTTTTGCCAAGAAAAGGTACAAAAGTATTATTTTTTAAATTGCATTTTAAACAATGTAAAAACTCACCCAATTCTCCTATTTCTCAGTATGTTTGATTCCGTCTTGCTCGTTTCAAATGTTTAAGCGCGCATTTAGCAGCCGTACATTTAGCAATCCGATAATTGCGTCCAATACCCTTAAAAAGACCCTTGCCGAAGACTTCCACCGTGACTCTCACTCTGCGTCCGTCAGCTAATTTCTCCGGTTTACCAAACTTGGCAGTTTCAGGTTCCAGCTCCAAAAGTTCTCGTATTGGTGACTTTGGCACGCGATTACTAAACTGCTCTATTTCTGCCTGCATCATGTTATGATAGACACGCCACACGGCGTCTAAGGACATTTGAGAATCCAGGAATATGGCACCAGCTACTGATTCGAATACGTCGCCTAACGCTTTTGGCACTTCTACGTCTTCTACTTCCTCAGACTCAGTTTCTACAACCAAATACAGTTCCTCGACTATGTTGTGACCACTTTCCTCTTGAAAACGAATGAATTTTTCCACCACCTCATTAAGACCCGGCGACAAATGGCGAAAATAGCGATGGAAACCGTTGCGTACCGCCAACGACGCAAATATCGTGTTATTAACTAAAGCAGACCGCAAATCAGTTAGCGCACCAGGAGAATGCATTCTAGCATCTTCGTATAAATGTCTCGTAATTAAATAATCAAGAACGGCATCGCCAAGAAACTCCAGTCTTTGATAACAGTCCGTTAGTTTGTTTGGGGAATACGAGGCATGAGTCAGAGCTTGTAATAAATACGCCCGATCATTAAAAGTGTATCCGATATGTGTCTCGAATTTGTGGTAACCGTCCAGAAGCATATCTAATTCTTGTTCTGGATTTGGTACGCTTCTAAGTAAAGGAGAACTTGGCAGTGGAATTTCCCCGTAACTTCCATTGTCTAATACAGGAAGGACGCGTATTCCCAACCATGCCATAAATAAGAGTGCTCCACGAGGACCACATTCTATCAGATATGCACCGATTAAGGCTTCAACACAATCTGCAATGCTTTTATCCGTAATACTATGTTGCGTTACTAAATTGTATGGTATAACGGTGGGTAAAGTCAGAGTTTCGTTGCATTTCTTCTCACGTACCATGTTACAAATATCCTTAAGTGTCATATCTCTAGTGGCCGCCATCTCCGCCACAGTCCAACAATTGGCCGGATACTGCGCATCTTGGAGAGCTTCCTCGAGTTCCTTGGGTACGTAGAAGCACGGAGGCAACCAGTTATCATGCGGATCAAACTTTGTAGCGATCATAAACTCACCCAACCCTTTTCGTTTACCCAATCGGTATAAATTTAGATTGCTGACTTGTTTCGACCGCAAATGGCTTAGTTTTCCTTCGTGAATATTCTCGTACTTTGAGTATAAATAGTTGGTTATGGCGTATTTAAGAAACGAGTCGCCAATGGTTTCCAGACGTTCCAAATTAATTCCATCGTTGGCATTTGACATAGTGAGTCCCTGTAATAAAACGTTTGGACTTGGACCAAAGTGCTCCTCCAGATTTGGTTGCATATCAAAACTAAACTTGTCTATGTTTACATTGGTTTTCGGTACACTTTCTGCACACGGTGGGGAAAACACTTTCTTCTTGGCCGTTACAAATAGTTGGGAGAAATCAAAGCTTGGAGTGTTGTTACATTCACTAATATCCTTAGATATGTTCGAGGCTTCAGGATTTCTAACAAACTTTTCCTCTTTTCGAACCACCATACCGGATGATAGAATATTTTGTTTATTCAATGCACACGCCTCATGAAATTGCTCTTTCAAACTATCAATTATTTGGAATTGGTTGTCAGTCTTCCAGGCATTCGGTTGTTCGATCAAGTTAAATTCTTGTTCTTGCGGAAGGTCAGTTTCTACCGCCTCGGCAATAAAATTTCCAGTAAATTCAATGCGGTATCCTTTGATGTCGTCCTCGCTTTCATCCGACGACGAATAAAACGATTCGGAATAACTAAAGTCATCGTCGAAATCGTTCATTGAAGAAGTGGGGGAAACATAACGCATATTGTCAGTGTCTATCATATCATTGGACCACATTCCTATATCCCAACTTTCCTTTGGTGTTCCTATTTTGTCTAATTCGTCCACTTGTTTTGTTTCTTTTAGCAACTCTGGATGGTCGAGTGTTGTGTGCAGTTGTTTGCTAATATCTTCGTCCTTGGATTTTTGAAGCACATCCGATAGACTCCAGCCAAAATGAAGTGAAGGCCATTTGAAATCCTCAGGAAGGATGTGTTTACCCAAGCCCAGTTCTTGAGCAACCGTGCGTCGTATTTGATCAGCTAGTAGAAGAGCATTGATCCGATATAAGATACATGGCAGACACACAGCTTTGCGCCACAGACTCGCTGAAAACGGATGGATTGCGCACAGCTCCGGAACTAAGATTTGTTTTTGCTCCAGATTTTCCCGTTTCGCCTTTTTCGTCTCTTCACTGCTCGTAGGAAGGGCCACACCTTTTCTATTAACGTATCTTGGCGTTAGAAAGTTAAGTCTAGCCGAAGTATGATCCACGTCCAGTAAATGTTGTTCCAAGTTTTGTATTTGTATGTTATATTTGCGCATGTAATATTCCTCAAAGGTGGCGTATTCAGAACCGGGAAATGCTGATTTGGGATTCAAATGAGCACAGATTTCAGCGACATAGAAATACTGCGGTTGGTCTTGGTTGCGATACCAGGGCATCACCACGGCATCCCCGTATGCGCCACTCTCAAACTTATATGCGATGCGCTGCGCTACGGGAATCGTTTCCGGTAAAACACTTAGCTTCTCATAAATAAGATCGATAAAGTTCCAATCGATGGATTCTTGTTTGTCTGCGCCTAAAACGTAAACTTTAGTTTAGTTTTGATGATGAAGAGAGGGGAAGGAAGGAAAGTTACCTTGAAAAGTGGGTACGATGAGGTAAGAGTTGCACGAAGCATCAGGATCAAACAACATTAAATACTTTTGCAAGCGCAGCACGCTGGTGAAGGTGTAATTCACAAACTCGCGTATTTTGTCCATTTGTCTTTTGTTTAAAATGATTTGACTCGAGCATAGTTCCAGATTGACGCTGACTTCTCCCGACCGTGTAAATATTGGAAAGGCACTTATCTGAAACATGAATATAAAGATCAAACAAACAAGCAAAGTATAAGTTAGAATTTACCTTAGGGATTAGTTTGGAAGTAATAATACCAAAACCTTGTGGTGAATTCTCGGGTGGATATATCTTCCGGCCTCTGGTATTTTGCTCTTCAGGTAAAGGACATGTAAGTGTCATAACTATTTTGTAAAAATAACTAGGTTTCTCCAAAACAGGATGACAATCCAAAAGGGCATCGGCTATTTTCTTATAATAATACTGTCTTCGTTTAGTTGTACCGGGTCGATCTATGATCTCCTCAGATTCCTCCAAAGGTGGCTCCATGTTCCAGTCCTCCTCACAAGCTATAAAGTTTTCCTTTCCAATAGGTTGTAGATTGTTGTCGAGTTCGCCGTGTTGGTGCAAAAGTTGACATGTCATGAAAGCGGCAGCACGTCGGGCCAACAAGGTACTTTCCATTCTAGGACTTGTCACTGTTGTTTTAACTGGGGAATTAATAGGCAGACGTATACTGCATATGTATCCATCATCTGGAGTGCATTCTTCAGACCATATTGGTGTCAGTTTTGTAAAGGTATCACTTGGTAACTTTGCGCAGTATCGATTTATTAAAGCTATTGCATTTGAAAGTGTTACTGAGGGGGCGTCTGCTTCTGGTAAAGGTTTGTATGGTTTGCAGTGGCTAAAACATCATTATGTGATACGTGATAAGTAGGTAAGGTATAGTAAGTATTTACCTGGAAAAGTAGTCGGCGTATATTTCTTGGTCACGACTTGGTTCCAAACTGGAACATCTTCTTAGAAGCGTGTTTTCCACCTCATTATATTGAGCCAGTTTTTGAATAAAATCGTCAACAGTGTCTTCTCCAGGAAGTGATATAAAGTGCGCCCCATGCGCCCTCGCTCTGGCTTTACTTTGTATGTAACTATGAAAAGTACATGGCAAATCAAAGCGTATTACTAAATGACATTTAGGTAAATCACAGCCATATTCTAGGACCGACGTTGCAATCATTATGTTGCATTCGTGTGAGCGGAATTTGCGCAAAACTTCTTCTTGTCGTTTGTGTTCCATTTCGGCTTCCTTGGGTTCATTGCTTGGATTGGCTGTTTTCTCAACTGAATACGAAGCGGAAATCCACCAGAAGTCCTCATCGTGTTGTGACATAACACACAGAACGCCAAACAAAACCTTGGCTGTATACCGACTGTTTACGAAGATTAACGCACATAATAGTTCCTCGCTGGTGTGTGTTCTTTGTATGTACGGTATTCTACGGGCCGGCAAACGTTGATGGTTGTTGTTTTTTATTTTAGATACTAGATCATCAGCAATAGGCAATATTGGCTTCTCCCCCGGTGCAGGTTTAAACTCTTTAAGAACCTCCAAAAGACGCACAATTTTAGACGTTGAATACTTTAATACTTTCTCTTTTTCAGAAAGACATTGCATAGCATTATCACAGATGGCACGTATTAAAACAAGGACAGTGGACGTCATACACAGCAACAGAAAGTGTCTTTCGTATGGAACTTTAACTTTTAATTTCTCAATTTTGGATAAAATGCTCGCAGCAGCGTAGTCGGCGGCCCACACTCCCAGATCCTCCAGGATACGAAGGAACTCATCTAACAGTTTAAGCGGCTCTTCACATGGATCTGGAACTGCCTTTAATTCATCCAACAGCTCAGCCTCATATATTTCACTGGGGTCGAACCGATGTTCTGTTAGGAATTCCTTAGCTAGTAACACTTTGTCCTTAATTTCCTGGTACAAAGCACACCGCGGGTTTATTTTGGAACATTCGATTATCTTCTCTTTGGGCCTACTCGACAGACGAATCAATGTTACGATTTCACTGGAAGTGTCCACTTTTGAATGTAAAAGTATTTCTAATCGTTGTAGTTCCCCTTCCAGTCTATCCGGTTCTAATTCAGCTCCTAATAAACTGGCAGTAAGAGCTAATATTCTAGGTGCGTGTTTTATGAGATTATCAATGATGGGTTCATCATAGAGACAATCATCGGTTATGAGTAGAATGATGTGTTCCATCTGATTGGAGGTGAGTAAAGATAGAGTGCACCCTGTTATTAATACGACCTCGTTGGAGTCCATCACAGTGTTCCACTGGTGTAAATCATCAAGATACACGGAATTTAAATCGGTTAGCATTTCGATCTGCGACTGGATGATGGTAATGTTGTGTGTGTCTAAAATAAGGAGCGCCTTTTTGCCTCCATTACGCATTAACCAGGCATATTCCTGTAACAGTTTTATGATCAAGAATGCCTTGGCAGAACTTGTACTCGAACATACTATCGTGTTTCTCGTCTTGCTAGATTCTAATAGTTCTACTTGATATTCCCGCGGAGTAAAGGTATGTGTGTAAACGTTTTCATTTAAAAAGTACGCCATTCTTATCAATAAAACTACCTTTTATTAAACTATGCCATGTTATCTTCGTTCGTTTGGAATATAATAATTGTATCGTTAGAATTTGAGGTTATAATCAGCCATCTAGTGTGATGCATCTTTCTTGTAATTTTACGGATACTGCACTAAAAGAAAAGCGTTTAATATTAGTTTCTGGCTTTTAATGGTGTAAAATTACACTGTAAAATGTATATTAAATAAAAATACCGTGTTTTAAATGTTTACTTTTCTTCCATAAACATACGACCATAGATATGGAATATTCATCACCATAGATATCATTTTGATTAATTGCGACTGTACTAAAGATAAGTGTTTGTGCCATCGTATAACAGGTGTCGCTTCAATCAATATCGGTCAGCTGTTTTTAGTCGGGTCGCCCATGTGTCGGCTTTCTTTCTTTGCGATTACGATTTTTGAGTGTCTTGCATTTGTTTTAAGACTTACGAGAAGTGGCCAACTTGAAAATGTCCAACAAGAAGGTAAAAAAAAGAAATCCTTTTTGCGATTACGGGAGTGAGTCTGAAGAAGAAGCCCCGTTACCGTTACCGTTACCGGCAGCCCCTCTGCCTGCCTCCGACTTACCAGATATGACCAAATTTAACGCTTATTCGTTAGACTTGAGAGAGCTTGCTAAATTTAAAGTAGTAGATGCCACGTTACCGTTATCATCGCTAGCAGCCCCTAAACGTGAACGTGAACAGGGTTGCCACCTGTTCAGGTTTCGCCTGGACAGTTCAGGTTTGGGATACCAATGTTCAGGTTCAGTTCAGGTGGGTGAAATGTTCAGGTTATTCGATATTTTGCCAGTTTATATAAATTTTTAATTTGTTTTTACACATTTTACATATTATTTTGGTGGAACTGCACCAAATTTTGGAAATAGATGTCAAATGAGGTTTTAAAAAGATTAAAAAAAAAATCTCTAAAAAAATTCTTTCCCCCCCAAAAAGCCCCCAACCAAAGAGTAATAACCAATCACGTTGGATTTACACCAAATTTTGCAGATGGATGCATAATAAGACGCTTAAAAATATTTCCTTGTAACTTTTTTTCAAAAAAAATAATTCCTTCGCCCCATAAACGAAGGGGGCATAGAATTTTTTTTTCAAAAAAAGTTATTAATAAATATTTTTTAGCATCTCATGTTACACCTATCTGCAAATTGGTGTAAATCCAACGTGATTGGTTATTACTCTTTGGGGGCTACTTAGGGGGTGAAGAAATTTTTTTAGAGATTTTTTTTTATAAAAATATTTTTAAAACCACATTTGACTTTTATAAATTTGGTGCAATTCCACCGTTATGAATTAAAGGGGGCCCTTTTCGGGGCCATTACTTCGTTTAGGTAGATATAAGCCAATTTGGGATTTTACTCTTTGGACATCCAGTTACATCATATAAAAAAAGACGGTGACCAATATTTGAATTTTTGTTAATTTTGCGAAGCAAATTCCCAACTTGATGAACTTTTGAGAGTATATCACGAGATGGAAGCAGAGAACCCTACCTGTAGAAGTGCAGGTCCAGGTGAATGTGATTGTGCGTTTTTTAAAAAAGAAGAACGACAATGGGATGACTTGAGGACTGTTGGTGATGATGAAGCTGCTGCGAATGACTGTGAATGCAGTGAGTGTTTGAATGAAGCAATTAGAGAGTACAAAGAATATGAACAAATTAGTAAAATGGGAAATGTTAGTGAGGCTGAGGCTCGGGCTTTAATCAATCAAACACGTAAATTGAATCTGATTAGCATAGCAAAAAAAGAGCCAAACGGTCTTCCTAGGAAAGTTAAAGAAAGAATGGGTTACCTCCACGAGATGAGTTTAGGGCGTCCAGTGTGTTTTTATGAGCATCCTCCAAATCTCGATATAGTAGATCCTAAGATAATAGAAACGGCTGCTAAAAAACGCATGCAACTCTACACTATAATACTTTACGCTGAACGAATTGCTAAACCGTTTACGAAAATGTGGCTGACGCATGTAAAAAGAGTTATTATGGCAAAAGTTCGTGAGTTTGGGCCCCTTTTTGAGGATGAACGGAATTTTTCCTCAGACGAAGTAAAGAAAGCCAGGGAATTTGATATTTTCTCTCATTTTATTTGCAGATATTGTAAGTAAAGACATACAGGCTGTCTGTATTCATCTTTTGTTAATAACTATAAGGTAATTTTGTAACTTTTAGTTTACAAGTCATCTGCAGAAGAGTTAGCGGAGTTTAAAAAGTTTGAAACATTATGGTTTTTAATACGATTAAAGTTTATTAAACATCACGAAGTTCTCACTTATTTGGTCAAATTAAATATGGTAACTAGAGAAGAAAAATTGGAACTTTTTAAAATTGGTGTAATGGACCATGATGATTTAAAAGAAATCTTTTTTAAAGTACCTTTTTTTGAAATGCCTTTAACATTACGTGAGCGTAAAACAATTTTACACGACGGGGTGCAATATTTTAAAAGTAACCAAATAATATATTTGTTACAAACCAAGTTTTCTGAAAAGATGAAAAAATACCTAAATGTAAGTCTACCGACCGGTACGTACTTACTTTCCACTTCTAATCAATCTTTTGTTTTGTAGAATCTATTAAAAAACAATGGTAACCACTTTTTTATGGACTTGGGGCTACGCAACGTTGTCAAAGTTACAACCCCCTCAATAACGTTCACCCATCAAAAAGAAAAGCAAATTTACGAAAAAGTGAACTTGATAAATATTCACTCTAATGTTGACAAGTTTCCACCCTGTATGCAACACATTTACAATCATGTGGTACAAACCCATCACGTGAAACACTATGGCCGTCTTCAACTCTCTACATTCTTATATCACGCTAACTTTCCTCTGGACACTTCACTGGCATTTTGGAAAGAAGAGTTTTTAAAGCATCCTAAAATGAGCGAACAAGACTACATCCGCGAAAAGCACGACTATAAAATCAAGCATGTTTATGGGGTGGTGGGGAGACAAGAGGGCCGAAGACCTGATACTTGTAAAGACATTGAGGATTTATTCATTGGTCCTATGGATTGTCATGGATGTCCATTTTCATTTATGGAGAAAGATGATTTGGACAATCATTATTTAAAAGGCGTAACTCCAGCAGGTAAGAACGATTGTTACGATGTTAATCATTCTGAAATGTTATGTTTTACAGTTAAAAAAGAAATCTTTGAAGCAATAGATAGAACGCAATATACTCGAGCTTGTGGAATATTACTGGAAGAAAAAACTCAAAGTAAGAAACAATTACTCATAAGTCACCCTAATCAAGTTTTTGAAATTAATTTAAATAATCTGTAATGTTTTAAATTAAAAAAACTGCCAAAAGTTAAGTTAAAGTTTATTAAAGTTTATTAAAATAAAAAATAAATGTGTTGTTTTTTGATTTAAAATTAGACGGGCCACTTGCCTTGTGCCTGTGTGCCCCAGGACACGAAGAAATTTTTTATTTTTTTCATAATAGTGGTCAATTTTTTTATAATGTGAACGTCAATTGAAGAAAAATTAAAAAAAAATAAGAATCATTGGCGCTTTCTGTTATCAAGTGGCCGAACTGCACGAGTAAATTTTACGGCGGCGTTACAGAAACCTGCATTATATAAACCTGTAATATTGCATTACAGAAACCTGTAATGTTGCATTATAGAAACCTATAATTTTGCTTTACAGAAATCGGCAATTTTTTTTTAAATTTACTCGTGTGCCCTATGGTAACAGATGGTGTTTCTTGTTTAAATGTTTCTCTCCGTACGTTCCCGGTCAAGAAGTTATTTGTGGCCTCTTGGAAAAAAAACTGATTTTTTTCAATTTCAAAAAAAAGTTGCGTTTGAAAGCCCATAACTTTAAAAGTAGAAGTGTTGCAAATGTTTAAGTGCCAGATTCGGATTCAGCAGCTTGTTTTACATAATCATACCAGTTTGCAATAATGGCAAAAGTTATTTGTGGCCGTGGCAATAAAAAAACTAGCCTCTTGGAAAAAAAAACTGATTTTTTGCAATTTCAAAAAAAAGTTGCGTTTGAAAGCCCATAACTTTAAAAGTAGAAGTTTTGCAAATGTTTAAGTGCCAGATTTGGATTCAGCAGCTTGTTTTACATAATCATACCAGTTTGCATTAATGGCAAAAGTTATTTGTGGCCGTGGCAATAAAAAAACTAGCCTCTTGGAAAAAAAACTGATTTTTTGCAATTTCAAAAAAAAAGTTGCGTTTGAAAGCCCATAACTTTAAAAGTAGAAGTGTTGCAAATGTTTAAGTGCCAGATTCGGATTCAGCAGCTTGTTTTACATAATCATACCAGTTTGCAATAATGGCAAAAGTTATTTGTGGCCGTGGCAATAAAAAAACTAGCCTCTTGGAAAAAAAAACTGATTTTTTGCAATTTCAAAAAAAAGTTGCGTTTGAAAGCCCATAACTTTAAAAGTAGAAGTGTTGCAAATGTTTAAGTGTCAGATTCGGATTCAGCAGCTTGTTTTACATAATCATACCAGTTTGCATTAATGGCAAAAGTTATTTGTGGCCGTGGCAATAAAAAAACTAGCCTCTTGGAAAAAAAACTGATTTTTTTCAATTTCAAAAAAAAGTTGCGTTTGAAAGCCCATAACTTTAAAAGTAGAAGTGTTGCAAATGTTTAAGTGCCAGATTCGGATTCAGCAGCTTGTTTTACATAATCATACCAGTTTGCAATAATGGCAAAAGTTATTTGTGGCCGTGGCAATAAAAAAACTAGCCTCTTGGAAAAAAAAACTGATTTTTTGCAATTTCAAAAAAAAGTTGCGTTTGAAAGCACATAACTTTAAAAGTAGAAGTGTTGCAAATGTTTAAGTGCCAGATTCGGATTCAGCAGCTTGTTTTACATAATCATACCAGTTTGCATTAATGGCAAAAGTTATTTGTGGCCGTGGCAATAAAAAAAACTAGCCTCTTGGAAAAAAAAACTGATTTTTTGCAATTTCAAAAAAAAGTTGCGTTTGAAAGCCCATAACTTTAAAAGTAGAAGTGTTGCAAATGTTTAGGTGCCAGATTCGGATTCAGCAGCTTGTTTTACATAATCATACCAGTTTGCATTAATGGCAAAAGTTATTTGTGGCCGTGGCAATAAAAACACTAGCCTCTTGGAAAAAAAACTGATTTTTTGCAATTTCAAAAAAAAGTTGCTTTTGAAAGTCCATAACTTTAAAAGTAAAAGTGTTGCAAATGTTTAAGTGCCAGATTCGGATTCAGCAGCTTGTTTTACATAATCATACCAGTTTGCAATAATGGCAAAAGTTATTTGTGGCCGTGGCAATAAAAAAACTAGCCTCTTGGAAAAAAACTGATTTTTTGCAATTTCAAAAAAAAGTTGCGTTTGAAAGCCCATAACTTTAAAAGTAAAAGTGTTGCAAATGTTTAAGTGCCAGATTCGGATTCAGCTGCTTGTTTTACATAATCATACCAGTTTGCATTAATGGCAAAAGTTATTTGTGGCCGTGGCAATAAAAAAAACTAGCCTCTTGGAAAAAAAAACTGATTTTTTGCAATTTCAAAAAAAAGTTGCGTTTGAAAGCCCATAACTTTAAAAGTAGAAGTGTTGCAAATGTTTAAGTGCCAGATTCGGATTCAGCAGCTTGTTTTACATAATCATACCAGTTTGCATTAATGGCAAAAGTTATTTGTGGCCGTGGCAATAAAAAAACTAGCCTCTTGCAAAAAATACCTTACCTAACCTAACCTAACCTAGACTCTTGCAAAAAATACTGATTTATTGCAATTTCAAAAAAAAGTTGCGTTTGAAAGCCCATAACTTTAAAAGTAGAAGTGTTGCAAATGTTTTAGTGCCAGATTCGGATTCAGCAGCTTGTTTTACATAATCATACCAGTTTGCATTAATGACAAAAGTTATTTGTGGCCGTGGCAATAAAAAAACTAGCCTCTTGGAAAAAAAAACTGATTTTTTGCAATTTCAAAAAAAAGTTGCGTTTGAAAGCCCATAACTTTAAAAGTAGAAGTGTTGCAAATGTTTAAGTGCCAGATTCGGATTCAGCAGCTTGTTTTACATAATCATACTAGTTTGCATTAATGGCAAAAGTTATTTGTGGCCGTGGCAATAAAAAAACTAGCCTCTTGGAAAAAAAAACTGATTTTTTGCAATTTCAAAAAAAAGTTGCGTTTGAAAGCCCATAACTTTAAAAGTAGAAGTGTTGCAAATGTTTAAGTAACAGATTCGGATTCAGCAGCTTGTTTTACATAATCATACCAGTTTGCATTAATGGCAAAAGTTATTTGTGGCCGTGGCAATAAAAAAACTAGCCTCTTGGAAAAAAAAACTGATTTTTTGCAATTTCAAAAAAAAGTTGCGTTTGAAAGCCCATAACTTTAAAAGTAGAAGTGTTGCAAATGTTTAAGTACCAGATTCGGATTCAGCAGCTTGTTTTACATAATAATACCAGTTTGCATTAATGGCAAAAGTTATTTGTGGCCGTGGCAATAAAAAAACTAGCCTCTTGGAAAAAAAAACTGATTTTTTGCAATTTCAAAAAAAAGTTGCGTTTGAAAGCCCATAACTTTAAAAGTAGAAGTGTTGCAAATGTTGAATTGCCAGATTTGGATTCAGCAGCTTGTTTTACATAATCATACCAGTTTGCATTAATGGCAAAAGTTATTTGTGGCCGTGGCAATAAAAAAACTAGCCTCTTGGAAAAAAAACTGATTTTTTGCAATTTCAAAAAAAAGTTGCGTTTGAAAGCCCATAACTTTAAAAGTAGAAGTGTTGCAAATGTTTAAGTGCCAGATTCGGATTTAGCAGCTTGTTTTACATAATCATACCAGTTTGCATTAATGGCAAAAGTTATTTGTGGCCGTGGCAATAAAAAAACTAGCCTCTTGGAAAAAAAAACTGATTTTTTGCAATTTCAAAAAAAAGTTGCGTTTGAAAGCCCATAACTTTAAAAGTAAAAGTGTTGCAAATGTTTAAGTGCCAGATTCGGATTCAGCTGCTTGTTTTACATAATCATACCAGTTTGCAATAATGGCAAAAGTTATTTGTGGCCGTGGCAATAAAAAAAACTAGCCTCTTGGAAAAAAAAACTGATTTTTTGCAATTTCAAAAAAAAGTTGCGTTTGAAAGCCCATAACTTTAAAAGTAAAAGTGTTGCAAATGTTTAAGTGCCAGATTCGGATTCAGCTGCTTGTTTTACATAATCATACCAGTTTGCATTAATGGCAAAAGTTATTTGTGGCCGTGGCAATAAAAAAACTAGCCTCTTGGAAAAAAAAACTGATTTTTTGCAATTTCAAAAAAAAGTTGCGTTTGAAAGCCCATAACTTTAAAAGTAGAAGTGTTGCAAATGTTTAAGTGCCAGATTCGGATTTAGCAGCTTGTTTTACATAATCATACCAGTTTGCATTAATGGCAAAAGTTATTTGTGGCCGTGGCAATAAAAAAACTAGCCTCTTGGAAAAAAAAACTGATTTTTTGCAATTTCAAAAAAAAGTTGCGTTTGAAAGCCCATAACTTTAAAAGTAGAAGTGTTGCAAATGTTGAATTGCCAGATTTGGATTCAGCAGCTTGTTTTACATAATCATACCAGTTTGCATTAATGGCAAAAGTTATTTGTGGCCGTGGCAATAAAAAAACTAGCCTCTTGGAAAAAAAACTGATTTTTTGCAATTTCAAAAAAAAGTTGCGTTTGAAAGCCCATAACTTTAAAAGTAGAAGTGTTGCAAATGTTTAAGTGCCAGATTCGGATTCAGCAGCTTGTTTTACATAATCATACCAGTTTGCATTAATGGCAAAAGTTATTTGTGGCCGTGGCAATAAAAAAACTAGCCTCTTGGAAAAAAAAAACTGATTTTTTGCAATTTCAAAAAAAAGTTGCGTTTGAAAGCCCATAACTTTAAAAGTAAAAGTGTTGCAAATGTTTAAGTGCCAGATTCGGATTCAGCTGCTTGTTTTACATAATCATACCAGTTTGCATTAATGGCAAAAGTTATTTGTGGCCGTGGCAATAAAAAAAACTAGCCTCTTGGAAAAAAAAACTGATTTTTTGCAATTTCAAAAAAAAGTTGCGTTTGAAAGCCCATAACTTTAAAAGTAGAAGTGTTGCAAATGTTTAAGTACCAGATTCGGATTCAGCAGCTTGTTTTACATAATCATACCAGTTTGCAATAATGGCAAAAGTTATTTGTGGCCGTGGCAATAAAAAAAACTAGCCTCTTGGAAAAAAAAACTGATTTTTTGCAATTTCAAAAAAAAGTTGCTTTTGAAAGTCCATAACTTTAAAAGTAAAAGTGTTGCAAATGTTTAAGTGCCAGATTCGGATTCAGCAGCTTGTTTTACATAATCATACCAGTTTGCAATAATGGCAAAAGTTATTTGTGGCCGTGGCAATAAAAAAACTAGCCTCTTGGAAAAAAAACTGATTTTTTGCAATTTCAAAAAAAAGTTGCGTTTGAAAGCCCATAACTTTAAAAGTAGAAATGTTGCAAATGTTTAAGTGCCAGATTCGGATTCAGCAGCTTGCTTTACATAATCGTACCAGTTTGCATTAATGGCAAAAGTTATTTGTGGCCGTGGCAACAAAAAAACTAGCCTCTTGGAAAAAAAACTGATTTTATGCAATTTCAAAAAAAAGTTGCGTTTGAAAGCCCATAAATTTAGATTCGGATTCAGCAGCTTGTTTTACATAATATTTGTTAAATTTCTAGCATTTTGTAATGTCATCATAGATAAATTGGTATCGACGCCATTTTTGTAAATATTTTGACGAAACTTGGCATTTTGCTTATTTAGGCATTGCTTAAGCATTCTTTTAAAGAAAGTTTGGTGTAGAAATATTTACAAATGGCGGAGGTAAGAGCTGTTAAAGTTTGACCATGTCAAATTTCAAATATTTTGTAATGTCATCGTAAATAATTGGTTACCGACGCCATTTTTGTAAATAATTTAACCAAATTTGGCAAATTGCTTTTTTAGGCATTGCTTACTCTTTTAAAAAATGTTTAGTGAAAAAATATTTACAAATGGCGACGTTACGACTTGTCAAAGTTGGACATCTTTGTTAAATTTCGAGCTAACCTAACTTAATGTAACAGGGAATGGGAGAACAGGCAGGTGAGGTAGAAACAGGGAGCAGGAGTACAGGTAGGATAGACAGGTCTGGAGAGGGAGTATCATGAGTGTTGTTAGCGTAGGATCTGCGGGGTAAGTATTGGATCAGAGGGGTGTTAGCGTAGGATTAGCGTCATGTTAGCGTAGAAGCCATAGGGGTTAGTGTAGGATCAGTGGGGGTTAGGTTAGGTTAGGTTAGGTTAGGTTAGGTTAGGTTAGGTTTCCGGCGTAGGGACTTGGCGACCCCACCGCCCAGGGGTAACACCTTGCAATCAGCCTGAAATCACGGAACAGATCGGCTCTGCTGCCTTTTGATTGAGGCAGGGAAACGCCGGGGTTATTAGTACACCCAGGACGCCCCTGTTTCCTGAAGAGGGTGGCTGTAGTTAAGACTGTTCCGGGGTAGTACATAGTACTACTCATACCCAAAATCCTTTCATACCTATCCCATTCGGACGGACAAACGGTAACGACACACGCGCGACAACGGACCAGGAGAAAACCTGGCTAAAAAACACAAAACAATGATGAATACGGACAAACCAGAAACAACGATTACGGTGCAGGGGGGGGATACCCCAGTACCGGTCGCTATAGGTGGTGAGAGCGCAGGCCACCAGCGACCGTCAGCCAGCTACTGCAAAAACGAAAAAGACAAAGGAAAGGAAAAAGTAGAACACCCAATCAGGGAAGCTGTAAAGGAAGTCGTCTTTTCAACTCTGACGAGTGAGGAGAAGGCGATCCTGCTACAATTCAATAGCAACAAGAAAGAGATAGAGAGATCGCCCGTAGCTAAGGAAGCAACAGTGAAATCGACCATAGAAAGAAACAGCCCCATTGACATATCTTCGTCGCCGGAGGAGGGTCATGGGAATAAGAGAAAGCAGAGAAGGAAAACAATATCCAAGGAAAGGAAGAGTGATACCAGCCGTCTAGAGGATGCATGGCAAAAGATCCAAATGAGCTCTGAAAGTCTAAACCAACTCATTGTACAAAACCCGAATACAAGAAGGGATATTAAGGAAGCCGTAAGGAACCTGAAAAAGGCAGTAAAAATGACCGGAGACGGACCCCTTACCGACGAACTCCAACTAATAGAAGAGGAATATGAAAAGTTAGGTAGGATAAAAGAGGAACTATACAGACAAAGGCAAGAATTGGAGCACAGGGAAGCAGAGGTAGGAAAAGAAAGGAAGACGCACGAAGTGATGTCGAAGCTAAGGGAAGAACTGGAGAGACAAAAAGAGAGCCTCCGACGGGAAAGGGAGGAACTTAAACAGTTCATGGAAGATAAGGAGAGCACAGAAAAGCTAAAGACAGAACTGAGAGATGCTAACCTGGCCAAGACCGAACTAATTGAGGAAATAAAGCACCTTAAAGATGCAATTCAGAAGGCGCAATTGGAAATAGACCCACAACCCGCAAGGATTAAGCCAGAAGAGGTTAAAACCTACGAAGCATGGGTAAAGGTTAGAGACAGCCGCTTTGAACAGGAACTTTTCTCGAATACGCAAATTGTGAAAGGCAACCCCATAAACAGCAAGGGCACCACAAAAGTAGTTCTGGTCGAGCAAACGGATCCCAGCATGGAGATAAGTATCCAGAGACTCTATAGGGACAGATTTCCGGAACTGGCATACATAAAAGAGGAATACGGAGTGCTAGAACAAGTTACCAAAATAAGAAATAATCAAGGAGCGGAAGACACGACAAATGTGATTATAAAGGTGATGCATAATGATTCTGAGGAAATACTATGGAACAACCTGAACAGAATAAAAGAGGAAAATAATAGCTGCAAAGAACTCGCAATGCACCACGTAAACTTCATGGAAACCGACAGGCTGCGAAATATGGTGGAATCCGTATTCAACGGGTCCAACATACAAGTTAGCATATACACTAACAAGGCAACGTCAAGAGTGTTGGAAAAAAGAAACAGGGAAAGAACAACCTATGCTCTGGTAGTAAACAACCAACAGAAGGACTACAATGAAACACTGAACAGAGTAAAAAGTGCAATAAATGAAAGCGAAGCAAACGATAAAGTAAAGGGTCTGCGAAGTACAAAGGATGGCGACCTCCTCATCACAATTGAGAAGGACGAGAACGCCATGCGATTATTGCACAAGGCTGTAGGAGATACGGTTGGAAGAAAGGAAGTAAGGAAAATGGGTATCCCTAAGAAACAGATGGTTTCCATACATGTCCGAGGAATGGATGCAACAACAAGCCAAAGCGAACTGGAGGATGCTGTAAAACAAAGGGCAGGCGGCGCCGAGTTCAAAGTCAGTAGCCTGAGGCCCAACGTAAACAACACTTTAGCAGCGACAGTGATAGCAGACCAGAACGCCTCAGAGCAAATACTGCAGGGTGGCGGACTAAAGGTGGGACTGGTAGTGTGTAAAGTGGAAAAGAGAATAGAGCTAAAACGCTGTCACAAGTGTTGGTCGTACGAGCACATTATGAAGGATTGCAAGGGCCCTGACAGGACAAATGCCTGCTTCAATTGTGGCGCAGATGAACACAACAGCAAGGAATGCGAACAGGAGAAATACTGCCCCATCTGTGATGAGGGGCACAGGGCAGGTAGTGGGGAATGCAAAGCATTTAGAAAGGCATTGTCCATAGCGAAGAAAGCAGGTCCTCCCAGATGGGAAAGACAACAAAGCACGTTCAGTGAACAAGGCAGCGCGAGACCCAGTGGAAGCGAAGTAACGATTCAAGATGGCGAATAACAACAATGATAATAACCTGGGAGGTCGGATATCCCAGAATCAAATAAACATCTTACAGATAAATACTGGAAGAGGAAGAGACGCACATGACCTAATGCTGCAAACAGCGGCGGAAAGAGAAATAGATATCTGCCTTGTCTCGGAACCGAACGTGAAGCTAGCAACAAAAAACGGATGGCTTACGGATGACGAATGCGACGCCGCTATCGTGGTGATCAATAAGGATAAGATACGTGTGAAGAACCATGGAAAGGGAAAAGGATTCGCATGGTTGCAACTTAAGGACCTACTAATAATCAGTTGCTATATATCGCCCAACGTTGCACACGATGCTTTCGACAATTTTTTGGATTGCATTGGTCAGTTCATACGCACAAAAAGGGGACACAAAATAGTTGCTGGCGATTTCAACGCCAAGTCGGTAGTATGGGGCAGGGGCGGTACGGACCGTAGAGGTACAGAATTACTAGAATGGGCCACAGTAAATGATCTATGCACCGCCAACAATGTAAGAAGTGAACCAACATTCTGGACAAGAAATGGTTGTTCCTGGCCAGACGTGACACTCACAACGAACAATACAGCCAAGGACATACATAGTTGGAAAGTGCTCGATATAGAAAGTAGAAGCGACCATAGATACATTTCTTTTATTGTGTCATGCAACCGAGGTGCACCGGAATGTGCAGAATCAAGAAGCAAGGGATGGAAGATAACAAATCATGCAATGCAAAAGTTAAGCGCAAACTTCCAGGAAACACTGAGGGAACATGAACTCGAGGAGGAGGCCTCGCAAATTACACCCGGGAGACTACAAAATCTTATTGTCAAAACATGTGAGAAAACCTTCAGGAAACTGCACCACAAGAGGAGGAAATCTATGTACTGGTGGAAGCCAGAGCTAGAAACATTCCGGGAAGCATGTAAATCTAAACGCAGAGTTTTCACAAGAGCAATGGGAAATACAAGTTGCACGGACGAGGAAAAGGAGGCAAAATACGCAGAGCTGAAGATAGCAAGGAAAGAGCTGAAACAAGCGATACAAAAAGCCAAAAGAGAAAGTTGGAAGAACCTATGCGACGAAGTGGAAGATAACGTCTGGGGACAAGGCTACCAGGTTCTAGTAAAAAGAGTAGCTCCCAAACGGAATGTTAACAACGAGGTTGACGAGGTAGAAGTCGCCAGAAAACTGTTCCCCCAACACGGGAGGGTGGCCTGGGAGTACGAAGACGTGACCGAAGAGCCAGGAGTACCACCATTCAGTGAGGAAGAAATTCAAACTGCAGCAAGCAAACTAAAAGCCCGTAAGGCAACTGGCCCAGACAGTATCCCAGCGGAGGTAGTGAAGCAGCTAGCCAAAACACACGCGGAAGTCCTAGCCAAATGCATGAACAAATGTCTTTGTGATGCAAATTTCCCAGATATATGGAAGAAGGCAAACCTAGTTCTGTTAGAAAAGCCTCAGAAACCAGGACAGCAGGAAAGATCATTCAGACCAATATGCCTTCTAGACACTTTAGGGAAATTATTGGAGCACTTGCTGAACCAAAGGCTGTGCAGTGAACTTGAGGAAAACAACACAATCTCAGAGAGACAATTTGGTTTTAGGAAGGGAATGTCCACTCTGGACGCAATAAGTGCAGTGTTAAAAGACAAAGAAACGGCAGCAAGGGGTGCGTGGCAGCATAAAAAACTGTGCCTGCTAGTACTACTAGACGTAAGGAATGCTTTCAACTCTGCAAGGATGTCATATATAATGGCGGCTATAGACAAGGCAGGCGTATCACCATATATTAAAAACATCTTAAAAAGCTACATGACAAACAGAGTTATTGTGATACAATATCAACATGAGTTACCGATGACATGTGGAGTCCCACAGGGGTCGGTCCTAGGACCTACTCTCTGGAACGTGTTTTACAATGACGTGCTGAAAACCAATGTCGATGATGGAACCTGTATATACGCGTACGCGGACGACCTGGCGGTAACAATTATAGGAAAAGAACCAAAAATCGTTAAGAGAAGAGCAGAGAAAGCCACCAGAGCAATCGACCAATGGCTTCAAAACAATGGCCTCGTGTTGGCGGCGGAAAAAACGGAGGCACTCATCATAGAAGGAAGACGGAAAATGTGCAAATTAAGCGTGAGGGTAAAGGATACAATCATAGAGACTGTGGAGGAAGCCACGTATCTGGGAATACGGATAGGGCGAAACTGGTCTATGAACGCGCACATCAGATACGTTGCTGATAAGGCCGACGCCAAAGCAAACAAGATTGTAAAACTGATGCCAAACATTAACGGTCCTACAACGGCAAAGAGAAGGATGCTAGCGTCGGTCCTGCAGTCAATAGTACTCTACGGGGTCACGATATGGGGGGAAAGTCTAAGCACTACCATCGCAAAAAGACGAATAGGAGCCCTACAAAGAAGAGCGGCTATTAGAATAATATGTGGGTACAGGACAATATCGACCAACTCAGCACTGGTGCTGGCGAACACGCCGCCAATGAAATTATTGGCAAGAGAGAGGGTATATCGAGTGGAGGGAATCGGGAAGGAAACAGCGAGAGAAATGACGCTGGACGCGTGGCAGGAAGAATGGAGTAAGGAAACCAACTATACGGCCGAACTGATAAAGGACGTAAAAGTGTGGTACAAAAACCAGCTAGGGAGTCTGAACCATTATATGACACAAGCCCTGTCGGGTCACGGATCATTTAACAGTTACCTGCATAAAATAGGAAAGGTGGAACAGAGCAAGTGCACATACTGCGGAGCTAGAGTAGACGATGCCAGACACACAGTGTTCTCATGCCCGAAGTGGCAGGCGGGCAGGCGAGCCCTCAACGAATCCATAGGCAAGGAAATCACTCCAAACAATCTAATAGCGACAATGACGGAAGGGGAGGAAAATTGGAGCAGGGTAGCCGAATTCCTCACAAATACAATGAGGACCAAATGTGAATTGGAAAGAGAAAGGCAGGAAGCCGCCCGGCAACAATAGAGGAGGCACACAGGAAAGATACCATCCCCCACCTGATGTAAAGCTAAAGAGGCAGTCCCGGGTGGGATCCAGGATGAAGAGACAGTGGTTTTTAGTGGGTAGGGGCTGTAGCCAAACAACTGCTGCAGTCAGTCCCACAGTACTGAGACATCTTTTCAGTCGTCATGAGCTTTTCCCTGTCTTAAAAAAAAAAAAAAAAAAAAAAAAAAAAAAAAAAAAAAAGGTTAGGTTAGGTTAGGTTAGGTTAGGTTAGGTTAGGTTATAGGGCTAAATAATTCGAGCCCGAAGGTCAAATTTTGGGGGGACGTTCTTTGGGTCCCCCCGCATCCCCTCAACCCTTAAAGTCCTTGCGGAAGTCCTTCCTTCCCTCCCAAAAGGGCAAAAAACTGCAAAAGTTTAAGAAAACCTACGTTTTTAGATTAACTTAAACTAAACGTAAAGTAGTAGCAGAGTGAAATTTGAATAATGGGGGGGGTTAAAAAGTAGCTAGCACACGAAAATGTGCTAACAAATTGTCTAGAATTTTTAAATAAAGTTTTAGAAATTTTTTGGTTTTTAAAATGCATTAAATTAATTACCTTGCAAACATTTGGGATTTTTTTTCAGAAAAGTAGGACGAAATAGACCTATACTTTATAGGACATTTTTTACTTAGAATTTAATTTTCTTTCATTTAAAAAATAGTTGTAGACAGGTTTTTTTTTTTTTTTCAAGTCCCAATTTTGATTTTTCGTTTTTAATTTTTTACAGGGAAACTATACTAGATACAGCAAAGTTTATGGAGACCTTTATTGTTCAGAATTTTAATATCTATTAAGAAAAAAATATTAGACAACCGTCACTCTTTTGCATTATATTTTATTTTATTTTTTTAAAAAATCGTTTTTATTTTTTTACAGAAAAATGGAGGCAGATGGACACATAGTTTATGGGACTTTATTTGTTTAGAATTTTATTCTGAACAAAATAAAAAATAGTTGGAGAGAAGGTAAATTTTAATTTTTTTTTTCAAAAATTTTTTTTTTTACCTAACAAGCTTAGGGGGATTAGGAGTGAATCCGGGGTGCTGGGGTGGGTAAATGTTGGTATACACATAATTTTGTAAGAAATCGAGGGGTACAAAACAGTACTTTTTTTTATATATAAATATGATTTATAACAAAAGTTAAAGGGTATACAATAAGAAAGTAGGCCAAACTTCAATGGATGCACTCTTTATAAATTTAAGATTTACTAAGTTTATCTTAAACTAAAATGTAGTAAATCTACAATTTAGTTTAGGATAATCTGTGACTAGTGTAAAGTTTATTTTAAACTAAATTGTATTAAATTTACAATTTAGTTTAAGATAAACTAAAATAAGTACTTTTTGCTGAGCTATTTGAAGCGTATCTTAAGGTCATTGTAATTGTACAAATTTTTTTTAAAGAATTTTACCAAAGTTAGATACATATACAATATGAGCTAGTATATTTCTGTAGCTTCTACCCGTCGTAAACGGGTCAGGAAGTTATAGTTCAATTTAGTTTAAAATAAACTAGATTGGAGTTTTCCTCAGGGTCAGGTATAAAACATGTATAGTAGTCGTTTTTCAGTAGTAGTACGTTGTGAGCGTTGCTAGAGGTAACATCGTTGCCGAAATGTGTTTAGTTTAACTTAAAATTAGTTTAAGGGAAATTAAGAGCAAATGTATATAGTAGTCGACGACTACTACATACATTTGCTCTTAATTTCCCTTGCCGAAATGTGTTTAGTGGTTTAAGGAAAATTAAGATGCAGTGGTCAAATGAAAACAGTAACACTTCTACCATTTCGTGGGACATTGACTCTTTAATTTTAGTCAGCAAAAGTTTAAGTTCATTTAAAGTTAAAGGCTCATATTTATTGAGTAATACGCGAAAAAATGTGGTGAATCCTTGTGAAAATAAAAAGATGTTGAAGGAAATGCAAGCAAACGATGCGGTTTTGTTGTCGAAATATTTTTATGAGTTTAAATTTGGACAGTCATTGTTTGTGTTATTAACATTCGATTTTGAACAAAATCAGTCTGTGCTAACAAAGTTATGTTGGCAATTTACACATGAAGTTGTAATACCTTCTTTAAAGTATTTGCCAGCAGACAGCATAACGCACAACTTTGGTTCCCAAAATGTGCTTTATTTGGATCCACCAAAAGTAAATATGAAAATTCATAGCAGCGACTGGAATAAGTTCGCGAAAATAGTTGATGCTATGCTAAGAAGATGGATAAATGATTTGGGTGATATCAATCGAGAAGGGTTCATTCAGCGGTCTAAGATACATAGTGTGTTTTTTTATTCGGCCATTCATGGGCAGCGCTTCATGGGTAAAGAAGCTTGGCATTTTATAGAAAATAACTGGAATATAATATATAATCGAAATGAAGATAAAGACAATGAAGGAGATATTGTTTTGTGCCAGATACATTTGGCAATAACATATAAGGCTGGAAAAGGACGGGCGGCGTTTATAAAACATTATGATGTGACATCCAGGACGTCTTTAGAAACGATGACAACAGTGGAGGAAGAAAATATGTGTGATAATAACTTTTCAGTGTTTAATTCGATAAAAGCTTTTTATAAACCATACGGCTTAGTAAATGCTGGCCACCTTGTTGCACGATCCGCATTTTTTGGTAGTGGCATAGGTGGTTTGGGACCGTCGGACAAACATCACGTTTCAGAAGAGCAATTAGCATATACGATTACGTATGCACAGGTATATGATCCAAATGTTCATTCGATAAGATCTATGATAAGAGGTGGCAAAAGTTTGTGTCCCTATCTTTTACTTGGCTGCTGTAGAAACATTGAAAAAAACGAACAATTGCAGCAAATGTATGAAAGTTATAGGCTACGTGAAGTAGTAACAAATGCTCTAACAGAGTTGAACATTTGGGATAGTTTTACCTGCTCTCTGGGATGTGAAGGTTCGCCATTAAGGATGGAATTCGTGCATACATTTGTGAGCAGAAAATGTGTTGTTTTAAGAGCATTTCTTTCGGCATTGGAAAATGTTGACAAGAAAGATGTATTCATGGAGCGAGCAGTTAAAATAATCGATTATTCGTTCTTTCATAAACAGGTGAGTTATTGTCGTCGTCGTCGTATTATTAATTAATTAAAAAAAAAATATATTTAGATTGTGGTTTGTATTGATGGGTGGCAAGAATATATTGAACATACTCTAAAACAATGGCTGACAGATGTGTTGGAAGAGTTCCAGATGGTCGATGAAGAAACAAAAAGACAAGTATTTGTGTCAAGACATCCTCAGTTGGAACATTTGCCGTTCAAGGAATGTATGACGCATCTGCACGATATGGAAAATTTGATGAGTTTCTTTGTATTTCATAGACAGTATTTAACTGCTTTTGAATACAAACGTGTGAAAGCCTATGTAAGTTTGCTGCTGTTACTGCTCTCCTTTTTAAATTGGGAGTGGATCGCCGTCCGGATCCGGACGGGAATACACTCCCTATTAAATTATAGTAAAAGTAGTTTAAGTAAATCTTAGTTATACTTAAACTATATTTATTATTAAAAGTAGTTTAAGTAAATCTTAGTTATACTTAAACTATATTTATTATTAAAAGTAGTTTAAGTAAATCTTAGTTATACTTAAACTATATTTATTATAAAATGTTTTGTTTACAGTTCACAGAGGAAAATGTGTGTATTCACACAATTTGTCATCAAGTAAAAGAATCAGTGATAATAACAACAAGATTTGTTACAACGCAAGTTCACAGGCATAACCAATTTCTAAATTTACAAACATCAAATAATCATCGGAGCATTCGTCTGTCAAGGAAATCTGCTGCTCCCATCCTGACCAAGAACGATTTGCTTTCCATAAGCTTTAAAACACCAATACCATTTTTAAAAGATCTTTGCATTGATTTATGGGCAACCTTACCAGCATACGTTACTTCTAATATGAGCATAGGAATTACGACAAATAACGTAAATGTTGTCCAGAGATTGTCAGAAGTGTTGAACGAAAGCGAACACAACTTGTACACACAATGTAATAGACTCCTAATGGCACATGGATTACGTGCCTCAAAAATTCTAAAAGCAGGAAGTCCTTTAAATGGATTTGATGCATTTAAAAAAAGTCGCTTTGATCATAGAGCCTCCGCAAATAATATACCATTATCTGGAACAATCTCCGTTGATGATGTAATGCAATATCTACTTTACTCCGAGTACCCAATTTTTCAATTGATTAAAGCAGTTACAGTAATGGAAAATATGGAGGATAATACATTCCTAGAATACGTAAGAAATGTGATCGTAGAATGTGTGGAGGTATTTCCAAACATGCAAAAGGCAGATCCAATTCGGTTAAATGTTTGGTCAACGGTTATTGACTTAAAGGAGGGAAATGAAATTGATGAATTAAATGTAGTGTGGAAGGTAATGCTGGATCATTTAAAGAATAGATTACTTTTAAATGGTAGAACCATCTCTGTATTACCCAAACAATTTTTCAACTATCCATGGCAGAGGTCTCTTTTATCTAAATTAAATTTTCTGCCAAATAATTATAAGAACATTTTTAAATTGACTTTGATAATGTCGCTGTATGCAGCAAATGTACAAGGACAACGTATAAACCACATGATATTTAATAAATATGTAACGGACAACCATATCTCGCTATTGAAATTGCAAAGAACAGGATTTCTGGAAGTGGGGGAACAGTTATGTGGTTTTAAAATAAGACAAAATTTAATGGACTGGTTAGTTGGAGGGGAAGAAGAAGTAAATGATGAAGAAGGAGAAGAGGAAAGGGAAAATGTGTCGGCTATAATGGCACTATCACCGCCGCCGCCGTCGCCACTGCCGCCGTCGCCGTCGCCACTGCCGCCGTCGCCGCCGCCGCCGACGTCTCTACCACCACTACCAAGACGACAACGAGCAACAACACCAACACCACCACCAGCAGCAGCAGCAGGAACTAGTAGAAGAAAAAGTACTGCACCAAAAAGGTAATGAACATATGGTCTTTTTGTATTTATGTTAATGTTTTCCTAAATTGATTTACCACAATATGTGTGTATGTGTGTGTGATTATTTATGTTTTAATTAATAATCTTTTTAGAAAACAAACCATTGCTGATGTATTTGACTCTGATGATGATGATAATGATGGAACACTTCAACACTCCTCCTCAACGAAAATGTTAAATGCATTGTTGGGTTTGATGGAAGTAGAGGCGTCGTCGTCGTCGTCGTCGTCGTCGTCTGTTGCTGCTGCATCTCATAATCCGCCACTCGCTAATATTGTACTTCAAGAAAGGTAAATTGAACTATAAGTTTAACTAAAACTAAACTATCATGTTGGATAATACAAATTTAATAAATATTAATTTTTTATTTTTAGGCTATCCTCGTCGACGCAAACAACAAGCCAGTTAGTCGCAGCAGCAGTAGCCTCAGAAACTGCACCCCAAATATTACCGTCGATGCCGTCGCTGTCGCAGTCGCAGTCACAGTCGCCACCAAGGCCATCTGCTCATGCTAACGATACACTTCAAGAAAGGTAAATTGAACTATAAGTTTAACTAAAACTAAACTATCATGTTGGATAATACAAATTTAATAAATATTAATTTTGTATTTTTAGGCTATCCTCGTTGACGCAAACAACAAGCCAGTTAGTCGCAGCAGCAGTAGCCTCAGAAACTGCACCCCAAATATTACCGTCGATGCCGTCGCTCTCGCAGTCGCAGTCACAGTCGCCACCAAGGCCATCTGCTCATGCTAACGATACACTTCAAGAAAGGTAAATTGAACTATAAGTTTAACTAAAACTAAACTATCATGTTGGATAATACAAATTTAATAAATATTAATTTTGTATTTTTAGGCTATCCTCGTTGACGCAAACAACAAGCCAGTTAGTCGCAGCAGCAGTAGCCTCACTACCACCATTGCCTCTTGCTCATGCTAACGTTGCACTTCAAGAAAGGTAAAATATAAGTTTAATTTAAACTATGCCTTTTTACTTTAACTAAAAAAGCATATACTTTAAAATAGTACATTATATACCTAGGGACTAAAGCATTACTTTTAATTATGCGAGATTAAAAGTAGATATGAACAGTGTGACACTGTTATTCCTCAGGGATTAAAAGTAACACTTTAGTCTCGTCAAATAGGTACACTAACGTTTAGGTAATCCATCCATTTAAGCTAAGTTTAGCTCTTATCTTATATCGTTGATTGAAAAACCAACTTAGTTTAAACTCTAAACTTAGTTTAAACCTCCATTGAAAAAGCGGCCCTAAAGTACGTGTTTAGTCTCAGAAGTACATAAATATATTTTTATTTTTAGGCGATCGTCGTCTTCGTTCAGTTCGCCAACAAGAAAAGTAAAGGGTGCATCCCGTAATACACCGTGTCTCACGCCTGATGCACCCGCTCATGCTCATCATAAGGAACAACAAAGGTAAATTAAAATTTAAGTTTAAGTAAAATTTTGCAGATAAATTATTTGGTAGTACCTACCTATTTTGTTTATATTAAGTGAAACATATTTTTTTTATATAGCTCATCATCATCAACACCAAGTTATGTGGTTAGCAGGCAAAATCGGTATAACAAACGTCTTGTACGTAAATTTAAAAATTAATATATGTAGCTAAAAAAATAAAATGAATGTTTTAAAAAAATATATATATTATATAAAAACTTAGAACTAGGACATAAAACTGATGTTTTTATACTTAAAACTATATTTAAAATGAACATCATAAAAGTTATAATGTGTGTAAAATATAATATGGGTTTATTATTTCATCCAGAATGCCATATATATTATATAAAAACTTAGAACTAGGACATAAAACTGATGTTTTTATACTTAAAACTATATTTAAAATGAACATCATAAAAGTTATAATGTGTGTAAAATATAATATGAGTTTATTATTTCATCCAGAATGCCATATGCTAAGAAAATAAAAAAATAAAATAAAAGAAAAAAATGTGTATAATGTAATAAAGAATATTACCTTCTTCAGTTTGTTCTTCTGGAACAACTTCTGGAACAACTGTAAAGAATATAAAAAAATAAAATTAAAGAAAAAAATGTGTATAATGTAATAAAGAATATTACCTTCTTCAGTTTGTTCTTCCGGAACAACTGGAACAACTTCTGGAACAACTGTAAAGAGAATAAAAAAATAAAATTAAAGAAAAAAATGTGTATAATGTAATAAAGAATATTACCTTCTTCAGTTTGTTCTTCTGGAACAACTGGAACAACTTCTGGAACAACTTCTGGAACAACTGTAAAGAGAATAAAAAAATAAAATTAAAGAAAAAAATGTGTATAATGTAATAAAGAATATTACCTTCTTCAGTTTGTTCTTCTGGAACAACTGGAACAACTTCTGGAACAACTGTAAAGAGAATAAAAAAATAAAATTAAAGAAAAAATGTGTATAATGTAATAAAGAATATTACCTTCTTCAGTTTGTTCTTCTGGAACAACTGGAACAACTTCTGGAACAACTGTAAAGAAAATAAAAAAATAAAATTAAAGAAAAAAATGTGTATAATGTAATAAAGAATATTACCTTCTTCAGTTTGTTCTTCTGGAACAACTGGAACAACTGTAAAGAGAATAAAAAAATAAAATTAAAGAAAAAATGTGTATAATGTAATAAAGAATATTACCTTCCTCAGTCTCTTTCTGAAAATTTGATGCGAAAACATCTGTCAAAACGTTGTTTAAAACGTGTAAACCTCGTGATAGTCGTGGTACCTTCCTCTTTTTTTTAATCATGTTGATAACATTGTGCGTAAAAATGACGACCTGCTCAAAAATGAGCTGATCCATTTCATCGTCCGTCATGCTGCAATAAAAAACGAAAAATGTACTAAATATCAATGTATCAATGAAGAAACAACATTATTTCTACAAGAGTTCAAAAGTTAAAAAATAATAAAAACGTAATAAAAATTTCTTCAAAAATGTTGACAAATGCATTTTGTCAAAATTTAAAGTTAGATTTTTAACTGTTTTGTGCAAATAAGTGTCAATTTTCCGCCCTAGTGCAAAAACGTAAAACCTAATTTTTAGATTATCTTAAACTGAAATATGTATTTACTACATACATTTAAGTTTAAGAAAATCTCAAATAAAGTTTTTCTGCAGTAGTGCAAAAAATTACAACTTTCCGCACTTAAGAGGATGCGGAAAAGTGCTGTTTTCTGCACGCTTGCAAAAAAACTTTATACAATACATAAGGAAGTAGTAGATATACCTTTTATTCGATTGGTTTCTTTTTTGGTGGTGGTGACTCCTTACTGCTGAAGATGCGCCGCTGCTTGATGAAAATGTAATAAAAATTTCTTCAAAAATGTTGACAAATGCATTTTGTCAAAATGTAAAGTTAGATTTTTGACTGTTTTGTGCAGATAAGTGTCAATTTTCCGCACTAGTGCAAAAACGTAAAACCTAATTTTTAGATTATCTTAAACTGAAATATGTATTTACTACATACATTTAAGTTTAAGAAAATCTCAAATCAAGTTTTTCTGCACTAGTGCGAAAAATTACAACTTTCCGCACTTAAGAGGATGCGGAAAAGTGCTCTTTTCTGCAGGCTTTTAGAAAAACTTTATACAATACATAAGGAAGTAGTAGATATACCTTTGATTTTTTTTTTTTTTTTTTGGTGGTGGTGGTTCACTATCGCTTGATTGTGGTGACTGATCACTGCTTGAGTTCGTTGAGGAAGAATTGTTGTCCTTTTTTTTTTCGCCTGCGTTTACTCTTTTTTTGAATCGTCTGCACAGAAAAAATATTACATATTAGTAGGTACTAACAGGTAGTATTTTGACTTGCTGCCACAAAAAATATTATTGCAACTTCAAACCCCCATTTCACCCCCTTAACATAAAATTTTGTGGGATTTTAGTTTTTTTCCGTTGTAGTGAACCCATTGTCTGGCTGCTTATTAAATTTTAACTTGCTGCCACGAAAATATTATTGCAACTTTAAACCCCCATTTCACCCCCTTAAAGATATATATATATTTTTTTAAAGATTTTTCCCGTTGTAGTGAACCCATTGTCTAGCTGTTTATTAAATTTTAACATGCTGCCACAAAAAATATTATTGCGACTTTAAACCCCCATTTCACCCCCTTTAAAATATATATTTTTTTTTAAAGATTTTTCCCGATGTAGTGAACCCATTGTCTAGCTGTTTATTAAATTTTAACTTGCTGCCACAAAAAATATTATCGCGACTTTAAACCCCCATTTCACCCCCTTAAAAATATATATATTTTTTTAAGGATTTTTCCCGTTGTAGTGAACCCATTGTCTAGCTGTTTATCAAATTTTAACTTGCTGGCACAAAAAATATTATTGCAACTTCAAACCCCCATTTCACCCCCTTAACATTAAATTTTTTGGGATTTTAGATTTTTCCTGTTATATTGAACCCATTGTCTAGCTGTGTACCAAATTTTAACTTTCTGTCACATTTGGAAGTTGGATTTAGTTTCCGGACATACATACATACATACATTCAGTTTTATATATATAGATATCAGTATACCAGCTTACCGTTCGACAAATTCCATAATTTGTTCCTCATTGTAAATGGTGCATTTTTCATTCTTCATTGCATTCTTAATGTTGGTTTTTGACTTTGTTACGGGCATCGGATGCACGTAAATGTCAACTAATGAATTAGGCCCAAAGTTATGTACCTGATTGTGAATGCCGCCGCATTTTTCTAAATATTTTGCTACTTCCTTCGTTGAGTTGAAGTACAGATAGCGCCTCCCGGCAACGTAGAACCGTTTTCCTGAAAGGGTGTTTTCTTTGGGCTTCTGCGAAAGTTTGCGAAATTTACTTTCATGCTCCATGACTGTTTCGTCATCGACATGTTGAACAGCTTGTAGAAGAGCAGCGTTGTAGTCCTGGAGGTTTGTGCAAAGTGTCAGGAAACGCTGATCTTGGCATCCAAGTGAAATCATTTTTTCCCTAAGCTGTTTCACATGTATAGTTTGTATGCCTAAACGTTGCGCTTTGAAAAAGGATTTTTTCTTCGCCCCGTGACTGTCGTAAATTACATAATTGAGTGAAGACGAAATTGATTGGTCGATGGTGCCCCCATGTAGAAGAATTTCTTCTTTTAGTAGATTGGCTCCATCCTTGTTGTCTAATAGTACAGCAAAGTTGAAATCTTTCATGAAATTCATTGTTTAATTCTGAAATTAATTCAAAATTGTTTAAAATGTACGAAGGCGTATAAGGGTCATGCAAAAAAAAATTATAGTTTGGCAATTATAATTTTTTTTTGCATTTTTTTATAATTGCCAGATACATTTGGCAATTACATTTTTATTTACAATTTTTTATAATTGCCAAACACAACTGGCAATTATAATTTTTTTTAAATTTTTTAATAATTGCCAGATACATCTCGCAAATTTAAAAAAGTGTGCAGTATGTGTTGCTGACTGATGATGCTTTTAAAAATATCCTAAATGCATGAAAATTCTGACTCTCATAAAGACAGGTGACAGTCACCAGGGATTTCTTGTTTGCAAAAGGTCGCCAAGAAACCATTGGATATGTTCCTCCTTAAATAATATACTTATACAGGAAAAAAAAAAAGCCCACCATTACGAAGTTATTAAAAAAAAAATGTGTTAAAAATAAAAAAAAAATCATAATTGCCAGATGTATCTGGCAATTATAAAAAAATGCAAAAAAAAATTATAATTGCCAAACTATAATTTTTTTTTGCATGACCCTTATACGCCTTCGTAAACGTCGTGAAAAACGTCTAAACTAAACATAAAATTTGGCAAAAATGGCAAATACCCCTTAAATGTATATTTCATTCCAAATCTATAATAAAAAAGGGTAAAAAAAACTTTTTTAATTTATACACCTTATATATGTGCACTAAAGAGGAGAAAATAATTGTTTTTCATATGGTCAGCCATATAAACCATCAATTTTGGTGTAATATATAAGGTTGTGGCACATTCAAAAATATAATTAAATGTTTTTTTTAATGACACCCCACTTGCCAGGGTTTGTTTGAAAATGCTTGGGGGATGAAAGGGGTGGTTTATTAGGGGTGATTTTATATTTTTTGGATTTCTTTTTTTGTGCTCTTTTTAATGACCCCACACTTGCCGGGATTTGTTAAAAAATAAAATTTATGGGGGTTGGTTGGGGTAGTTGTAGAGGGATGATTGATTTTATTTTACCATAATATTGCATTGTCACCGCCAATAAGTAAGCATGCAAAATTTCAAATTCATAGGACGTTTAGAAATTGGTCAAAACGGCGCTACAAGATTTTCTTACAGACATACAAATATATATACAGGTGAAGCTAATAAAAGCGTTGTAAAAAGTAGGGACGTTGGTATCACCTCATTTAAACAAATTTTGACCCTAGTAGTTTTTGCAGATTTGGAATGGAAAATATTAAATCTACAATCTAGTTAAAGAATAGCTTAATTTTAGTTTAACTTACTTTTAGTTTATTTTAAACTAAAATTTTAGTTAATCTACAATCTAGTTTAAGATATCTGAAAATTAGGTCGTACGTTCTTTCACCGACTCTTCCAGCATTACTGACCCTTCTTCCAAGATATGTGTCAATCTTTTTAGGTTAATTTTTAGGCTAACTTAAACTTACATATCCTAAACTGATTTTTTAGGCTAACTCAAACTTACATATCCTAAACTGATATTTTAGGCTAACTTAAACTTACATATCCTAAACTGACTTAACTGTTCTTAACAAGAAAATACACCATGTTTTCAGAGTGAATACACCAATTTTCAGAGTGCATACACCTAAAAAAGTCAATTTGAGGTTAGTTAAGGTCATTTTCAAGAAAAACTAGAACGGGTAGATCAGTGATCCGGTTAGCTCCGTCTTCAATGTTTTTGTTTATAAAATGAGGACATTTTATAAGATACTCTTCGCAGTAATGCGCGTAATTTTTTACATTATAAAAAAATACAAAAAAAAAGAAAAAAAAGTTTTGCCGCCGCTGGGAATCGAACCATGAGCGCCGGGGCAAAATGCCGCTACTGTTACCACTAGACCACAAAGGCAGGCGTTAGGTGCGTCTCTAATTGTTCTACCTATTTCAGCGTCATCGTCATTGCATATTATCTTTTAAGATTTAGGAGGTTTATTTGGAGTCTGACAAAAAAAAACTAAAGAAATACTTTTTTTATAAAGAATTAAATTTCCTTTAGTTTTGCAACGAATAATTTTTTCTGTAAAATGAATCGATGTTTGTGTAGTTGTTCTATTCGAGCGTCACTGGGAATCCAACTCGAGTATCCAGATCAAGAAGTCCATGCTCTTACTGCTAAGCAACGTGAACAGTTGTTGATGTGTGTACAATTGTTCTATTCGAGCGTCATCTTCATTGTATATCATTTTTTTTAATTTAGGGGGTTTATTTGGGGTCTGACAGAAAAAACTAAAGAATACTTTTTTGTAAAGAATTAAATTTCCTTTAATTTTGCAAAGAATAATTTTTTCTGAAAAATGAATAATAACGGAGTTATGATTTTTTTTTAAGTTGGGGGGCTCTTTAGGGGGCTTTGTTTTACTCCGATTTGGTTCATAAACAATAGGGTTCTTGCCATCATAAAGAACGATTTTTCCTGAAAATTTGAACCTAATTGGAATTTGCGTTCTTGAGTTATCGTGCTTTGTGACATACACCAGACAGACGGACGGACGGACGGACGGACGGACGGACGGACGGACGGACGGACGGACGGACGGACGGACGGACGGACAGACAGACAGACAGACAGACGGATTTTTTCAAAGTTGTTCAAAATTCGATGAGAAACACGAATCTGCAAGAATTTTTGCTCTACGACGAAAAATAACGATTTTAGGTAATGGCTGATCGAATTTATAATACGGCTTAAGCACGAGAATTGTCGTACTTTAATTATAATATATTATACTTTAATTATAATATATTATACTTTAATTATAATATATTATACTTTAATTATAATATATTATACTTTGAGTTCTAAATGTGGCTCTGAAAAGAGCCGATTTTATACATCACCATAAATCAGGTGCGCAAAATTAATGCTGGGCTTATGGCTCTGGCACAAATGGCAAGGCAGCATCAGCAAGGGGTGTATATAGAAGATATACCAAGGTGCGAGTTAAATGAAAAATGGAACCTGCTACGAAAACCGTCTCATCCTGAGGAGGAGATTGAAAATCTTCGTCCTCAAAAAAAAAATAATTTCCGTAGCAGAGAAGCCTTTGTCCTTGCACGACTTGTACCTGGAGACAGTCACCAACACCCAATCGATTTGCGCAGAAATCTATGGCAATATCGCAACAAAAGCTCGAAGTGTCATTGAAGACTATGTCGACTGAAATTTGTGGCGGATGGAGGATGTGACAAATGTTCGCAATGAAACAATTATCAATAGCAACCTCCGCAGGAATGACAAGTCGTAGAAGCGCTTCACATGAAGTCATAGTGCATAAGTAAGTCTAAATGCCTAATAAGTAAATCTAAATGCCTAAAAAGTAGCTGTCTTACATATAACACTTGACACTTCAAGCTCTCGAGCAGTAATGAATAAATGCTAGCTGCTAGCTGCTAGCCTAATATAGGGAAGAGGGGGAGTAGGTTAGGTTAGGTGCTGGGGTGGGTAAATGTTGATATACACATAATTTTGTAAGAAATCGAGGGGTACAAAACAGTACTTTTTTTTATATATAAATATGATTTATAACAAAAGTTAAAGGGTATACAATAAGAAAGTAGGCCAAACTTCAATGGATGCACTCTTTATAAATTTAAGATTTACTAAGTTTATCTCAAACTAAAATGTAGTAAATCTACAATTTAGTTTAGGATAATCTGTGACTAGTGTAAAGTTTATTTTAAACTAAATTGTATTAAATTTACAATTTAGTTTAAGATAGGATAGATGTCAATTTTCAAGGTCAAATGACAATTTTTAGGAACGAATGTCTTTTTTTTTTTTCAAGGTCAAATGTCTATTTTCAAGGTCAAATGTCTTTTTTCAAGGTCAAATGTCTATTTTCAAGGTCAAATGTCTATTTTCAAGGTCAAATGTCTATTTTCAAGGTCAAATGTCTATTTTCAAGGTCAAATGTCTATTTTTGTTGGGTTACGCTAATTTACGTTTAATTACCGTTGGGTTAGAGGGTTGGGTTAGAGGGTTGGGTTAGAGGATTGGGTTAGAGGGTTGGGTTAGAGGGTTGAGTTAGGTTAGGTTAGGTTAGGTTAGGTTAGGTTAGGTTAGGTTAGGTTAGGTTAGGTTAGGTTAGGTTAGGTTAGGTTAGGTTAGGTTAGGTTAGGTTAGGTTAGGTTAGGTTAGGTTAGGTTAGGTTAGGTTAGGTTAGGTTAGGTTAGGTTAGGTTAGGTTAGGTTAGGTTAGGTTAGGTTAGGTTAGGTTAGGTTAGGTTATAGGGTTACAATAACGTTATAGTATGTCCCACCCCCCCCAAAATTTTTGTTATCTTAATTCCGGAAGGTACTCCCAAACTCTGAATGGCGACTCTTTTGGTTTTTGAGAAAAATGGAAAATAGTGAATTTTTAGGGTAGGCTTGAATTTTGAGTCGAGATTGTCAAAAGGGGGGGCGTTTTTGAAAAAAACCCTCGGACCCGTATTTGTTCATTTTTGAAATAGAATTTAGATAATTTTTTTTTTTTTTTAATTTTTTCCCCCTGTTAATGTTAGTAGGGTTTTTTGCCAATAACTTTGAAAGTATCAGAGGTGGAAAATTGGCCCGAGTCAATGAATTGGTGCTCCCGGTGCGATACGTAAAGAAATGCAAAAAAACAAAAAAAAAAATTTTTTGTTGGGACTTTGAAATTTTTGGCTGAAAATCGCACAAGTATATAGTACAAATAGTGGTTAACAGATGGCGCGGTGTTGAGGCGGCGTATGTCTGAGTAGGCTTACTTAAATTAAGGTAAAATGTTAATTTTGAACTGAACATTAAGTAGGTTTACTTAAGCATACGTATACATACATATATTATATTATTAGAGGATTGGGTTAGAGGATTGGGTTAGAGGGTTAGGTTATAGGGTTACAATAACGTTATAGTATGTCCCACCCCCCCCAAAATTTTTGTTATCTTAATTCCGGAAGGTACTCCCAAACTCTGAATGGCGACTCTTTTGGTTTTTGAGAAAAATGGAAAATAGTGAATTTTTAGGGTAGGCTTGAATTTTGAGTCGAGATTGTCAAAAGGGGGGGCGTTTTTGAAAAAAACCCTCGGACCCGTATTTGTTCATTTTATTTGTTCATTTTTGAAATAGAATTTAGATAATTTTTTTTTTTTTTTAATTTTTTCCCCCTGTTAATGTTAGTAGGGTTTTTTGCCAATAACTTTGAAAGTATCAGAGGTGGAAAATTGGCCCGAGTCAATGAATTGGTGCTCCCGGTGCGATACGTAAAGAAATGCAAAAAAACAAAAAAAAAAATTTTTTGTTGGGACTTTGAAATTTTTGGCTGAAAATCGCACAAGTATATAGTACAAATAGTGGTTAACAGATGGCGCGGTGTTGAGGCGGCGTATGTCTGAGTAGGCTTACTTAAATTAAGGTAAAATGTTAATTTTGAACTGAACATTAAGTAGGTTTACTTAAGCATACGTATACATACATATATTATATTATTAGAGGATTGGGTTAGAGGATTGGGTTAGAGGGTTAGGTTAGGTTAGGTTAGGTTAGGTTATAGGGTTACAAATGGATTGGGTTAGAGGATTGGGTTAGAGGGTTAGGTTATAGGGTTACAATAACGTTATAGTATGTCCCACCCCCCCCAAAATTTTTGTTATCTTAATTCCGGAAGGTACTCCCAAACTCTGAATGGCGACTCTTTTGGTTTTTGAGAAAAATGGAAAATAGTGAATTTTTAGGGTAGGCTTGAATTTTGAGTCGAGATTGTCAAAAGGGGGGGCGTTTTTGAAAAAAACCCTCGGACCCGTATTTGTTCATTTTTGAAATAGAATTTAGATAATTTTTTTTTTTTTTTAATTTTTTCCCCCTGTTAATGTTAGTAGGGTTTTTTGCCAATAACTTTGAAAGTATCAGAGGTGGAAAATTGGCCCGAGTCAATGAATTGGTGCTCCCGGTGCGATACGTAAAGAAATGCAAAAAAACAAAAAAAAAAATTTTTTGTTGGGACTTTGAAATTTTTGGCTGAAAATCGCACAAGTATATAGTACAAATAGTGGTTAACAGATGGCGCGGTGTTGAGGCGGCGTATGTCTGAGTAGGCTTACTTAAATTAAGGTAAAATGTTAATTTTGAACTGAACATTAAGTAGGTTTACTTAAGCATACGTATACATACATAAAGGACTTTTAAAATACGTATGCGATATATACCTGTGTTTCAAAAGTGTCATAACTCAAAAAAAATAATTTAAACATATTATATTATTAGAGGATTGGGTTAGAGGATTGGGTTAGAGGATTGGGTTAGAGGATTGGGTTAGAGGGTTAGGTTAGGTTAGGTTAGGTTAGGTTAGGTTAGGTTAGGTTAGGTTAGGTTAGGTTAGGTTAGGTTAGGTTAGGTTAGGTTAGGTTAGGTTAGGTTAGGTTATAGGGTTACAATAACGTTATAGTATGTCCCACCCCCCCCAAAATTTTTGTTATCTTAATTCCGGAAGGTACTCCCAAACTCTGAATGGCGACTCTTTTGGTTTTTGAGAAAAATGGAAAATAGTGAATTTTTAGGGTAGGCTTGAATTTTGAGTCGAGATTGTCAAAAGGGGGGGCGTTTTTGAAAAAAACCCTCGGACCCGTATTTGTTCATTTTTGAAATAGAATTTAGATAATTTTTTTTTTTTTTTAATTTTTTCCCCCTGTTAATGTTAGTAGGGTTTTTTGCCAATAACTTTGAAAGTATCAGAGGTGGAAAATTGGCCCGAGTCAATGAATTGGTGCTCCCGGTGCGATACGTAAAGAAATGCAAAAAAACAAAAAAAAAAATTTTTTGTTGGGACTTTGAAATTTTTGGCTGAAAATCGCACAAGTATATAGTACAAATAGTGGTTAACAGATGGCGCGGTGTTGAGGCGGCGTATGTCTGAGTAGGCTTACTTAAATTAAGGTAAAATGTTAATTTTGAACTGAACATTAAGTAGGTTTACTTAAGCATACGTATACATACATATATTATATTATTAGAGGATTGGGTTAGAGGATTGGGTTAGAGGGTTAGGTTAGGTTAGGTTAGGTTAGGTTATAGGGTTACAAATGGATTGGGTTAGAGGATTGGGTTAGAGGGTTAGGTTATAGGGTTACAATAACGTTATAGTATGTCCCACCCCCCCCAAAATTTTTGTTATCTTAATTCCGGAAGGTACTCCCAAACTCTGAATGGCGACTCTTTTGGTTTTTGAGAAAAATGGAAAATAGTGAATTTTTAGGGTAGGCTTGAATTTTGAGTCGAGATTGTCAAAAGGGGGGGCGTTTTTGAAAAAAACCCTCGGACCCGTATTTGTTCATTTTTGAAATAGAATTTAGATAATTTTTTTTTTTTTTTAATTTTTTCCCCCTGTTAATGTTAGTAGGGTTTTTTGCCAATAACTTTGAAAGTATCAGAGGTGGAAAATTGGCCCGAGTCAATGAATTGGTGCTCCCGGTGCGATACGTAAAGAAATGCAAAAAAACAAAAAAAAAAATTTTTTGTTGGGACTTTGAAATTTTTGGCTGAAAATCGCACAAGTATATAGTACAAATAGTGGTTAACAGATGGCGCGGTGTTGAGGCGGCGTATGTCTGAGTAGGCTTACTTAAATTAAGGTAAAATGTTAATTTTGAACTGAACATTAAGTAGGTTTACTTAAGCATACGTATACATACATATATTATATTATTAGAGGATTGGGTTAGAGGATTGGGTTAGAGGGTTAGGTTATAGGGTTACAATAACGTTATAGTATGTCCCACCCCCCCCAAAATTTTTGTTATCTTAATTCCGGAAGGTACTCCCAAACTCTGAATGGCGACTCTTTTGGTTTTTGAGAAAAATGGAAAATAGTGAATTTTTAGGGTAGGCTTGAATTTTGAGTCGAGATTGTCAAAAGGGGGGGCGTTTTTGAAAAAAACCCTCGGACCCGTATTTGTTCATTTTTGAAATAGAATTTAGATAATTTTTTTTTTTTTTTAATTTTTTCCCCCTGTTAATGTTAGTAGGGTTTTTTGCCAATAACTTTGAAAGTATCAGAGGTGGAAAATTGGCCCGAGTCAATGAATTGGTGCTCCCGGTGCGATACGTAAAGAAATGCAAAAAAACAAAAAAAAAAATTTTTTGTTGGGACTTTGAAATTTTTGGCTGAAAATCGCACAAGTATATAGTACAAATAGTGGTTAACAGATGGCGCGGTGTTGAGGCGGCGTATGTCTGAGTAGGCTTACTTAAATTAAGGTAAAATGTTAATTTTGAACTGAACATTAAGTAGGTTTACTTAAGCATACGTATACATACATATATTATATTATTAGAGGATTGGGTTAGAGGATTGGGTTAGAGGGTTAGGTTAGGTTAGGTTAGGTTAGGTTATAGGGTTACAAATGGATTGGGTTAGAGGATTGGGTTAGAGGGTTAGGTTATAGGGTTACAATAACGTTATAGTATGTCCCACCCCCCCCAAAATTTTTGTTATCTTAATTCCGGAAGGTACTCCCAAACTCTGAATGGCGACTCTTTTGGTTT